>VMBQ01018472.1:37833-59033 GCA_007657795.1 Dreissena rostriformis | reverse complement strand
CCCCCCCCCCCCCGCCCCCGCAAGATCCGGGCCACGGCGCTTTCTCTGCACGTATTTAGCGCCTCAAAATAGAATACAGTGTTAAAAGCAGTCCGAGTTTAGACAAAAGATCCATTTGAATGTTTACATATTTGCCATGCAGCAGCACATTCTATGGTTATTGATGGCGTACATTCTCTGTGTTATTTCAACGCACATTACAACTAAATTTAAAGCCTGATTATAGTTTACATAGGAAATCGCGCCATTCATTTATTTCTCGAGTAATACTGTTCTTGAAAGTACATTATTTCTTCTCATCTAGCGCTTTGATTGAAATAAACTGTTTGTAATCTTTGGTATACTTTTGATTGTAATCTTCAATTCAAACATGGTTATTAATACATGACACGCTACCATAAAATATCTAACAACAAATGCAGATTAATATTCGTCATCATACTGTCAGACATATAACTATGTTCAAACTAACATATAGTTAGAAATGTGTATACTGAACGATATATTATGAAAAAGAAAACATCTACAATGTAGTGTCAGATATAGCAATATTGTAAAACTACTAACTACATCAAATATTGTGATTATCCAATTTATAATAGTTGTATGTTCTCAATATAAATGCGGCGTGTTCGACTTTTTGAAATTTTAATTCTACACCTATGATCGATATAACTACAAAAGAGAAGTCTAAGATGCGTTCTAGTTACTGTCATCCGACCGGTGTGAACTTTGGCGGACATGTGATGATAACATAAACTGAATTGACAATTATTATCGATAATACTACGTCAGCAGTGTAGGTTGCGTTCCAGCTGCTGTCACCCGACCAGTGGACTTTAGCAGGCATGTGATGATAACATAATCTATGCGTATAGTACGGGTACTAAGTTGTTCCAACCGGCCAGTTATATGGATTATTTTGTTAATGGTGCACATATTATACGTTAAAGAAGCTCATCCAATAGTTTACGTGTCATTAAAACAAAGACGAAAAACCTTATTAACCGCGCCCACGTTAGATGATTTAAGTTCACTGACCGATACCACAATTTAAGCCCCCGCCCATATGTAAGATCACCATGCCCCCCTGCAATGTCCGGTGAGTCTTAAGGTTTTGCCGGCTGTTTTTGGTAGAAATGTTGGTAAACGTATACCAATACAAATATTTCTGGGTTTAATTTGTTAAAAAGCGCTGATGAATGTGGGTTAATTTAAACAGATTGACGAGTATACCAGAAAAATACTAGTAGACACAACATATGCGTGCAATAGTACGCGAAAGATCTATTAAACATACCTTTTAAAACGCCATTTAAATGCAATTTCACAAATCGCAATATTTACTGTAAATATTATATTGACATTCATTTAAATTCATTTATTATGTCTTACCTTTAAATCGACTTTCGATTATAATCGATTGTTATATATTAAAGTGTTTTGGTTCGTTTTGATTTAAGTCATTATCATGACTTAATAACTATTTCCCACCAGAGAGTAACTCGTTTCCATGGCTAAAGAAGTGGAAAGAACGAGATGCCAAAATGGTGAGAACGAAAAAATATGTCGTTAGAAAAAAATAAATCGTGTTACTGACACCACTAACCCGTTGGAATGACTGAGTCATGTTAAGATGGTGAGTGCTGAAATTATATTTACGTGATTTGTAAACAATGATGTTTGCTAATTATTTCAGTACCTACTTAAGGCATATAAATTGATTGTAGTATTTGCGTGTTTCCTCGTAAAAACTGTTGAAATCATCACTCATTCATCAACGATGTTTAAACCTTTAACGCACATCGATTTTTTTGTTTACTTTTAAACGACATTTCTATAAACAAAAACGTTGCAAGTAGGCGTAACTAACGAATGATTAAACATTGAAGAAAAGAATGCTTATCCCAAGATTGTGCGGGGCTACGATTGTGTTTTCGGTTTGGGACATGATAGTTTTGGGAAATGGGCAGAGTAAGTAAGTGTTATCAGTCATGGGTAAACTAACACGTAAACATATTGGATCAGCGTCTCCAATGCAATTATGCACTAGTGGCAAAATATATGTCGAGAAAGTTTAATAATAAACAACAACTATACTAGCATAATTTTGCGAGTACGTGCCTTATTCTCGTTGGTCATTTATATCATAGTCGCAATGGAGTGCGTCTCTTGTGAGATACGTATTCACAAAACTAACACATTCCATATGCGTGAACCTTATTTCTGGCTCAAATTATTGATAGGAGACTTCGTATTGTATTTCAATATAAAAAAACAACAGATCAAACACCATTGCTGTGGTATTTCCTTTATTTATAAAATGTATACACAAAGTGAGACTGCAGCTGACCCAAACCAAAACAATACAAAACAATCATTATTATACAGAGTGGACAGATCGTTGTGTTTCACTATCTATTTAAAGGGACATTTCCATGTTCTGTTTAATTGACACAATAAAAAACAAATTAGATTCGCATATTGTTGCTGTAGTTATGCTATTTGCGAGGAAACAGTAATAGTGAACATTTACCATGCTCTAAAATATAATATCCATTATATGCATCTTTTGACCATTAAAAAACCTTACATTATAAAATGATAAAACGTTACAAACGCGAAACGATTGAATAATTTGGAGAGTGTTGTTGTTGTCGTTAATGTGTGACACTACGAGGATTACTTACATAAAGTATAAAATACACCTCTCACTGTATGAGCACGGATGGCTGAGTGGTTTTTGTGTTAGACATTTACTCCAAGGGTCAGTGGTTCGAGCCCCGTTCAGGATAACGTTTTTTCTTTCTTTAATTTTATTCCTGTTTTTTGACTGGGGCTATTTATTTCCAATGTTTACATCTATCAATTAAAAAATTTAATGGCACACTTCAATATATACCAAACTCTGTAAAAAGGTCCCTTTAATTGTTCTATGGTACACTGCATTGATGAAATAGCTGTCTTTCAATTCTACTCAAGTTTAAACGCTGTAATATAGGTATGTTTTTATACGCAGTGTAACTATATAACCCATAATATGTTGTCATTTTGTAATTTTTTGTAAACTAAGCATTTGTCAGCTGACATGCCTCTTCTGTTTAAATCATATAAGATCAGGCGATTTGTAAACGCGAATTGCGATTGAATCAGTTTTAATATGTGTTCCGAATTTTACTCCGCGGTTATCAGGTACAACGTCTTGGAGAACACTGTATTTACTATATGAATGTAGACATAAATACATTAAGTTAGACAGGCTAAAAGAAGCCCTCTAGTAAGTACGTAGTTTTGCGTCAGTAAGCAGTTTTAAAGGAAAGCTGATATACAAGTCTCTATGTGTCTGTCCTGACATCTGTCATATTCGCAAGATAAGCGATGTCTCGTTCAATAGGGTTTCGGTTATAGAAATGTACTTTCCCTGCCCTTTATTACTGTTCTAAATGACGACAACGTCCACGGACAATGGTTTATAACTGTCAATACGATTGAGTAAGAAAGGCTTTTATTGGATGTCCAATATGTGACAATTCTTCAGCAACATTGGTTTGGTCAACAAACGAAATCAATTAAATCAGTATCTTTAATAACATGGCCAACATAAACGCATTTGAAATGTACATGTAGTTTCATGCTATTGCTCAGTTAAGTCGAAAGTATTAAAAAAAATGTTATGTTACTTGTTTTACTTTGTTTATATGTGATATTCTATTTTCATTATCCACTTGAACTCTTTAAAATGGTATCTATAAAATCCATTTTATAGTGTTGGTGGTATTTAAAACAAATGCTTTATAATGTATTTTAAAGGGACTTGTTCACAGATTTTGGCATGTTTTGGAGTTTGTCATTAAAAAATTTAATTGATAAATATAAACATCAGAACTAAAGAGCAACAATATAAAAACAAGAATAAAAGTAAAAAAAAGGGAAAACAAATGAGAAAAAAAGAGTTTACCACACCAGGGCTCGAACCACTGACCCATGGAGTAAAAGCCAAGCGCCAAATACACTCAGCCATCCGTCTGTACGTGTGTATGTGTGTTATGTAGAGTTTATGTTCGGGTCGTCGTTGAGTCTTCATGTGCGGACGTTACCATCCGTTTTCACATGGGTTGCCGTTTATTTTATACTTAGTATAACCATCACGTGTTGTAACAAAATATAACGATAACACAAGAAATCGAAATTTCAAATCGTTTCGCGTCTGAGACGCTTTATACTTTTATCAATTTCTAACGATGATTTTTGAAAACGAAAGCGTATTTTCACTATAAGTCTGCAGCATTAGTGTTATTTCGCACACTGATGTACATTGTTCATTTATTTCTTGAATCTGTGACAAACAGTTGAAAAATTCTCATTTTGATAAACTGTGAACAAGTCCCTTTAATTGGTACACTTCAATAAAGTTGATAGTGTTGTTATAATAAATAATTAGGCAACCTATTTTGACATGGTTTATTATAGTTTATAATTCAGAACATTCTTAACCATGTGCTACAATATCATATTTCAGTTGCAAAATGCCTTTAACTTGCGGCAAAATGAGTTCTGCTCAATACATGAACGATAAGAGAACATGTGATGGTTGATTGAGGGCACTTCAATCTAATAACATTCATCCAAACAATTGTTGCACGATTCGTATTTTAACGAGTTAAGCTCGCATCACTATAATTATGGATAAACATGCATCCACGACTGATGTCACATAGAGATCAGTATGACCACAATACTTTATATGTGATCAACTGCCATTTGTAATGTCAATTGTCATTATTCATATATGGCATGCTGTTAAACAATTTACTCAACATTGTTTTTTTTTAATTCAAATGTCTATACTTGTTTATTTCATTTAAAAACACTTTCATGAAAACCGGTATGTGGGGTATTAATCACACTTTCAGTGATAGCTCTTGTTTTCTGCAATATGTTTTAATTTTATATTTCAAAAGTTTAATCATTAATTAACAATATCGTATCTATAATAGGGATATCGTTCAATCAGGTACTTTAAGTTGTACTTCACGCACGATGTAGAATATTAAATATTAGTATAATGTGTCACATGCATTGCGCCCCGTTTTCCCAGAGCGCCGCTCAAATGTGTAACATGAATGTATTATATAGTTTGCCTGACACATTGTAAAATTCCATCAAGATCATATACCGTTGATTGCAAAATTCCGGAATTAATTACAAAATGTCTGTACTTTTGGTACATATGCAATGCTAAGTCTAGTGACTTGAGTTCAGATCTAGGAAGAGGTTTAAATCCTAAAAGAGCCCCGGGTTCTCACGTATTCCGGTATCGCCCCTTGAGAAAGGTGTCGTTTTTAAAGTAAATTGTTAAATCGGGTTATATTTAATTGCGAATAGGTTTTGAATAACGTTTATAGTTATCAGTGTTTCAGACACCCTCGTAAATGTACATCTGTCCTTATGCGTGATGTTTATGTCAATCTGTTGTTATAAATACCAATTTTAAGTAGTGAGGTGTGCCAAACGTTTACAAAAATAGCATGGAACTGGATCGCGTACAGAGTGAGGTCACTCACGATCTAATGTTCCATAATAATTTTGAGAACAGCGTGATCACAGCTTATCAGTTACACTAAATGTAGAACATTTTATCTCTTACATCCACTTTAGCTCAGCCACTCTTCAGAGTCAGTCTCAGACGAGTAGCACGTAAGTTTGTGATAAAACACTACTCGTTACTAAATTGTTAACTTTCTATATGCGTGTATGCCCCCGAAGGTGGGCATATAGTGATTGCATGTCCGTCTGTCTGTCTGTCCGTCTGTCTGTCTGTATGTCCGTCACACTTTGCGTTTAGGTTTCGAAAAATGCTCATAACTTCTATGTCGCTTCAGATGTAACTTTCATATTTGGTATGCCTGTGTATATGGACAAGGTCTTTCCTGCGTTTAGGTTTCTGTGTTTAGGTTTCGAAAAAGCGTTTTTCGGGGGGCATTTGTCATCCTATGGTGACAGCTCTTGTTCATACAGTACTATAAAGGTGTGTACCACATCATTAAGTATGGTTATGCGTTTGAATTATTTTTATCGCGTCGTTACCTCTTTTTTTGCGTTTGAACAATGTTTTCTGAAACAATTGTGTTTATATTTCAGAATGAAAGTTTCTACAGCATTGGTTGTTTTATGGGCAATCTACATTTTCGAGCAAAATGGTATACACATTTATCGCATTTTGATATTTAATGCAACTTTATGCTGTGCCAGTATACTATTAAATACAAGATTGAAGCAATGGCATTGTTTTACCGTGTTTTTTTTTTATAAGTTTTGTGTTTGACATGTTACGAAAACAGTTGTCATCGCTCAAACTTTTCCCTTGCACAGTTGAAGCGCTGACCTGTCTGAGGTGCGACTACGTTGTGCAGCCTCGACACTGTAAAATGGTCATGTCGTGTCCGGATGATGATGTAAATAATCTATTGCGTTTTTGTATTATTTTGTGTTATCCTCGCCTCTATGCGGTAGGGGTTTAATAGGGGAGCCCTCTTTCATTAGTCCGTCCGGTCGTCAGTCCGTCAGTCAGTGATTCTTTGCGTAAACAATAGTTCGTACTAAATATAGATTGTACTCGTTGACGGATGTTTTAGAAACTTGTCTAAAATGTTAAGGTTATACAGACGATGTGCTGAAGGCATGATTTAATGTTCGAGAAAGTGTCAACGTCTGACTTTAAGGTCAAACACTTGAACCTCAGTTTACGAAAATGCGTAAATGTATCGTGTTCATTTTAGCGCCTTTGGAAAATGGCCATATCACATTACGATAGTAGTACAACAGGTGCTGATTTATCATGAGAAAAAAGTATTATTATAACCCAAATTTGAAATACTAATTTAACATCAATCTTTGAGAATTAAACGAACTTGTTATTCCAACATGAACTATTGAATGTAGTATCGTCTGAAAAGGTCCCAAAGAGTGTACTCCTTATTTGACAATTGTGTTTATTGAATTAAGGTCGAAATATCTTACGTTAATCATTCAACATAGTGTCTGCATTTTATTTTCAGTCGTGCATTACTGAGAGGCAGACAAATGCCTTTGGCGAAATAGGCTACAGACTTGGATGTCACGCAACACGTGTATGTGTAAATATATGTTTAAATTAGTAAATATTGCGAAGAAAACAGTCTATGTAAACAATAACTGATTCGGTTTCCCACTTAAGTTTATCAGCGCTGTTTTTTTTTTCTTCTGGGAATTCATGGTTTAACGTAAATGTTCGGTAAATATATTGCATCAGTAGATGGTTTGGATATGTTTTATAAAATCATTGAAGGAAGGAATGTTCATATTTGAGATGACGTATTATACATAATATACGTTTTTTACTAACAGTCGTGCATTAATTCCACCTCCATTTCGAGTTATTGTACCCAGTGTTGTGACAAGGATGTGTGTAACCACGCTGGTTGCGGCGAAGAAGGTAAAGTGAACATAATTTCCTATCAAAATAAGACAAATTGTCGTTCAAACCAACAACTGTTATGGCAAGAAATCAAAGCATGTTTATGATGCTGGAGATAGCACAGTGTTGCATGTCAAAGGCGTACAGTGTTGGTCATCCCTCACCCACCGACCAACTTTTTTAATCAAATCAACGTCATCATTTATTTAGACCTAGAACTGAAACTAAGATCATACAAATGATCAAAAAATTGTATAACACAATTGCAAACTTATTACANGACGGGGTAATTATGCGAATCGATCCACGATTACAAATTTTTGCACCGCTCTTAAATTACAATTGAATCTGAGTGTGCTTTCCTGCTTTTTGTCCAATGCAATTATTAATTATCTTTATGCCACGAAGCATCACTGATTCGTTACAATTCTACATTTAATTTTCAAACCTCTTTGCTTTATCTGTGTGCTTTTGTCCTCCATTTTATATAATTATAGCATGTCGACAGGGCTGGCACAGGACTCGCATAATGAATTAAAAATAAGTTTAACGACACTTTTTGTTTAAATGATTTAATGAACATGTTTATATTTCGATTAAATATACTAATAATGTTTTGCGAGTCTTGAAACTTTTAACACGAAGATCATCAAGTTGCATAATCAGGAGAGAGATATTAATAACGGTTCTTTATTAACGTCAAACAGTGACACAAATGCATGGGTGATAGTACACCGCGATCAATATGCAAAATCAATGTTCGTGTCTTATTCTTATTTCTGTGTATAGTATGTTATGTGTTTGCTTGTGATACACGTGCACAACATCTGTATACTACACGTGCTGTATTGGGTGTGCCTACGATTTCTTTTATACCTTGATACCTTTGGCAAAAATATATTTTAGGCCATATTTTATAAAAGAAGAGCAGGCATTTTGTTGTCATAGCTATGTTGAACGTAGACACAATGCAGGATACTGTAAAGCATTAACTAACTATTACTTAGCAATATCAAAATATGCAATTTGAAATGAAGTATGAAGTGTCATTTTTGTCGTGAAAATATTGTACTCATTGTATCTTTTCGAATACTAATGACAGTTGTGATGAGTGAAGCAAATGATTCCTGTGAATTCTAAAATATACATTCTTCCCTATCAAGTGGTGTGTACCCAAGTCACTGACGCAACGATACATGTGAACTTTGCACTAAATATGTGTTTAATACAATAAACTGTCGTAAGTGTTCTTGCCTAACGACGACAACAGAAGGCTATAACACAGACATATGTCACAGTAACATTCCATACATTATGTAAGCTATTCAGTTCATTTATACCAACATATCGTTTTTATATTCCTTTTACGTTATGCGTTATTAAATGAAGTCTTTCTGCAAATGTAAGTTACTGTTTTAAGTTGACGGACAGTGGGGAACATGGACTACATGGTCCGTCTGTTCATCTCACTGTGACCAGACAAGGACACGAGCCTGCGACAATCCAGCACCGCTACATGGCGGGAGAGATTGCACCGGCCCTACGACGCAAACACAAGGCTGTTACACTGACCAATGCCAAAGTAACATTGAATAAGATATTATATAAATAGTGTAAATTATTTAATTCAACTTCACTGTTATGTTTTAAGCATATATACATTCAATAAACGTCTGAACACGATGGAAAACGCGGGTATTTGATAGTTTAAGTCTGTGTAGACTATTCACACAGTAAGAAATCAAAACCATGAATTCGCGTTTGCTGAACACGAATTCCGGTTCAATTATAAATATAAATAATGTATCGCACTAAATTAATGTACATGGTGACAAAATATTTCGGAGTCTTGCTATTTCAAAATATAATTGTACTTGTACGTAATGTGTTATTATATGACGTATTCGGGGAAAATATAAGTTACTTATGACACAACTACAAGACTGTAACACCACTAAATGTCAAATTAATGTTTAACATGCTTTATCCAGGTTGTATTAACAGTACACTGATGACAAGGTATTCATATAATATAACAACAATGGCTATGGTAAAGGAAATGTCCAGTGTTATTAAGAAATTGGCCTATATTAAGAGAACATCGCTATATTTAAATATATACCAATATAACAATATGATCAGATTGATCAATGGCTAGGTAGCTCCCTTTTCAAATAAACAAAATAGATGCATAATGAAATGCTAAAAAAATGTGTCAAGAACTGTATGTTTTGATACATTATTGTGGCTCTTTGTTCAGTGAAAGATTGCTCCCAGCTGCTCAGCAGTGGTTCTGCTAGGCTAAGTGGTGTGTACACCATTACCACTCCTATCACTCACGCTAGGATACAGGTGTACTGTGACATGGAAACGGATGGAGGAGGATGGACGGTAGTATCCGTTTAATTATAAATACAAATATCACATTGACCTCATTTACACAAAGATAAAGGTGTCCTGTGACAAGGAGACTGATAGAGGGGGGGGGGGGCGGACGGTAACTCAGTTTAATTACAAATACAATTGCACTACTTCACTCACTCAAACACACATATACAGATTTACTGTGACGTCACTATTAACGTATTAATACCATCGAATGGAGGTCAGTAGATGGTATTAATACTTAAACTGTAAACACCATATCCCCACTTATATCACTGAAGCTCTTCCGTGTGTTTTCGTTTATGATATATATCATCCTATTTTGTTCCTTCAACAATTATTACCGAACCAGCTTTCCGTACTTTTATTTTCATTCAATCGATTGCGAAATTTATGACATATCTAGTGTGCCGTATTTTCAATGACGTAACACACCAGTTAAGCTCGACTCTCTGAATGTAAGAAAAAACAATTCGGACATGGTGGTTTATATAAAAGTAACATATTTATTTTTTAAAAGCATCGAATAAAATTCAAATTTGTGTTCAAATATCAAACTCGAGAATAATACAGCAAGTCAATACTACAGCTTCTTCAGACGGTTACCTCATTATTTACTATGAATTATAAACTTACCTTACACACGTGTTAACCATATGGAGAAGACTTATGGCTCGAAGTACCCGTCTCCCCAGCACAAATATCATGTAACGGTCAGCGGTCAAATTTGGGCATAAACAGCTTCTTTGGTATGTTAATTCATCAACTATCATCCATTTTGAAACAACTGTATACGAATGTTCATCCTGAGAGGATGGCGCGTCGTATAAGACCGTTTCAATACACACAATTCAAGGTCTTACATAGTGGTACAATGTATAATATGTGCAACATACATTCTGTCCTTGCTCTAACTTCATCATATAGCAGGCAATTTTCGCAGAACACGCATGTGAAAAGCTCGGTATACATAATGGCCGACTTGTTCGCGTGCGTGCGTTATTTGTTTAATCTTCAAGCAAAAACATATTTAATGTATGTTATGGACATTTTCAGTATTGCAGTTTATTCCCATAATTATAGTTGTGATATTTATTGTATTAACTAACACAACCTCGTTATGCACGAAGTGTCAAAATATTGTTGCCATTGTAAACAAGCAATAACAGAACCTTTATATTATCAAAGATTCGACGTTCTGTTATGCCAGTAGGGCCGATATCAACATTATAACAAATAAACTACACAATGATGAAACAATAACTGATAAAGCGATATTGTACATTTATGATTATTGGTATACGAATATTGAATTAAGAAGAAATACACATTTTAACATGAAAATGTACAAACTAAGCCATGGCATTATGGTATAATTAACACTATAATATAACAGCCTGCTGTATGCATTTTACTTCTTCATTCTATGTAGTATATGGTTTTCAGTTCCCGAATTTTGTATTTGTTTAGGTCTTTCAAAAGCGGTTCAATGGCTATGAGGATTTTTATCGGAACTTCAGTGACTACGAACACGGCTTTGGATCAGTTCACGCTGAACACTGGCTTGGTAATAGTTTATGTCACTATTCTTGATCTTATTGGCATGTCATACGATAGGTTAATTTTGAGTACTTTATTATTAAGTTAATACCAATAATAAGTCTTTATTTAGTATGTGCGCAAATGCATATTTTGTTCATACTGTTTAAATGATATTACTACATGATTGTATTTTCAGGACATAACTTTTAGAAGAAATCATGTTTTAAATTATAAGTTGTGATATGGATGGAGCAGTTTTTTTTTAAAGCTTTTGTTAAGTTCTTTAATTTCAGATTGTCTACACTTTTTTATTTATATATATACAATATATAAGGGAAAAACATCTTAAACATCATGATAACCATTCAACGGGAGCACAAAGGCCTAAAGCATCTACATGAATTTAAAGTACAATAATTATCGAAGATTATAATTGGTGATCTAGTTTATTCCTTCAAGAGATCCAGTTTAAAAGTTCGCCTGAATATGGTCAAGACTAACATTCCATCGTAATTTGTTCATAAATGAGGCATTTAGAGTACAGTTTTTTCATGTTTCAAATATTCCACAAGATGATCAAGTTTAACACACTCGAACAAAAACTTGAATTTTGCCTCGATACTGCCTGGAAAATCCATTTACTAATTTATTTCATGCTTGCATCATACATTTGGTCTATATTTGACCAGAGGATATAGTCTCTCCACTTAATCGAGATTCGATCTTGCCCTAATTATTGTCAAGATTAACATTCTGAGCAAGTTGAATAAATATTGAGCGGAAAATGTGGCACCACTAACGGTAACAAGCTAATAGTCGACACCGCACGACGCTTGATTCTTGACACCGATCACACATGGCTTACATTGAGTACTTCGTCATTAGGCGAGATAAAAGCTTGTAATACATACAGTCATATGTGAAATTTGAAATGTAAAATTTTAACGATTTTTCAATACTCAGAATCTCTTATTTTTCATGTGAATATCGACGATAAAAAAAATATGTGATGAAACAGTGTTAAACATGTGTATATATACATATAAACATAGTAAACTAATTATACATAAACTATTTACAGATATATATTATTATAAATAATCATATGTAAAAAGGTGTTTTATTAGTATCCTGCAGAACATTGGTCTGATTATAATATAAAGTAAAGCCATTTCGTAAATCGTACTTGAAGAAATTGGAAGAGCTAAACAAGTCATATTTCTGTAAATATGTTGACACTTAGTCCTGTCAATTTTAGATAGACTTGAACATGTGGTTTTGGATAAGTCAGGTAAAGTCATTGAATTCGACGCAAACAACGGATAACTAAATATGGGCAACTGACTTACCGAATTGCTCTCCATTTGACAAATTGTACTCAAGGCATCTTTTAAATTAAATGTTTGTTGATTTGTTTCAAAATTTAGCAATAAACAATGTCTTAGTATTATCCAATATACATATTGATTATATGAGTAAATTTGAACTGTTCTACATTCCAGGTCTTAGATACATTCACGAAATAACATCAAGTGGATCTTATCAACTCCGAGTAGACATTGTACGCTTTAACGACAGCAAGGGATACGATGTGTATGACAACTTCAGTCTGCAACCTGGAACTACCTACACTCTGAACATTGGGTCACGTCTACGGTCAAACGGTTGTAAGAGATGTTTTTTTTTTCTGCGTAGTCTACTTAGCCAAGTTTTGACATCCTCAATATCCAATCCTCAATATCCAATCACGTTTATTGAAAACAGTCACATAGTTAAAGCTTGGAAATTACATATTTTAAAATTTGAGTTGAGTATACAATCATTTTTGTGTTCGACAATCACTCTGATAAATATGTTTAATTGTGCCATTTTGAAATCCTTTAATGTTTGTTTTTGTTTGATCTGGCAAATATTTTGGCGTACGACATAAAATAATTAATACGATGAAGATAGCGAGGATTGTGCATACGTGTTTGTCAGTAATCATGCTGTGAAGCAAAAGCACCACTAATACGTACTTTAACATGTATACATATGTATACAATCACGCTTCACCATGTAACCATTATAAAAAAGATTAAACAAAATATGTTTGATATGTTTTTTTTTTATTTTAATTTTTTCTTACAGTGCTCACCGACCACTCATTTAGCGATATTTCTGACGTCAATGGTAGCCCAGCCGGCATGGCCTTCAGTACGTATGATCATGACGCAGACCGTTGGACGGGCAATTGTGCAGCAGAAAAAGGGGGCTGGTGGTACAATGACTGCTATACATACATCAATTTGAATGGACTTTACAGACAAGGACAAAGCCCAGATAATGATTTCCAGGCCATGAATTATGATGATTACCATGCTATTGCTGCAAGTACCATAATGTTTAAAAGTGTGTAATAAAAGCACGGAATCATAGTTCAATTTTTGTGTAGATTTTTCATTTTCACAACTGAGCAAACCGACTCAATACGATCTCAAACGTGTTGTGTTGATTAAGTTGCAAATGTCAACTTAAAAAGACGCGAATGTTTTGTTTATTTAAGATTCACAGTGAACAATGGACTGACATATACCTTGTATGTATGCATACTTAGCTAAATCATAATACGCTGCAGAAATCGTAAAAAAACCATACAACCGGTAGAATCATACTTGTTCCTGTTAATTTAAAATATCACAGACAGATTGGTGAATACTATGATATAAAACAGCAAAATCTCATGACGGCATACAATGTGTATCATACTTTTTTAATTAATGTATTTGAAAGAAAATTGTCTCTCTGGAACGATGCTATCGCTGTCTTCAGTAAAACAATGAGCTAGTTTACTACTATTTTGTATATCAAATAGATATGCTTGCAGTCATCTGCAATCGCACTTCAGATATAGATATTACTCTTAATCAATCTTTGTCATAGGCAGAATAAACAGCTTTCATAATTGAACCAAACTTAAAACCATTTAGCTCATCGGTGAGGCGTACACTAATATACCGAGATAAATATGGGGTTATTGATTCGTACAATTTTTAATTTTTAATTTAATGTTTACAGCGTTGTATGTTTATACGTTAAATTAAAAATTAAAAATTGTACGAATCAATAACCCCATATTTATCTCGGTATATTAGTGTACGCCTCACCGATGAGCTAAATGGTTTTAAGTTTGGTTCAATTATGAAAGCTGTTTATTCTGCCTATGACAAAGATTGATTAAGAGTAATATCTATATATTTACACATGGAAGTAACATTCAGTGATTCGACATTGAATAACAGCATGTACGTAGCGGTCGAACAACAATTATTTCCGTTTTTTAATAGTTTATAGTCATATGTGTATTTACTCTGAATTCATAGATGCTATTAAGTAATTATACAAATATCTTCCAAAATCACAGCAGGTTTTCTATATCGAAGAATTCGTCGCCTTTTAATCGTGAAACTTTACGTCAACGTTTCCCAATAAATTTGCTCCCCGGATGATTCATGTTGCCCGAGGTTAATTTCTGCCCAATGTTCACGGCTCCATTCTGATCGTCGCCGTCCCGAGGTTCCATAAAACGCTCGCGTCTTGAACATATATTTCATAAAATACTAACACGCTGTAAAAATGACAGAATTTAAAAATACCATTGATCCGCTAAATCACCACAGACGAAATCAGAGCAACTTACTCCGAGAGAAGAGTAATATGCTGGGAATAATTAACGCCACCGTGACAGAATGTCTCGCCAGCTCCTATTTGTAACAAAATGTGCATGCAATGGATATAATTAGGACTAGATTTATTGAGATAGCTCTGTCATCGCTCGCTTTGTTCTAGACAAGGTTATTGAATTGGTAAAATTGGTGGACGATTCTCAGATTCCCCGATCCATTGAAGGATGTGTTGAAGTTTATGTGTAATGAAATTACTACCAGGATTAGCATTCACGTGGATATTACTTTCGCTTGCAGATGCAACACTCGCTAAGTCCATTTATGTACACTATAATGTTTGTAAGTATCTTGAAATCATTGCGTGTCTTTATTAAATGGGTGTTTGTTGTCATATGTTGTTTGAATCGTATTTTTAGCAATAGGTCATTGGCCATAAACGACGGACATAATATTGATAATAAAATTCTTCTCATTCTGGCGCAATAAGAGTTCCGCTGTTTTGATAATATTTTGTAATTTGTATTTACTAAGCAAATAATTATCTGAAAACGAACGTACTTAATACAGTGTAATAAAATGCACAACGCAAAGATAAATTATTGATACTGTGCAATAAACTATATTGATGACATAACTTTGAATTATGAAATGTTGTCCATTGTCGTCATATGACTCACTTCTCTTTCATATGGATGTTATGCATAATAATGTTATAAACCTGGGACTTCCATCATAAAATGTGGTGCACATAAAGACAGTTGTTTGCCTGCAATTTAATAAACCTAGTGTTTCTATGTAACAAAATAACTGTACATGTACTAATGCACTGTATATTCTTATCTTTGATCTTTACTGATAAGCCAAGTTACCCTGCTGTGTTTTGGTGTATTGATTGAACACTAAGATCAATTTGATTGGGAAAATGTCAATAATCTCAGCAGGCTACTGTGCTATGAAACTGTTTCTATGCACTGGTTGACTTGTACATATTTAGTGCAGTAGATAATGACCATCCATAAAGGAGACATAATACTAATCATTTTCATGCATCTTTTTCACTATAGAGTGTCATTTCTTGCCATTTACATGTGTATATACTTTGTTTGTGTACATACTGTAATTCATTTCTTTCTTAGAAGTGTTTAGATGATGTTTAATGTCTCAACTGCCATTAACTAATTAATAACACAAGTATGTCATCTGATAACCAATATATGTCGTGTTTATACTCAAAATGAAGCATTTTGTTAGAGGATATGCTATTTGTTGTTTTGAATTATTTTGACTTTTATTTTTATACATGAATTTAAGTTAATTGTCATGTTTCATTTGTCTTAGCTGAGAAGTCACAGAGGGAGGGGCTGAAATGCCTTGTCTTATATCCTTATCTGTCAATCAAAACCTCAACACTCTTCTAAGATTATGCAGCAGCCAATTAATATTGAGATAAGCACAGAAAAGATGTTTTGAAGGATATTATTGAATGTTTACTATTGGCTAATGTCCTTCTAGCTTCAGGGTGTATAAAACATGCTGCACGGGGCTTATCAGCATTCCGAAAACTAAATATTGACTACTTTAAGAATCTTTATAACTGGTAATTATAATTAACTAATTCATATTTTGGAAATTGAAGAGAAATGGACATTTGGGAAATTTACCAACAACTTAGATAGTTTATTAGAGAACAGAGATGAAGATGATTCCATTTCTTATAAGTTTGATGAATTTCAACTTGGTATTGAACTTAGTTATTTTTGGAACAGTTTCAATCGGGATCGGTTTTTATGTGTACTTTAACTATTTAAAACAAAGCTATCTTACATTAACCTGCATGGCTGTTTGCGATTTCTAAACTCAAGGCTGGCAGACTTTTAGTTGAGAGACTCGTGAACTGTACTATATTTAAGAAGAATTATTAAATGGAAAGGAAGAATTAACTGTGACTTGTTGTTAGCCAAAGAAAATAAAGGTTCCTGGCTACCCTGACGATTAACGCCCTGAGAACCCAGTAAACTCGGACCAAGCAAACAGGTTTACGACAATATGTATATACTTTATTAGAGGGACCTCCTTACATAAATGTAAAATGACGACTGAAAACAGATGCTAGATTTAAAACAAGTATACATTTTATTAAAATGGTGAAATAATTTATGACTTTGAAAATATATAAACCGTAAATACATTAAACGACATCAAAATCACGAACAAAACCCTTTACACCATTTTATTTGTATGTAATGTTTTATTGAGATTGTCAAGCAAGCTTATTCAAAGCTTTTAATTGGTTTTTCTATCCATTAGTCATAATTTCTGTTTGGCAATGTTGCTCTTACACCTTGGTGTTTTATCTTTCAGGTAATACTTGTACTCGCGTGTCCATTCACACGCTCATTTATTCTATGACTCATTGAATAGAACCATATAATAACATACTATTTGCTACTAACTATTTGATTGATTTCGATATTGTTATAACGAACTGACAGCCCATTTGACGGAAGATATTTTCACTTTAAAACAAACATCAATAAAACCATGTTCTACTGTATTACGATTTAAATAGTAACTTGATAATTGTTGTATAGCCATATCTTGCGTAAATTTATAACATTAAACATAAGTTCTCACTAGTGCAACATAAATACATTTCTATTGAATCCAAAGCTTATCTTCAACTATATGTATTTTTTTACGATTTCTTAACAAAAAATAATTATTTGTTAGGCGTTTCCATAGATACGAACGGAGAAACGCTTTTCCAGGAAATCAAATTGTTATCAATTATTAATACAACTTTACTCATTCGAGTGTACACGTAATACAAACAATCTTATCGATATTCACAGTCCCTCGGTTCTAAGAACGCGTGCATGGATATATCTGATATTATATAATTGTTAAATTTCGAAGTTAAATAGTCATTCCGAGTCTAAGTCTCTAATATTTTAGGCCACGGAATCTTCACAGCACTACTTATGATCAAACTAAAACAACGAAAGTTTGGACTAATCATAGCTGCAATTACCAGCTTTATTGTTTTAACCGAAAGGCATGTAACTGCGGAATTGTCTTATTATAAGAGGTTAGATGAGGGTGGGTAGATCCTGATTAACCTGTTTAACATCAGCAGAAT
This sequence comes from Dreissena rostriformis, assembly GCA_007657795.1. Classification (NCBI taxonomy): domain Eukaryota; kingdom Metazoa; phylum Mollusca; class Bivalvia; order Myida; family Dreissenidae; genus Dreissena; species Dreissena rostriformis. Next base: position 40,846 of record VMBQ01018472.1, on the reverse strand, counting down.
GATATCTACTGTTGGAAACCGTTTACACCGCTAATTGTCGGGGTGAGCGATGTTAACGTACGGTCCCAGGAGTGCGAGAGTTGGTGGCGGCCCCCGTCCTTGTTTAGCGCCGGTCTTAGTGCACGGATGTAAATAGCCTCCCTGACCCCTCTCTCGAAACAAGCTTGCTCACAGTCCAGAATCCTAACGTTTTCCATTGTGATTGTGTGGCTCGGTTTACAGTCATGTATATGCCTTGAGACCTCAGATGATGCTGAACTCGGTCTCCTTGGTTCTATGAATCGTGCTTTCAGATTTCTTTCAGTTTCACCAATACAGTCCATTGAACATTGTTCCCTTGGACTCTTCTGTTCTTAAATGTTATTAATTTGATGTTGTACGGCGACAAGGGTTGTTCGGAGATGTGCAAACTTGTATGGCATTAAGCTCGATGTTATTCGAAAATCTCTCGTAAAAACCGTGCAATTGTATACTTTATGTTTCGTTATATTTTATAATTAACATTCATGAACACACATTCTTTCTCCGGACATTTGCGAACACGCTTGTATTATTTATTCTGAGTTTTGTTTTTATAAAAAGCAGTGGTTAATAAGGTTCAAGTTTATGCAAAAAAGGAATGAATATTAAACAAAAGCAATATAAACGTTAACATGTTTATTATAGGGATAATACACGTTTTCGAGGGCATGATCATCTGCGGGCGCTCGAAAAATCCGTTCCTGCCCGAGTGCGCAGCAGACGATCATGTCCGAGAAAATGTGTATTTTCGCTACTATTACATAAACAAATTCATATGACATCATACAGTTCAAGGTTGTGTTTTACATATGCCTCACTCGGTCATCATCAGAAATGACGAGGCTTTACCTTCAGATAGGCAGTTTTCGATTTAAAATGTGTTTAAACAGTGGATTAATTCAAATTTGAAATGCAGCCGCGAAAAGTAAGAAATTAGGAGTTATTTTTTCGATATCAAATGAAAAAGACATTCAATGTTATTTAAATGTATGTATATGAAAAACACATACCAGGGCTTGAACGGCACGTGAATCGCCTTGTTAATACACGATTTCTCCCATTCAAGCCCTCCTTTTGCCAAGTTTCTGCATCCCGCCAGAGGGCATTATAGATAGAGTTTATGCAATAATGTGGGTTATTAAAGAGTACACAATAACATTAAAACATCTCTGTTATTGATAGAGACGTTGTCGACGAAATATGTTTTCTTTCGCTTTTTTATTTGTTATTTTGGCATTTTAAAGAAACAGTTTGGTCGCATAATGACGGTCACTTTACCTAGCTCAAAACTTTTTATCAAACCTTAAAAGATCGAATCGGTTTACAAATTATAAGTGCACAAAAATATGTCAGTTACTAAGACCTTGAGTAATACGTAGGAAGAGAATCGCCGTACAACCATACCCCTGTCATACCCATATAAGTTTTGTTTTGCTGTTAAAAAAATAAAATAAAAAATAAAATAAAGACATGCATATATTTAAACACGTGAAGTATGATAATAATTATGTTAATGTAATTGAATATTAATAAACATATAATTGATATTGCATTATGTGTAACCGTCTATAGACTTTACCAGAAATGTGTAAAGGCCTATATACTTTACCAGAAATGACTACGGTGTTTATTATTCTATGTTATGTGTATTGTTTGTTAACATGAGGAAGTGTACACGATCTTCGATGGATTGATAAGTATCATTAAACAATAGCCGGTGCGTAGTTTTACTGTTCCTTGCGAAATCCGTAATCGTATTTTTTTCTACAGGTCAAACGTGTGAGCCCCTACCGGAAGTGGCCAACGGACAGGTGTTCGTGGAGAACATCAATTTCGGCGCTGTTGCCCGGTACGTATACGAGGCCGGGTACAAACCTCGCGGCGACCAGGCGAGGGTGTGCCAGGGAGATGAGAAGTAGAGCGGAGGCACTTCAGTGCCTTATTGACTATAACGTAGGTAGGGACACATTGGGTTGTAAAACATATGTGCCGCGTTTTTGGAAAACTGGGCTTAATGCATTTGTGTAAAGTGTCGTCCCTGATCAACCAGTGAAGTCCGCACAGGCTTATCAGGGTCGACACAGTCCGCTTTTATGGCATTGTTCGTTTAAAGGAAGTCTCATCTTAGCGAAAAAAACAGTTAAGGTGGAAAGTGTCGTCACATATTAGCCTGTGCGAACTTCACAGGCTAATCAAGACGAAGCTTTACGCACATGCATTAAGCCCAGTTTGCTTAGGAGGATGCTCATATAATTATGCCGACAGGACGAGCAAAAGAAAATATATATCGAGTATGTCATTTATATTTAGTTTTATTGTTCTTTGTTTGATCATGTCAACATTATTATAAGTCTAGACAGTCATAAATTGAATACAGAATTACTTTAAAAAAATGTGACACAAAAAAAGAAATTTTGGTATATATTTAATTATTTATTTTGTTCATCTACTAGTATATTTATTTTGAATGTATTAGTTCTCTTCATAAAATTCCGAAACATAAACGCACAGATTTAAGTGCTTGTTCATTCGTTCATATACATGTAGATGTACGCGTGCCTTGGTTATACGTGTATTTGTAAGCAGTCATTCTTTTGATACTGCTATATAAATATTTTCGGCTTAAGACAAATAAAATTGCACCAAATACCATTATAATGACATGCCTTCCTCACTATGTTAGCATTTGCAGTACACAATAGTGTTGTTTTGAAAATTAGATTAAGCAAATGTCGGCTGAAAAATATAGCAATACGTATAATGACTATAAATTTGTCACGAAACTTTCTGAACACAACTCGTATCAAATGCTTTTTGCCATAAATAAAACGTTGTTCAAAATTAACATACTTTCGTCTTGTCACGTATGGGCAACCACCTGAAGTCGCGAACGCCGTCCACAACGGACATCCGGACCGGAAGTCATACAATATGGGAACCATGCTTCAGTACGAGTGCTTGTCTGACTTCACCAAAAGCCGGGACGCAGTTG
>VMBQ01018472.1:3826-32903 GCA_007657795.1 Dreissena rostriformis | reverse complement strand
ATCATCATCATCATCATCATCATCATCATAGTCATCATCATCATCATCAGCAGCAGCAGCAGCAGCAGCAGCAGCAGCAATCATCATCATCATCATCATCATCATCATCAAAATCATCATCATCAGCAGCAGCAGCAGCAATCATCACATCATCGTCATCATCATCATCGTCATCATCATCATCAGCAGCAGCAGCATCATCATCAGCATCATCATCATCATCATCGTCGTCGTCGTCGTTGTCGTCGTCGCCATCGTCGTCGTCGTCGTTGTCGTCGTCGTCGTCGTCGTCATCATCATCATCATCATCATCATCATCATCATAACTGTCATCATGTACTCGAGGCAATACCCGGGTCCGTTTACATAATTCTTGTTTTAAGAAATGACTTTGAGTAATAGTCACTTTCAGTTATGTGTCAAACGCCACCCGATGTAGACCACGCAATCCATGATGGCCATTCCAGAACTGATTCTCTTCACTTCCGATTCACAGGTGACTTACAAATGCGCACACGGATATTCGGCAGATTGCGATGCGCGCGCAACTTGCGGCGGAAATGGCGAATGGCTTGAGCTGACTCTGATGTGCACACGTTAGGATTTTGCTGTTATACTTATAAAGTTCGTTAACATTAACCCGATACTTATGAATTGTCTAGATGTTTCCACTAACGCCAATGGTTATTTAATTAATCTGCACTATTATCATATGAATGACAAATAGTAATTTAAAAACAGCTGGGAAAATTGTTTAACTAAGTGTTGAATACCACGGATCTGTTTAAGCATACATTGGACAAGTGTAAAATATAGTCATAGTCAGTCTTATTCGTACATGTGTTGTAATATCATCAAAACATTAGATGGGATATTCTTTGATCTATTATAATCAAGTTCAGTGTTGAAATAAATATAATTCATCATGACGGTAATTTAACACACGAATGTATTTGATCAGTGGCGGGTTACTGCTGGCTGCGTGAAACTGATCTTGAAAGTGTTTTTGAAACCTTTGGTATTAAATACTTGTTTAAAGGGTACACATTTCTTAATCAAATATGTATATTGATGTACGAGTATTTGTTATAATATTTTATAATATATTAATTAAATAAGGTATCTATATGTAGTTAAATGCATATCAAATGCATATGTCATTATAATCTTAACACTAGTGAGACTGGCCAAATTTGATAACGTTTTGCAACATATTGTCTGTGTATATATATGTGTATGCATAATTCTAGATAACAAGTCGCGGGTCGTGGCAGAATTTTTAATAATCAACCGAATGATGATCATGTACAATCGGCCAAGCTCGAATATGGATCAAATGTGTCCAAACATAAGTTCATCAGGTCAAATCTTTGTCAACCCATATTACCCCTATTGAGGCCACAATTATTAACATGTGAAAAGTATCAGATATAAATGAATGTTTGCATGTTCTTGTCTCGAAATCCTAATCGTTAACTGCGTGTTCTTAGCGCGGAGTTGCGGACATTCAGGCGATATCGAGAACGGCTGGAGTACCGGATATGCGTTCACGTATCCAAACCGGGTCAACTACTACTGCCATGAGGGTTTCCTGCCACATGGGGCAAATTGTCGGGATTGCCAGGCAGACGGCACGTGGACGGGACAGGTCCCGAAATGTGAACGTGAGTTGGCGTTAATGCAGCTTGTAGTAGGGAGAAGAAACGTAATAGAAGGTTAAACAAAAGAGATGTCCTTCCCTTTTGGCAACCCTGTCTTTAATTTTTATGTTGCATATATTTTTCTTTGACACAACATTTTGGATATTTCCACACGTGTCATTCTGGCGTCTATTTCAAGTTTATGTTTTAAATGTGAAAACCGCGAAAAACTCTTTATACAGCTAATCGTAGTAAAACACGTTCGCCATTTTTATAATCATATAAAAGAATATCATCAAAATAATACTTGTTATGGCGCTATACAAGTGTATGCTTTGATAAATCTTTAATAGTGAAGTATTTCCAGAAGAAAAAAAAAACACGAAAAGAAGTATATATTACTTAGCGGGTAGCTATTATATTGGCAAACATATATATGATAACACCAGACAATTTGGTCCTTAATTAATGTCAGCAAAATGCAAATTAGTAAAATGTGTTGACTATGATACAAAGTACTTAACTTTAATTGTTAAGGATATGATTTAAAAGCTGTTATTGCGTAGTAATGTCTTTGTGTAGTAACACATATAACAACCATAGATTACATCTGCAAAAACGATGCCTTGTCAAAGCACAAACTTATTTGAGCAGACAAAGTCAGTTTACGATTTTTATTTTTGTTACTCCTCAATTCCTGATCAATTAAAAAACGTCTCATTACATTTATTGCAGCTGTTTTCTGTCCTCCAATGTTTGCTCCAACTCTCGGGAGGATGTCCGGCATCGGAAACACGTTTGGTACCGTAATAAGGTAACACGAGAATTATATCGTTTGTTTTCTGGTTTGGATGTTAGCAGTTTTCACCAGTTTACAGATTTATCATATCACAGCGGTCGGTTAACCTACTGACACTTTTTTGTTTTTTTAACGAAAAACAATTATTGTGGGTAATTTACAAAGCTAAAAATATAGCTTATACTTATTGTAATATAATACGCAATTGTACGCTATAATTTAGTATAAAAATGGCACACACGCTTAAAATTACACATTTAAGGCAATATTACATCGCTGGAAAGTTGTGTTAGTTGGTTATTGTAAGTAATAAATAATTAATATAAGACATCAAGATTTCAATTGATTGCGATATGTCAAACGCATTTGACACAATCCGTCAATTGGTTGTCTTAATGTCCCAGAACAGATACTGTATAAAAAGCAATTTGTACGAGTTATTCCCTTAGACAATCATATAGGCATCAGTAAAAGTAGTGTGATCAAATGAAGAACATGCTCGGATCTAACTTGGATCTAATGCAAGGATCAGCGTTTGGTCGTGTTTGTTTAATTAACAATTTTGATCCTCCTTAGTTGCACAGTAACTTTTTCCCAATGGATGGTAATGATTTCAATATAATTAATCAAAACACAAAAACAGGTGCAATAAGCATCTGAAAATGATGCGATTAATGAAACAATACCAGCCTATAACTAGCAGATGCATATGGAGCTATAACCTATCATGCCATATACTATATTTCATGTATAATCACAATTGATACTCTCAATCATGCTATCAATATTCCTACAGATTCGAGTGCGATCAACAATACCGGGTTGTGGGTTCGAACGAACGGCGTTGCCAGGCCGACCGGACGTGGAGTGGATCACCCTCAAAATGTGAAGGTAGATCAACGTGTGCTCATGCCAGTGTGCTTTCCAGTTGTCCGCTCTCGCCGCAAATCTTGGTCTTTACAGTTATCTGTTGTTGTTTTTAACAAGATAAATCGATCTAAAACACAATACTATTAGATTGTATGTTAACAAGCAAAAGACTGGACAAGTCTGTACTCTGTTTTGATTTGTAAATTATATAAAACGTTGTCGAAACAATTTGTGCGAACATTTTTTAAATCTGCATGTATTTTGAATATAGTGTTGTTTTTATATATGTACTGGAGGACTGCTTTATATACTTTAAAAACTATAAACTACCATGTCCCCGTATTGAAAGGACCTATCTACCAGAAACAAAATTTCTCAAAATAGAGAAACATGAGATTATTTTAACTGTTCGCTACACTGGCTCGTAATTGTATTGCATATAACCAGGTATTATACAACAGATCCGATATGATAATTGTTTTGGAGAAATACGCGTCAATATCTTCATTAATTATTCTAGCCTTTATATTTACAAACGCTGGCATATTTATCTTGTTCTGCTCTTAATGCTTTTGTCTAAGAATGAGTTTAAGAACTTGTTTTCATTATACTCGTGTTTATAGTTAATTAATAGCTAGCCCTTAAGTGTTTTAGTAGGTACCTTGTTAATGCTTCGTGTACTGTGTTTGTGGCAGATGATTGTAAATCCCAACGATCCACGCTTTACAAAAACAACATGATACGACGCTGCGGGACTGCTGTATATAATATCGTTGTAACATTAGCGATAACACGCTGTATTTATTTTTAGAAATAAACTGCGGATGGCCAGGTCCCTTTTACAACGGGTACCTGATTGGAGGAAACACCAAAGTGGAATCCATCATCTTCTACAGGTGCTCTGCCTCATATATTTAACTTTTCCAATGACAATGACATGTTAATGGTTTTCATTAAAGTACATACACACCGTTTGAAATGGATTGTGGCTGTCATCTTATTACATGCCCACCATTCAAAATAGATTGAGCCCATTAACATTAAAATTATTAGTACGTAAAAGTAAATATATTGAAATAAACATGGGAAATATGTTCGTTAAATCCGTAAATCCGTAAACATTTACCGAAATACCTAAGTGATTCATTGAACAATGTACGTGCTGTCAATAACACACACAAGTTTGCACAAGCAGACTATCATAATCAAGACTATATTACATTCACAACGATACCGAATACTGGAAAGGGGTTTGTCGAGACGATGCAACATGACTTAATTCCTCTTCAGCTGCAAGACGCACGCCACATTCGATGGTCACGCCTTCCAGACGCTTTGCCTGGAGACGGGGCAGTGGTCAGACCCTCCACCAATCTGCTGGAGTAAGACGTTGGATTTTGTTTTCAGTTCATTGTCTTACTTATTCGTATAAGGTATTTTTCTTTTATCATCTATTTATAACAACAGAGCAAATAGATATACAATTCGAGGACACCAACACATAACCATGATTTGATTAAAGTTAATGCAATGTAGGCATGGTGCTTTTGCTTTAAATATTTCATATATTGGTTTGAATATTAAATAACACAATACATAAACATTTTAAACCTTTTCTTATGTAGTAGTTAAGGTCATAATTCTATTTACATGTTGTTGCGAAGAGGATTGTTTCCCACGTGATTTGATTTAATATGCGTTTTGCCATTCGAAAGTAAGGACATTTTTGTTTAATGGGCATGACGAGAAGAGATGGTGTATATTCGCGTTTGACCCTTGTTGGTATTTTTAAATCCAAAAGCGTAGTTTAAAATATTAAGAAAGCTATTATACAAAAACTGATCAATTATTAGGGAGGATATTATTTTCCCGAAAACATTTAATTTCAAGCAAGTGATCGGTTGACTTTATAGTTAATGACAAAACATACAACACACAACTAATGATCCCCATGGTCAAAGCAGGCGTCACCGCACTAAAACAGCTAAATCACACTATTGCACGTTTACATCGATTTAAAGCTAGCTAGTATGTGAAAATCTACCGGTTTTAGCAATATGTACGTGTTTAAAACATTTAAATGTGAAAAGATCTCAACACGAAATACCCAGACATAAAACGATTGTGTTCCTACGAATCTTCGTGTTCTGACGTCCTAACGAAGTCCTAACAAAGCCTTAACATAACAAAGTCCTAACGAAGTCTTAAAGAAGTCCCAACGAACTCACGACGTCCTTACGGCACCTCTGTTTTGCAGATCAATGTCAGATGCCCCACATCTCAAGTGCTACTATTCTAAATGTTCAACCTGACATCTGGGTGAACCACAACACTACACTGGAATACCGCTGCAAAGAAGGATTTCGAACCAAAGACAATCTCTTGCGCATGCGTTGTGAAAATGGAAGTTGGTCAACCTCGCCTGTGTGTTTACCAGGTAATTATGTCCAGTGTATTTAAATTGAGTAATTAATATGAGCACCGTTTCATGGTTTATTATATTTGTTTATTAAAAAAATAACGCCTGTCTGTAGCACATATATCGCGCATGAACCAATCGGATAATGGAATTGTTTTATTGTGCTTGTCAAAATGATTTCTAGCAAGTCATACACAAATCAAATTGCACGATAAATCTGTTGTTTATATACATTGATGATGTTCACTTATTGAATTGATTTTTTTCATAGCCCCATGCAGTAAACAACCACCGCACGTTCACAATGGTATGCGAGTGTTCTTTGGAAACCAAGATGGCGACCAAGCAAGATATATGTGTTTCCCTGGTTACCGATTAACAGGAATAAATGGCGCAGTTTGGGCCATTGGGTCGGAGGAAGTCCTTATTGTGAAGAATGTAAGATTTGATGCGATAATTCAATGAATATATTTGTATTTTAATTTATCTTTTGTATTATCCATAGCTGATTTAAAGGCATTATAAACTTACTTTTCTAATCCATGTCATGCTCTCGTAATTATTTGCTTTCACAAAACTTATTATTATTTTGGTTCTGTCATAATTCGATTATTTTTAAATGAAGAAATCGTAATTAAAATATTTGTCGAAAAGAAAACAAAATAAGGGAAATATTTGTTTTATTTATCAAATGTGATTAATTTTAATTTGATTGTAAGCGCCGTATGTGCATGGCTTTGTGGTAGATTTTTTATCTTCGTGCTGTTTAAATTTAACTGCATTTTGGTCGTCATTTGATACAGATTATTGTCCTAGCCCAGGGAGCATCGGGCATGGCAAAGTGTTGAAGAAAATGGACAACACCTTGATCGCACCATTTGAGCCCTATATCAAGCAAATTAAACATGGTCACAAGCTCGTGTTTCAATGTCACGTGGGATACACGTTAAAGGGTCCGGAAGGGGCAACGTGCGTAGACGGCGAGTGGGAACCCCTGATAGCGGACCCAGAAGGGAGTTGTACTGTAGCAATACATCCGCCCTTCATAAATTTCTGGAAACCAATTTGAAATTTGAGACTATGATAAAGGGCACCACAGAAGGAACACAATATGTTATTTCTAAAACGATGCTTTGAGCAATAAGCAGAAATTTAGAAAATAAGACAATTCACCGATCGACAGGTTTTGATTGACATCGCTTTTACCCATCCAGAGAGCCTGGACTTTATTATTTGACAGTGATGTCTTACACAAGTATCCGGTTTCTGTTAACGGTGATTTTCGGTGATTTACCGGAGATGTTTATAAATCCAAAAGCCATCGACCAATTAAACCAATTCAATCATGCAGTACGAGGACAAACCAACTAACAAATTGGGACTATGGAAGGGTCGTTGTTATGGAATGTAGATATATAACATGCTTATGGGTGACTCTTTTGGTATCGAATATCTCATTAGAAGCAGATGGAGTAACTGGTATGAAGTTAAAGACGTTTATGGGGACCGTAGAAGGACTATAATGCAGAATAAGCTTTAGAGATTAAGAAAGTTCTTATAAAATATACACTTATGTTTACATGGAAACAGAATAAACGGCAACAACACGTTAAAACAACATTCCGTTTAGAAGTATATACATGGACTTTGAATACAAACCTCTAAAGTAATAAGGATCTGTTGTTGATAGTTTTTCAAGACGTGAATTGTAAAAATGTCTTAAATGTATTTGGGCTACCATTCAAACAGATGGAGCTAAATTCAAGCTTCTATACTGCATGTTTGAACTAGCTTTAAGCTACCATGCTGCAAGTTAGAACAAAATTCAAGATATGGTATGGCAAGTTCTAACTAAATTAATTCGGTTAAAATTCTGCTCCCATTTAAGGACACACATTTTTTTAAAGTCGTTTAAGTCTTTAAAGGTGCTTTTTCGGAAAGCTGCGATTGTACAGTCTTTCCATTAATTGGCATATATTCTGATAAAAAACAATGGTACATATTACATAATAAAATCATGTGTATTAAACTTATAATGCAAATGAGATTAGTGTCATTGTTAATGGTTAAAATCGAAATACTTTGATCAGTTTAATTCAATTGCTGGCATTGCTGGAGTAACCATTTGCAATTATGATAAAAGTTGGTAACATATCTCAACATATTTGTGACTACAATAAAATGAATACAGGCTAAACTCGTTTGTTAACTACCATCTTCGCGTTAACGAAAGTACTGGACCAACCATGAATTTAAAGATCTGCGTGGTTTTTAAGTTCATACCATCTAGTAACTTTTATAGGTAGGTTTGGAATTCCTTCCTGATCTGCTTTACAATTAAAATACAAGAAACATGGTAACGCCCCGAAATCAGGTTTTCAAATTATAAGTTATTAAATTTATTAAGTACCCCCATCAACACTCAAGTTATTGAGCAGAAAACATTTAAAATAACAGTGAACTAGACCTTGATCCAAATGTAGCCTAAACTAAGTCTTTATGTAGGCAACCAACATTCAAACTTTCTGATAAATATACGCATACAAACTAGAGATATTTAGCGAAAACAGTTGTTATATTATTAGAAATAGTGACCTTAATATTGACCAAACTGGTTGTTGATGGAATCCCGAGCTAACTATACATGTAAGCACACTTATGTTGTTTAGCAGAAACCGTTATTTTCTATTTTGAGTTACAGTGACCTTGACCATCACCAGACTGGCTCAACATAAACTCACATACAATTTCCAAGTTAAAGTAAAAGTGGCATTGACTTTGACCTGGCTGACCCCAAGTGCAATTTTAACCTAGTTCTACGTGTGAGCGATCAACACGAGAAATGTCATTGTAATACATATATGTTGACTGAATATATTTAGCATATGCGATTTTCCTTTTTAAGTAACAATGATCATGACATTTACCCGAAATGGCCGGAATACAATCCCAAGCTAGGTATTCATGTGAGCCTGCTGTAATATTAAGTTTCATCAAGATTGGTAAATGTAAATAAACGTAACATACCGGGAACTACATATAACATAACTTATATATTTAAATAACATATAAAATCGATTTGATGAATTAAAAGCATAGATATTTTGATTAATCTTACAAGTTGTATGCTTGTGATTTTGCCAAGGAGTAAAGGTGACACTGTATACATAGGTTTTTAACACGTGTAATCGATATCATGTTTTAATTGTCGGTCAGTCTATTCACACATTCGTTAACCAGATCTTCTAATTTACATACTTTAACATATGGTCATGTGTGATTTCAACAAATGTATGTGCTCTGTATAATGTCATTGAGCACATTCCAAATGAGGACGAGCACACATTATAGACAAGTAGTTTATCAGGTTCACTTAAAACTATTCACTTAAGTCATAATTACATGCAATAATAAATTGTATTTCTGTCGTACATATCGTCTATTATTATAAATGCAATGAGATTATAAAGTAAATCTATAAATCAACGCGCATTACAAGAAAAATGTGTACATGTAAATACCACACATGCTTTATATATCATATATTGTGTGTTTCGAACGTCGATGAAAAAAAGAGTGATGGACGCTAACTTGAATATGGCTATTTCATCCTTTGTATTTGACATTTAATACAAATATATTGAAAATCAATATGCAATATTAATATATATATTACTTAAAAGTAGACCCTAAATAATGCATTAAATGTGATTTTGAATAATGTTATTGTTACCAGCTTCTAAGGGATTTCTCAGTTGAACAATAGATGATTATTAAAAGTTTATGCTTCATGCCCCTCCCCAACTTATAATACATTTTTAATTGCTTTAATCACCCACATAAAGACATCAGCAAGCGATACAGAATCACTGTTTTAACAACGAAACTAGCTTTCACAAATTGCCTTGTAAACACCGTGTCAATGAGGAATGAATGCTTGAACACATTAAATGAAGTCAGTACCAGAATAAATCCAATAACTTGCGAAGTGAGTTATGTCAAAATGTTGTTTAATTACAATTTTAAATCTGCATAATGGATGTTGTGCATGTGTTTTAATTGTACTTTAAATGACTACTTGATTTTAATATTGCACCTTTCTAATTTTATCTTATTAGGACTGTTACCTTAGCATTTGATCTATTGACCTCAATATCAATAGGCTTTTTGCTGTCTTTCCAACTTCCTGTTTAACCAATTTGCAAGGTTGTGGATCAAAGGGTTCGTAGATAGCGTTCGGAATCGAATGGACAACAAACCGTCCTATAGGCAAATTTAAAGCAATACAGCTTCTTAGAATGGGGCATACTTTTTTAGCGTAATTTGTTGCCTGTAAGCATTTAGGCGGAGGTCTCCTCAATGTATTTTGATAAATAAATTTAATATCTTCATAGCAACATGCACAATACATGTAGTAAATGTCATGTGCAGCTTCAGTTTAATATATGACTATTTTCCGTTATTAAGATCATTACAAACAACAGGACGGTCAAGTTAATGTTTTTAAAGCATTTCATTTTTCAATTGAATCTTAAACTTGTTTTGCCCCCCCCCTCCTTTGGTGCATTTTTAGAATTCGTTCAAAACTAATTACGAAAGAAATAGTGGTATCACCTTATAAATACTGCAAAATGTTTGCTTTGTAATAAAAACATGAATATAAACAGATAACGTCATTAATTTAAATTAAATTCATTTGCATATGTTTTAATCAGGTTCATACAAGTTATATCCCCGGCTGTAAGTTTCGCATGACAAATAATTAGAAACATGTATTTCTGGTAGTGTATGAACTTCTGTATATAATTATACTAAAACTGAACATTTTATAAAACTAAACTACAAGTATATCACCAGTTTTCTCCACAATTAATATTTATTCTAAAAATAGTAAAGCATTAAACTGTAATATAACAGCCTGTGTAAACCAAGCGACATATATACCGGGTCTAAGCGTAGAAAAACTTTCGAAGATAAACACTATCGCAGTACACGTTTTGGATATAGGGGAATCGATAGTAAGTTTATATAAAAATGGCGGACACGTTGAAAACATCGCAGCACAAAAGTTCAGACATTGTTTACAACGTGTGTTGTTCAATCTGCGAATATGATGGCATACGTAAAGAAGGACTAATTTATTGACAGAAATGTACGAAATATTTATGTGACAGTTGCGTGTTAACGCACAATAAGTTTCTCAAGAATCATTCAGTAACTGCAAAAGGGGAAGATGACAACTGGTCTGCAACTAAAACAGTTGATGATGCATTGGAGGTATGTCTACTCCGTAATCATAAGAAAGTATTCACATAACTTAGAAATTATAAAGTTATAATACATAGGCCAAATCAAAGTGTTTGTTTTCTAACCCGCCTTACTTACTAAACATGATAATTATATTATGTATTGTTTAGAGATTTATATACGGTGTGAAATCTGTCTATAATATCACATCTGATTAGTAATGGCCCGTAATAAATAATGGTGTTTAAAAATATAAAATAATAGTAGTTATAGTCAAAATAGTAATTACTATAACAGTGTTGATGATCATTATTAACATAATTATGAGTATTATTAAAAAAAAAATGTAATAATCATACTGACTACACTTATAATGAAACAATTCATAATATAATCAAATACATAAGGTTTATATAGGTTTAATATTTAAATGTTGCTATAAACATATGCTTTTAAGACAATGCAGTCAGGTAGTTCTATTGACTGACAATGTAAAATCTACCACACGACCCTTGAACGTAGCTCAAATAAAGACAAGCATGAACTCATTATTGGAACGTCTAGACGATATGGTGAAAATGGGAGAACAAAATAATATGTGCCTCCAAACGTCATTCAAAAAAGTGTTGGGAGAAATAGCTGATGTACGTCGACAAATCAACAACAATCTAGACCGACTGCAACAAAATACAAAAGAAAATTGTGACAGTTGCATTCTACATTGAAGAATTCTTTGGAAAATAAAAGAAAACGCGTTGTTGAATGTATGTCAATTTTAAAGGGATATAAGATTAAAGACATAAACAAAACATCGCCTGATCGTTTATTATGTACAGAACATATTAAGACCAAACTTCTTCGGCAGATGTATTTCTTCGTCAAGCAACTACAAATGCAGCCATTGAATTTCACCACAACAAGGACTTGGAGCGGTTTCTTGCTTCTTGTACAGAGTTCGGAAGTGTCGCCAGTCGTGAAGATGTGTCACGTTACGTCGTTGACCCTTACAAGGTTGTAAGCATTAAGAACAAGTCACGATTCAACGTGCGAACGGCGACTGATAAGAGCTGCTGTTTCATAAGGGGTATATGTTATTCATCCGATGGGAAATATGTCATGGCTGACCACAACAATAAGTGCTTGAAACTCCTGGATACGGCGTACAATTTCATAATGGAAAAAAAAATACCTAGTTGTCCATGATCCCTGGGTAGCATATCCACCAACGAGATGGCGATTACTGTTAGTAACGAGATTAATTTCTTACGAGTCGACAAAAGGAGGATTGAACTAGTTAATCGTCTTAAACTGAACCATTCATGTTACGGTATTGCGATAGACCAGGGCGACCTGTTTGTAACGTCCGGTTTTGCAGTGTGTCAATACACCATGGATGGGTGGCTAGTGAAGAAGTTATATGAGGATACATTAGGTGATTGCGCTGCTTACTTGCTACGTGTTTATGTCTTTACCAAATACAAGAAGAACATGTCTGTAAACAAGTAACAACATGCATTCAATAACGTAAACTGATTTGTCCGCCCACATCTTCTACAGATACCGGTATGCATATATCGATTCGAATCTCTGTTTCCCGTTTGTCCATCCGTCCTTCCCTTGGTCCTTCCTTCCGTTGGAGCTTAAACCAAAAATGGCGTGTTTCGTGTTACATCAATAATGCTTCCTAAAAAGATATGATTCTAAAACGAATAATGTCATTTAACACTTTTAATAAATCCACGTCACCTGACCTCATTTTGACCTTGGCAACAACCTACGTTTTGACTATTTCAGGGGGTCCATATTTTTGCTTAACCAAAAATGGCGCCTTGCGTCAAATTTCAAATGATTCTTGTACAAAGCTTTGATGTTCTCGTAATATGTATTAAATATATCTCATGCCGTCAGTATAATTTTACATTCACAGCCCGCGTACAGTTGGATATAACATTTTAATATAAAGGGACTTTTATATAATATGTTATAAATTTTGTAATGTTGCATCAGCTCTGCGTATAAGCAAATATTGGTGATAAAGGGAATAAACTATCTTCATAGGCTAAACCGAGAGTTGTGTGAATGATGTTGCTAGTTATCATGAAGATTTAATCGTTTTTATGATTTTAAAGTAGTTGATTTTGTTTAAATATCGCACTCTAGTTTGTTATGTTCATTTCTTTTCAATTATTAAGCTATTTATTATGAAATTTGTTTAATGAATTTAACATATGTATTTGTGTCTAAATATTACCAGCTAGTGTGTGATGTTAATTGGAAAACAATTATCAAGCTGTTTATGCCTTATTATACAAATAAACCAGGTGGGGAATTTACATTTTACATATCTGGTTTGATCTAGTTTTCGAGTTATTTGAAGAAAGTAATACATCTTTATACTTTGTTGTTCGTTTAGTCAACGAATGTGTACATAATTAGTGGAAGGTGTTGGGGTGAGCCCTGATGGAAAGAGGATCTTTATGACGGACAGGGTCAATGGCAATCTCCGTACACTAACCAGGGATGGAGCAGTCACATCCACTCTTTAGAATCCTGCATTTACAACATCTAATAACATAGATAACCTACACGTGACATCTATAGGACAGGTGTTTATCTTAGGTAACACATGTGTTAGTCAGATTGACATAGAGGGCAAAAAGGTTCTCAATACCTTAAACTTGATATATCCTGCTCTGNCCTTCTTCCTCTGAAAAAGGATAGTGTCCAAAGTGCTTAAAAGACCAAATTCATTAAATATCTCTAATTAATGTAGATATCTAGGACTCATTTATTTTCAGAGCGAAAATGCATTAAGCAAAAAATACGTAAGGTTTGAATTTACAAGCTTTCAAATTAGCTTGTTGAACTATGTAAATGTTATTCTCGAAAACATAACCAAATAAATGGTTCATTCTTGCAATAAGGGGTGCGTTTTGTTAAAAAAAGTACACTCAGACAAGCTAATGTGCATTTTGGATTACTGTTCAGGAATTAGATCATTCTATGCACTTAGCTCAGAATTTGATTGCAATGACAACACAACAAGCGGGTGTTATTTTATTATCACCTTTAATATGTGAAAATTGGTCTAAATTTAGTATTCCTAGGACATGAAATGCAAATTGGTATGCACTGTGTTCCTTAAAAGCACTTCGAGTGATTGTATCTATAATTGCGTTAAGCTATAGTCAGTATGTCGTGTATAAAATATGCACTGTTGGTCATAAAGAATTACATATTGCAACGATACGTATCCTTATCACACGTATAATAAACGATTAAAATATCCCATTCATCTCCATATCGAACTTCCATTGAGACAGTAACATGTGGTGAACAGTTGAATGATTCGTTGACCCTTATTCGCATGTTTAGTTAAGACATACGGAAACAACGGAGATCTTACGTGTGATTGCAGTTTAGAATATAAAATTTCATCAGTTTAAAAATGTGTCACGGACACGTTTACCACCACAACACATGATTTGACACAGAAACATCCACTATAATTGGACAGTGAAAAACAAACGATCAAGACCAATAATTCTGCCAAAGCTCGTCGAAGCCAACATTCCTGTCTTTACAATCATGTACAGTTTAAGGTCATTCAATTGTAGACGCAATTATCACCCAGTATTTAAAGAGGCGTTCACAACACAAGCTTTGAGACGTATGTACGTGCAACACTAAATGCCTCTCACTCCGTGGGGGCATGAAACATGTTATAATACAAAACAACAGACATGGCTTATTATTGCACATAAAACATTCGGTATTCAAGACAGAATGCAATCACAAAAAAAGCACTCTAGCAAACTGATAAGGGTAGCCCATGCACTCATCGTATTTTATCCGATTTATTTCAATATTGTTATTGACAAAGAAGTATAAAATCAGTGCTGATAACATTAGCAGTTAAATAATTTTCATTCAATCAGTTGTAGAGATGCATTGAAGAACGCCGAAATAAATAAAGTCCAAACTAGAATCGTTAACGACCTTCTCGGTATTAGCGAAAGTACGTGAAATACCAATAAAACGCACAAAATAAAGAAATCATGAAATCCCAGTTTCATCACTAGGAGAAAAAAAATATCGGTTACATTCAAGACACGCGTTCTTATCCATGTACAAACGTTATTTCATTTAAAACCGATGGTTTTGAAGGACGTTCCTTATTTGTTTATTTTCAGAGATCCAAATCTCCAACATGTATCCAAAGATACATTTCAACCTTTCATTGAAACGTTAATCGTGCAACTGAGCGGTATGTACTTACAAAGTAAATGTTGTAAATAATTTAAATGCTGTTATTATAATATATTTTCTAAAACANATGCCGAGCTAGAAACAAATATCTGTGGAAGTAAGCAATTAATAATATGGTGTAACTTAATACATGTTTCATCTGCCTAGAATGGTATAACAATACAAGTGTTCTTATACCGACCTTAATAGATTATTTAGGGTAGACGGCTCTATATCTGGAATGTAAATGACTTCTTTGGTTTCCGCTAGTGTGCCACAAAACGTGGCATGAAAAACTGGACTTCGGCTGGCGAGAATGAATTTGTGACATCGTATCTGGTTTTGTTCATTTTCCGCCGCTAATATGACGTCACAGAGAGTTTCGTTCTCAAGCATCTTAAGGTTCGTGTCAGCAAAGAATTTAGAATACTGCCAGTTGGTCGACATTGCCTGAAAAAAAACGTTTGCCTTCAATGTGTCGGATCTACAGTTTGAAACAAATGTTTTAAATATACTTAGTATTGATGTTTTTTCAACTAGAGCGCATGACGCTATCTGAAATTCAACCTGACACGTGTTCCTATAAAACATGGGTATTTAACGTTATGTTATTTATAATTACTCAACCGGATCTATTGTTTGAGGCACTTAAAGGTGGGGCATTATTCGGTGAGGACTTTTAACTTTTCTTTCGATTCCAATTAGGCAGAATCACTCCAATTGGTAGATGATGACGATCGACAAGCACAAATTACTGCACGGGTATGCGTCGAAAAACACATACTGTGAACTACGTTTGTCTCATAAAGCTTTTGTTTTGAGGTGGTGACTACTGTTATCGGTGTGCAGCAGTCAATGTGCAATGATCTGTATCTTAGTATTATAAGAATCGTATATACCTTACTGTAATATTGACATTGATATCAAAATGGAAATCATGACGTTCGTTGTAAATTTTTTAAAGCATAGTCGCCTACAAAATATCGATGAACACTATGATAAAGATACGTATCGTCGCTTCATTTACAGTGTACCACACATCAAAGCCGTTGAATAATGACTACAGTGTAACACTACAGTGACATGTTGAAAGTTTGAAAAAAAAAAAAAACAATTTTCAAATAAGTTGTTCTATATTCAAAATATTATGTATGCTATATATTCAAACATGCAAAATATATCTCCTGGCTAAGATAGCTTTTCAAGATATATTTTGGTTAATCGTTTATAATCAAACGCAATTATTACAATTTAAAGGGTTTTTAAATGCTTTTGATCGATAATGTATCAAAGACGTGTATAAAAATGAGACTGTTATAACTACGTTAATAATTCAAAAGACTGCTTGTAGTGGTCACGGTTTAGCTTTTGCTTCTAGAGGTCCGGGGCAGGCCCATTTTTATTTTATTTTCCTTCCTTGTGACTATAACTATAAACAAGACCAAATATAACAGTTGTATAAGTAAATTAGTTTTACAATATTTTTCAAAAAAAATACAAAAATATGGAAACATATCCCTCTCAGATAGCATTCTAATTACAATACAGTATAAGTTATATTTAAAACAAGAGTGCCAAATTGTCACAAGATACGCCCGTTGCACTAAGTGACACNTAATAAAAGTAATAAATTGTTGATTGGAAGATTACAAAAGCAAGAACACATCCTTTAATGAGGTTCATTTGGTTAGTGGGAAAAACAAATACGCAAATAAACAATTGTACCGATTATCACGGCAGTCCTTAAACAAACCGCCGTGTCACTTGTTTGCGTTTGAGTAAACAACTGGTTTTGACGAAATAATATCTATCAGTAACATATTCGTAAAAAAGTAGTTACTCGTGTTTGCAAATTTTATTTCGATATGACAAGGTCGTTCCATTGTACCATACACTTGATTTTTATTTGAGTTCATGAATTAGAACATCTGTTAGCATTATTTATTTTTAAAATGAATAAATATTTAAAACATATTATTGTAATTACGACATAATATGAACTGTTATCTGGTGAACTGTAAAATACCCATATACAGTCGAAATTGAGTGGTTGAAAGAAGACTATAGGTAGAATGTTTTTAGCAAACCTACTTTCGATTTAGTAAACGTGTATTTAAACTAAATTAGATACACAATTATAGTAAAACAAACTGCTCACCATCTCAAAGGCTATTATCTCCAAAAAAAACAATATAATATTTATTTATGTTGTGAACACTTTATTATTTGTTCCCATTTTCAGATTTTCTGTTTACACCTCGCTATTGGTGTGGTTAACAAAGCTACTTTCGATTTAGAAAACCGTGTTATTTAACTGAATCAGATACACAATTATAGTAAAAAGCTACTCACCATCTCAAATAGTATTACCTCCAAGAACACTATATATATTTATGTTGTGATAACTTTACTCCGTGTTTACTTTTTTTTTTAATTACCGTGTATTTGATTACAATATATCAGTTGATCCAGTGCCAACCAACATGAACTCGTTCGGAAATATTAAAATACAAGCCAGTATTGCTCATTACGGCAACAGACTAAACGAGCACAATTTCTTTCTGATTCCAAGTGTGGCAATTCAGTTGTGTGTTTCGTGAAAACTGTTTGAATATACGGTTTTTAATTGAAACATCAAAGTAAAAACGTGTGCGCTGTAAGAACATTACAAACACATTGATTTAAAACAAAAAACAGATTACTGTGAATGTGTTCAAATGTGCTAAATATAACATATACGACCATTTGATTGTAAATTATCGGTACAAAGGTACAATATCACTAATTGTTGTTTTCTCGCTTCAAGTATGTAAAATTTAAAATGTACACGATTTATTTAATGGATGATAGGAAAAAACGGAATTATACGCTCAGTAGTGCTTTTAATAGATAATTTGGTACCCGGCCGCGGGAAGAAAATGGAAACGCCCAATGTTTGGCATACCTTTGTAATTTGTTATTGGGTCTAATCAATTATGTGGCATAAGTAAAACATTATAATCGACAATTATATTTGTGTTTATTAGCTTTTTTTCGAAATGTTGAATTAACAAAATGCTTGACAAACTTTCATTAAATTCTTACTCATACAATATTTAATATTATCACAATGTACTTTGTGTTTTCAGTGAATGACTCCGATGTTTTAATTGTATTTACTTACATATTTTTATTGTGATTCATCGAAATTGAGAAAATAACAATAACAGTTATTGTGTAAAGTATATATGCTTATGCTTAGTATAATTATATTGTCCAATTAAATGTGTCAGATGTCATAGGCCATACCAAATTGAAGTAGTAGTAGATTAAATTAAAAAAAAAAAATGCTATCCGCTAGTTCTTATGGAAAAATAATGAAATGTTTGCACATTACAGAAGAAAACCAAAATTGGGTTTCGCCCTTATCCGTCTTTCAAATCTTTGTGTCGTTAAAATAGTATACTATTAAATAATTTACTATTAAAATGGCATTGCTGATTGCTGAGTCAACTTTACAGGGTTATTTGGTTCGTTTTTGATACACCGGTGGCCTTCATGAAAACAAAAGTGAAATGTGAATGCATGTATTTAGGTTTTTCAATAATGATTAAGAGAGCTTGAACATGTTCATTTAAGAAAGATGTCATCAACAAAATTGCCTACCTGATTCAAATTGAATAATCTATTGTATTGTTTATTTGTTTAGTCCTGAATAATGTGAAACCAATCAAAACTAGACATGTGTCATAATCAAAAGGATTCATTCTTGAATCATCACTGGACACATATGTGAGAATGGTGTGAAAGTCAGTATGTGACAAATAAGATATGACTTGAACACTCGGAAAGCATCTGAAATAAATACATATGATGGCATTTAGTATGACTGGAATTTCCGTGATACAAAAAATAAATTATCAAAGCGCTGAATGCACTAACTTATTAATTTGTAGAAGCAACGGAGATCATAAACTTGCACAATTTTCAGTTTGTAGTATATATATTTATTGAGTGGCATGCAGCACAACACAACAGTACACAAATGTTTGTTCATATTTTGGATTTATTTATGTTGTGATATTTATATTTATTGTGCATAAATGGGTCAGTCCTACGCAGATGGTGCATTTGTTGGCATAGTATTTCGACGCGTGACCTTATTTGATAAAACATGTGATTTACTTTCAGAGGTTATCGACTAAACTGTTTGTTCTTAGAGCGTGCTTGGAATCCCCATATTTAATTAAGAATAATTATAGCTGATTTCCCGTGTTCAAGTTTGCGCGTGCCTGGTTAGAATATATATATTTAACTTACAGTGTGTACAATTATAATATTGCATAATTTAAACTATATTTTGCAAAGTATGTGAATGATTGCATTACATTGTTTATGATGCTACAATACAATTTTTCCGCTGCTTGTGCAGCTGATTTTCCTTTTTTTTTTAGAAGTCATCGATGTAAATAACTTTTACTATGATAAAAAACGACAACCTTTTATTGCGTGTGGAGTGTGCTTGTAAAACTTGTGTGCTTATAGTCAGTGAATAGCCTGTCGTTTTTCGGTATAAACCTCTACTAAAGATTCGCATAGACAGTTGGGTGACTGTTTGGCTATGAAGGATCCGTTAAACAAATTCAATTTAAAATATTATTCACAATGTACTAGTATCATGTCATTTTGTAAATGAATGTATATGAAAAGCTGTCATTGAATCGAAGTGATTGCTCGCTAAGGCCAACTTTTCTCGTAAATTTAGTTGTTCGCAAGCGGGCAACTAACAATCATAATTATAGGGCGAGTGTGCGAGATAGTGAGCATTTTTCAGGTAAAGCGCACATCCAAATGGGCATAAGTCTGTGAGTGCGTATGCCCGGATACCCTTAACATATCGGGATTGCGCATGTGCCGGGGGTCCAGATCCCAGCAGAACATTAATACAAATGCTATTTGAATGTTCAGTAATAAATGTTTAGTTTTCTTGAACTGATTACTGGTTCAGATGAATCCCCATTTATCACATGCATGACTCAATATCTTCAATAATAATAATACGAAATACAGCAAGACTGAATTGTTAAGTATACGTTTAACACTATGTCGACATACACTTGGTCGGTCAAAAACACTAACATTTAATTCATGGTTTTCCTTTGTTAATTTATTCCTATACGTTCACGTGCATTCTGCATTTATTGACACTCCTCCATTCACATATAAATACACCCGATTGCACAACCGCATCGTAATTTCATAAGTATATTCAAATGTATTTGGGTGCAAAAAGGTTGTACTAGTGAACATATGTAGTACGCCAATACAACTCCACATTTGCTATTAAGCAAACTTAAACTTCATAAAATATACGATTTTCAGTCTTTGCCATAAAGTTATTCCTTTGTCAAATGAATTTTTGTCAGTTTAGATTTTATTTTTTTTAAGGAAATGTTTGTTAAATTAAATAGGGATTTATCGCGCTCTTGTCTTTTCAAATTATATTTTTATAAACATTTATTTTCGACTATTATGTATGAAGAACTTGCACAAAATATATATTATTGGCCTACATTCAGGAACAAATAAAATAGAGAAAAGGATATACCACCCAATTGCCATAATGATTTATTCAACTAGTGAAACACATGCATAAACAAAGCTTAGATTGAGTATAGTAGTATTACATGTAGTACAAATTGTATACAAATTATTCATGCACGTCTACATTAAACGCTGACGTACTATACAGTTTGTGTGATAATAACAAGACGGCAACACGCTCACATAAGAACTGAAAAAACTAAACATGTGTATGCAGCTTTTGTGATGTTTGTATAATATTGCTTTTTACTGCGAACCATTGTTGAACTCGGTTGAGATATCATTATAACAAACGTTTTGATAAACATTTCATGATGGGCAAAAAACATGTCATTTATTGAGTGTTCATAAGTCTCTCTAAAACCATGTCAGCCATTTTCCAACTCGGCTGAGATATCATAAGAAATGTTCTGAGCAAGTTTCAAGAAGATTAGACGAAAAATGTAACTTATATACATGTACATGTAGTTTTCTTAACTTCATAAGGTTCAACTATGTCAATATACTGGATAACTGCCCCGCCCTGTGGCTGCCACGTTTTTGAATAGCCCAGAAACAATATCAAACTCAGCTGCATTATCATAACAACAAAAGTTCGGGCAAAGTTTCAGGTTTCATGAAAATCGGACAAAACATAACTTTAAGAGTTTATACAGGGACTAACTAATGCCATATAAGGAAAACTTTTACTTCGACCACGAACAATTAACGACAAACACAAAGGCATAACAAAATCTCATCACTATAATGTTGTGCTCAATTAGTTGAGATTAACATGTACCCTATTTAAAATCAACAAAAGAAACACAATTATATGGAACATGTATTATTCAGATAATAGTCTAAGAAAACAACAACAATGTACACATATATATACATGTTCCCCATATTGAGAGAAGACAAGAGGGTCAACCTGTCATAGATCGCTCACCTGTGTAATGTTTTTGAAAACAGAAAAGTTACCTTGCTAATTATAAGTTATAAAGAGACAATTTTACAGACATGAGCAAATGGGGCGCGGCCAGTTTTGCATTATTCAAATCACCTTATTTTAGGACTAGTCATTACTTTATGATGTTAGGGTGGCAGTCGTTTCCCCCCAAGACGTTTCCTCCCCAGACGTTTCCCCCCTAGACGTTTCACTCCCATTTTGGGGGTGAAACGTCTACATAATATGAAAATGTATATTAGAAGTAGATATTTGTAATAATGGGATATGTGAAAATAATAATTAATGATTTACAAAAAATTGATGTAAGTTGAGTCCTGAGTGATTCATTAATTGTACCAACTAATTACAAGTTGAACTTATTTGGATCTAATTAAAGCAAGTTAACACAAATAATATGCAAGTGGAAAAATATGGATACATGATTAAAAGCAATCAGCTTTGACGTTCTTTGATGGTTGTTTTTAGGGAAATCTATAACAATTTTTTTTATTACACATGATTCTTGGTTGCATTTGTGTTCCCAAATGAGCAACATGTATAAGATACTCAGTAAGATTTCGAAAATATTTCGTTTATTCCACTCGTACACCACATGCACTTACTTATGATTTACATGCATTCCTTCCACAGTTAAACCCCCAAAAAATGAATTCTAAAGCAAAAAACAACAACAAACAAGCTGCTTCATAGATTAAGTTAATTAGCTTTCATTAACAAAATAAACATTTTGAAACTAAATCAAGATTATACTACAACCAAACAATTATAAATTTNAAATGGGGGGGAAACGTCTCGGGAGGAAACGTCTTTGGGGAGGAAACGTCTGGGGAGGAAACGTCTTGGGGGGGGGAGAACGTCTGGAAACCATGATGTTACATCAAATATGAAACATCTGAGCCTTGTGGTTACAGACAAGATCTTTGAAGTTTTATGTGTTGAAACATATTGTTACCACTGGTGAATTACATATGCAGAGGAGCAGAACAGTTTGATAAAGATCTAAAGAGGGTCAGACAAAGCTCATGCCTTTATAGATGCAGTTTTATCAAAATGCGTGCAGAGACTTTGGAAATATCTATTGAAAGAATGATTTACGTACGACTATTAACGCCCGACTAACAATGTGCAGTCACAAAAGCTTACCCTGTGTATTGCACAGACCAGCTTAAACATGCACATCTACCCACTAAAGTCTGATCATCATAGTTACTTCCTATTGTTTTATTAAAAGTTCAAATCCGTAAACTTGTTGCGCTGGATTGTGCGCATCACACGATAAATGTATCCCTTGTTTAATGATTTTTATATTGCTTGACCTACAACAATACACATTAACTCCTTTCTGTTTAAGTTTTAACTCGTATTTGTCTCCCACATGAAGAGGGACCTGTCTGTGTAGTTGTACGAGTGAATGTTTTTTTCCTTTTATATAGTTCAGCGAAAATTCCTGTGTATGCACAACACTTGAATTCTCCACAATGTCCAGTGTACCATTCACAGACCCAACAGAGCAAGGTAGAAAGAGGTCTACACCACTTAATGCGCAGTCTTTAGACACTATGAATTTAATGAAATCCATTACATCTAATATTCCTCGCCATTTAAATACCCATTCAATATGTTCACACATAACAAACAAATGTTTTTCAAAAGGCACGGACCTTTTGTCACTTTTAAACATTGATATACATGTATTTTCATGTTTACTGATACTTCGATACACCATTAGCATTTCATCTTTGGTGAGAACAGTGCCAGTTGCAACAATATCCGTGAACTGCTCAAGTGTCATTGTAGGGAATCTGATCAGGCGAATGAGTTTTTCTCCTAGTTCGTTCCTGATATATTCATCCGTTTCCTCTTTCCCTGAGTCTTGACATTTCCGAGCAGCCCATCGTTTGCATGCGATGTAAAGATCTGGTTCACTCACATTTAATTTGTCACATTTAAGAAGCTCTTGAAGTCCAGCTTTGGACATTTGTTCAAAGGCTTCAGATTTCAATACACTTTCTGTTTCAAATACAATCACTTCCAAACACTTTCTTTTAAGCTTAACATCGTCGTAAAGCATTGCCTGGTCTAGAATTGTACATGCATTTTCAGAACACATATGTTCATTTAGGAATGACTTGCAATTGAATTCTAGCGAAGAAACTTGGTATTTCCTCGCCGCGTACAATATTCCCAGAACTGTGGCTGCATTTATGTCCACCTTGCCGCTATACATGAACCTGACAAAAAACAACCAGACAAAAAAAGTACAGCTTTAGAGGTAGCGCTTAAAACAATAAATGCCTGTCATTAAGAAAGCTATATGGAGGTCAGAATAGCGAAAGTATTTTATAAAACATAAATATTTAATGTCTAGGCAAATTGTTGTTTTCCAACATGGCTGAAATATCATTAGAACAAAATACTCTCATCAAGTTTCATGAAGATTTAATTAACTTGAAATGTTACTTCTAGTGTGAACAAGATTTTTCTTAAATTTGACCAAATTATCTAGGTTTTAACCAACTAGAGCAAGTTTCAAACTCGTCCATAATATTATAACAACAAACAGTGTGTTTTTTTCCGTTCAAATTCGGGGCTGGTATTTTGCCCCATTCCCAATTGAAAAAGGTAAAGATTTTTTCCAAATGGGACCTATAACAATTCCCAATTGAAGGTTTGTTTAAATCTCGACATTTCGTTCATCCTCCAACCATCTCATCCAGTCTATAAGTTAAACCATAGTAAAACAATAATATTGAAAACAATTTTATTCTCAATTTTGAAGCATTTGTTAGCAAAACAACAAAACAACTAATTTTCATTTTTTTTTTATCAAAACGCCACAATTTTTCCCAATCCAAAGGGACCTGGCCCCATTCCCAAGATGGTGAAAAAAAACACTGGACTGTCACACATGTTCAGACCAAGTTTCTTGTAGATTGGACTAAAAATGCAGGCCTTTTTCTGTCTATTTGGGGAAAAAGTACCTAGCAAAATGGGGATTTTTCGAGTTGTGAAATCTTCCAAATGGGGAAGAATTTTCATCGACAAAAGCATTATTTGGTTATGGTTATATATTTTGTAGGTTGTTTAAAAAATAAAATTGAGCTATAGATTCTAATAATCATAAGTCATAAGTCTTTTGGAGGGGGGGGGGATTTTTTTTTGAGAATTGGGGAAAAAATATGCATATTTGGCATGGGGAATGGGTCTGACTATCGGACCCGTGAGATAGGCAGAAAAATGCCTGAAATGTGACTTCTAGAGAGTTAACAAGGCTTCACAACATGTATGATGATTAACTAACCACTTGAAAAAAGTTATAATTATTGAAATTGTTTAACATATGAGCATGCCCATTAAGTTACAGTCCGAAAAAGCTGTATTACGTCCAAATTTAACATACATGTAAATTGGATTTCTTAGTGTTAACTTTGACCTAAACTACATTGGCGCTAACGAAAAAAACTAAGTAGCCAATTTCATTACTGATTTGGGCTAGCATCCGACGACGCGCATTGGAGATAATTTATCTTATATTTCTTGTAATGAGTTGCATTATTTTACCATAAACTGAATAGTCAATTCACATTGTGAATCCTACTCATTCAATTCTCTTTATTGTTAATTAAATCAACAATCAAGAAAAAAACAAATTATGAAATAAAATAAAAACAAGACTATTGCCAAGCAATGATGTCCCCTACCGGCTCCACAATTGTCAGATATTTTTTTTAATATTTGTTGCCATAGCAACCAGAATTTTTGACGTAGGAACAAAATGAAATGACGCGCATAATCTCCATATTGCCATCTGTCAATGTTCCAAGTTTCATGAAAAAATATGAAGAACTTTTAAAGTTATCGCAGGATCCAGAAAGTGTGACAGACTGACTGATGGACGTACAGAGCGCAAACCATAAGTCCCCTCCGGTGAAACTGGTAGGGGACAATAAACAACTCACTTAAAGCATTGGAGTGTGCATGAAAGTGCCTTATATATTTATGCACACTCCAAAGCTTTAAGTGAGTTGTTTATTTTTTATTTTATTTGATTTTTACTCCATTGTTGATTTAATTGACAATAAAGAGTTGAATAAGTAGGATTCACAATGTGAATTGATTATTACAAGAAATATAAGATAAATTATCTCAAATGCGCGTCGTCCGATGCTAGCCCAAATCAGTAATGAAATTGGCTACTTAGTTGTTTTTCCTCAGCGCAGATGTAGTGTATACCAATTGTAAACAGTTATGCTCAGTTATTTTTAAATTTCATTACTCATGAAAAAGACAGACTCCGATGGTCTGACGCACATACTATCATACGCACCCAGATCAATGCATTAATTGCGACAGCTGGATTAAGCTCATTAAGCGAACTTGAAACAAGAGTGCCAATTGTCGCAAGATACGCCAGTTTGAAGGTTTTTGACACAATGCTAAATGCTTGAAATGCACTAAGTGACCTCGTGACCAAGTTTTTGACCTGACATGACCCATATTTAAATTTGACCTAGATATTGTCTAGATACAACTTCTGACCAACTTTGGTGAAGATCGGATGAAAACTACTTGAATTAGAGAGCGGACACTGCTGTGGACGCCGCCGCCCGCCAGCCCGCCAAGGGTGAAACTATAATACATCCTGTTTGGAAAAAACGGGCGTATAAAAAGGGGAACACCACCCGGCTAATCCCCTTTATAATTTCCCAACATAATGAGGCGCATCAAATGCTATGAACATTACAGTTTTCTTTTTGCAATTATGGTCTTCAAAATGAACATCTTTCACTTCTCCTTAAATTTGAACGTAGGCTGAGCCCTGTTATACATGTACATGTACCAACCTTAAAACAATACCCATGGTAGATGAATCAATATCCGGAATGCAGACGACACCACTTGATTCTGCAAGAGGACCGCACAACATGGCGTCGAATACTGGACTTCTGCTGGCAAGAATGAATCTGTGACATTTAATGTGTTTCTGCTCCTTTCCGGCCACTAATGTGATATCACAGAGAGCCTCCTTCTCAAACATCTTCAGGTTCGTGTGGGCGAAAGGCTCTGGATATTCCCAGGTGGTTGCCATTTTCTGATTAAGAAAATTGCATGTGTCTTTTATTAAAAAAAAAAAAACATTAATAAAAAGGTTAATGCCAAGTGCAATGACTTTGAAGCAAAATTTAAAGTTTCACTATACATGTATCATTTAAAACACAGTATTATGTGAAGTTGGAATAAGACATTTTTCAAAAGTGCATAATATGCAGTTTGACATGTTCAGCGATTTTTCTTCCCCAATTGGGAAAAGTACCTGTACCATGCCAATTGGGAAAAATTGCCGCAAAAAAAACCCTTAAATTGGGAAAATTCGAGTCGTGAAATCTTCCAATAGGGAATTATAGGTTTTTTTTGCTTAATATCAAAAGCAAAAATCAACTCAAATATTGATTAACATTCATTTTGGCTTGAAATGTTAAGTGTATTAAGTGCTCATTTTATTTGTTTACTTGCAGATAATGCACTTTTGGAACAAAATTGACAGAATTTGCCTTCCTTTTGGAAGTACATGTATCTGGGAATTTTGTAGTTTTTTTTTATTCAATTGGGAAAGTACCTTTTACGGGTACTTTATAAAAAGGGAAAAAATCGCTGATGTTGTATTTATTTAATTTGACAAATTATAATTAAAATATATACTTGTATATATAATCGCATCATTTAAATTGATTTTACTACAAAACTGGATTTTGTTTTGATTTTTTTTAAATCCTCATAAAATAGAACTGTGTCCATGTGGCGCATAAACACAGTTTGAAAATACAGTTAAAATGATAAAAGTACAATAACTGTTAATGAAAAAGTCATGGAAAATTGCTTAAGCTTGAAGTATAGATAAAATATTACAAAAATAAATTCAGATAATGAAATGAATAGTTTTATTTGAGAAAATCACCAAAATGATTCCATTCCCAGTTTGATGTCTTATTCCAGAATTCACATATTACAGTGTTTTATTACACTGTATGTGTACATGATACTATGATGTCCCAAATATTAATTTCCAAAATAATCCATCAATAAAATCAAATATATGTGTAATTTAACTGGGTGCTTAATGAGTTTTTGTATAAAGTTAAACACCGTGTTAGAGGATTTCACGCTTGATGCATTTACTTGTAGTAGCATAATGTATCCAATAAATATGATGTCTTATGTTAAGGTGCAAATATTTGTTTTTTGTTCTGTGTATTATAACTAATATGTGCAATATCTTGTCTAACATATTATCTTAAGTTTTAATTTTCCTTCGCAGCAACATGAATAAGTGTTTGTAAGTAAACAGGTGATATGTGATTTAGTTATTCATAAACTAAATTAAAATTAAGAGTTCCGCGGTCGGAGCATATGCTCCAAAAACAGGGTCTTGATTTTCACACTTATTGTGACAGTGACCTTGACCTTTGACCTAGTAGGGCTGTCACGATTCACCGGTATATCGGTATATCGCGGTGCATGTCGTGAAAAAAATCACACCGCGGTACTGCGTTGCTGCACCGTTTTTTTTTTAAATATTATTATACATGTATTAGCACAGATATAAATACATAACATAATTATTATGATATAGATATCGTTTTGAAAACTGTAGAAGCGATTCAAAAGGGCTAAATAAATAATCCGTTAATATCCAGGTCAAGCAAGCGATTCCACTTGTAGTTGTTTAACTTTCACGTTTTAAATACGGCGATGTATGGGTCCGTACCTTTTTGGAATTTGGGACCGATTTCCTTTGCAAATAAGTTCATAATTATCAAAAAGATGTTTATTCTATTTTTTATTTTCTTTCTTTAGTATATCGATCGTTCAAAGCATGGCACTTCCGAATCATGTTATCTTAAGATTCTGAATAAGTCGAGGAAAAGTCAGAACGATACAGATTTTCAATACTGGGCCCCCTGACTCCGCATTTTAAACATGCCCTTGAAGCGTTCGATTTACACAGATCGTAGTCACAGCTATTGTAAACAACATGGCGGACATTTTAGAAAAAGACGCGAATAACAATAACAATAACAATGACTACTTCTATCAAGTTTCTTTTACAGTTTCTAGTCATACTATGATACCAGTGTGTTCTGATTAATGAGTTTAATAAAGTTTGTAAAACTTGTTATTCTGCTGTTTTCTTCACAGATACATAATCTGTAAAATATCGCGGTACGTACCGCGATACAGTGTTGCCGTACCACGATATACCGCGGTACGCTCACGGCGTATCGTGACAGCCCTAGTTAGAACCACTAGCTTTTTGAATT
>VMBQ01018470.1:79042-92691 GCA_007657795.1 Dreissena rostriformis | reverse complement strand
AATAATAATAATAATGATAATAATAATAATAATAATATCATTTTGTTTTAAGTAATGGAAAAACGGTTTGTTCAAACAAATACTGATTGTGCTTTGTAAATAAAGTAAAATGATCGGCTCAATTATATACAACAAAGTTAAGGTTGAATAAAAAGAAATCAATACCTCAAACGTTCCAGTTATTCTCATGTCCATTTTTGTCACAGTCGAATGTATCTTAACATGACTTCAATAGTTAGCGCTATGAATATATGCCTTTTATATTATGTGTGAGTATTCAAAAAGACATTATTTATGTCTTGTACACTCACTTCTTTTCAAAATTGTGTCAACAATGTTTTCAGTAGCAAATATAGTCACATAAAAAATTATGGATGAGCCAGTATGTGAGTAACTTGATTAGTTTCTAAGACAAGACTTGTTGTTTGTCAAACACAGCAAATATTTAATGTAGGTTGACTTCACTCATTGACTTGTCTTTGCCTCTCATTGATCCCGTTGTTTATACAGCATTTTATACTCATGCATAACAACTACGTTGTATTTCTGAAGGTGATTGCGATATGGCCATTTGCGGAGGTGTCAACTGTTTGTTCGAACCAAATGTGTTTGTGGCGCTGTGCAGGGCACGAATGTTGTCTCCACACGGCCAGTGTCGCACGTTCACTAAGCAAGCCGACGGCTATGCGCGTGGCGAGGGATGCGGAATAGTCATTTTGAAAAAAATGGACAAGGTACGTGATGGATAAAATGCTTCAATCTTGTACATGTTGTACGTTGTTCTTTTGTTGTTAATACTAAAAAGGGTTGCAACGGGTAGCGATGTTTGGTCGGGTTCGGTATTGTTAGTCGGATGGGGTATTTTCGTGACGAGTCGGGTTTTTATATTAATACAAGTACACATTCACGTTCGCTTTAGATTTAATATTATTAATATAACACACTTTACATTAGGACGAACAACTTATTTTCGTAAAGGCAAGCAAAAACAAGTGTTCATGAATGATAAGAGCTGTTCATGCATAGGATCTCAGCATTTTAATTTGACCACACTTATGCGAGATATTTATTGTTCTGCCCACATCAGTTTCACCTTATTTTAAAATATTATAAAATATATATAATTATTTGTGCATTCCTATGGCATATAGACATTAAAGTATAAGTGTAAAATGTATAACACATCGTCTTCTGACTATTACACAAATGGAAACAAAACAAATCATTTCATGTTTTCAGTTAAACTCTGACTATCAAAGTGAAAATGAAAGTGAATTTACATGTCAACTTATGTTGAATAGGAAACATACATAGCAGGTATTGAACACAAGCAGTTCGAAGTGTTTGTAACCACATGTAAATTGCTCAAATTGTTATCACACTATAAGTTCAAACGTCACAATGGCAAACGCATATGACAGTTAATCACATAACATTTTTACTTATTTTAAATTTGCAAATTTATCTTTATCAGTTTTTATCGATCCAAGAAAGTACTGTCAAATACAGAAGCGAACTACAATTCAATTAAATTTTAACGTTATCAAGTATCCGGGTATTTTTGGGTAATCGTTACATCCCAGATGCGTATGTTGAAAGGTGGTGTGTTGATTTCAATTGCTTCATTACGATCTACGTTGTAAGTCTTTTGACAAGGTATGTGTAAGTCCAAAGTGATTCACTCACCCACTAGTATTTTTATGTTGTAAGTATTTTAAAACAAACTAATTACAGCTGTCTTCTAAGCTGTGTTATAAGTTCAACCATGAACGTTCATTGGTCAGTTTAACAAAACTCAGTGAAGTCAGTTAATGTATAACCAAGTCCTGTATACGTTGAACATAAGTATGTTGGTATAGTGAAACACTTTAGTGCAGTGGTCAATCATTTATGTGCCTGTTGTGAACACCAGACACTTTGTTTTAAACATACGTAAATTGATTGTTTAATTAATACGCGACAATGATCCATTCCTTTATAGGAGGATATATATCAAAACGCACAATAGTTTCAGATGGATGAACACTCGTTTGATTAAATGGTGAAAAGCTTCAAGCGAAACGTTGACAAAAATATTTTTTAACAATGAAACAATAAGGGGTTTTGCCTGAAGCACGCCGACATTTAAGTAACGTTTTCTAAACGCAATCCGTCGAATTGAACTTGTATATTAAAAAATGTTTATAATAATAATACAAGTAATAATAATAATAATAATAATAATAATAATAATAATAATAATAATTTATTTAAGGCGATTGAGCAGAACAATAAAATATGGGGATTGATTAACTCTGGAACCAATCAGGACGGACAGAATGCCCAGCCAATCAGTGCACCATCCGGCCTTCAACAAGAGAAGCTAATGGAAGAGATATTTACAAAATGCAAATTAGACAGAAACAAAATACAAGTCATCGAGGCACATGGTACGTAAATATACTTACAGCACTAGTGCGTATTATCAATGAATGCTCTTTAGTTAAAACGTTAGACAATTGCTTATATTGTACTTATGTATTGATACCCGCGTATATATAGGAGTCACTCAGTCTTTGATCAGTATGTCGTTCCGTTGGGTTGCACCGTCGTTTTTTTCCGCATACAAATACTTCTCAATTTTTGAAACTTAAAATCATCTTTATGAAGTGAAGATGTGCAATCCACTTTTTGTCATGGTTAATGATTTACACATTCTTGAGTAACGTGCTCTACAACGCCATTTTTGTGACAGTAGCATTAAGTGTTAAACGTTTATGAAGCAAACTTCTTCAATATGTTTTCAACCGATTAAATTGAACTTCAAATGTTTAATCCCTTTATGTGAAGATGAAGAAGACACTGTATTCATCCCACTGACTCACAGATTAAAGAGTTATCTGAACAAAGCCGACAAAGTGGCGCGGGGTTATACATCAGTTTTGCGACAAAGCTTTAATTTTACAGTAAAATGTTTACAACAAGTACCTAATGCCATTTTTGTATATCACGATTTGCGTTGGGGTCTTTTCAAATCAGAGTCAGTTTATTGTAAGCATACGGGGCTTGCATTTTTCTTATTTGTAATTTATATTATGATTGTTAACTTGTAAAACAAATTTCGCGTATGTATGAATCCTTACCGTTGACAGTATGCCAATCTTTTGTAAAAATCACCCGGTAAATATAGTCGCTGTTCAGCAAATGATGGTGCGGCCTTTTTTTTATAGTTTAATGCGTTTATTTATTTGTTGTGCACGTGTTAGGAACTGGAACTGCAATCGGTGATCCGACAGAATGCGGTGCTCTTGGAAAAGTTCTCGGTTCAAAGAAATTCCGAAAGTATCTCGGGTCAGTGAAAACCAATATCGGTCACCTGGAGGCTGCAGCAGGAGTGGCTGGCCTGATCAAGGTACTGCTGATGATGAAGCACAAAACCATTGTTCCCTCTCTGTGGTACAGCAAGGAGAACGAAAATCCGGAGTTGAAACTAGGTGAGAATGGATTTACTGTTCCTACAATATGTATACCTTGGGAAATAACAGCGAACAATAAGCGACAAGCATCTGTGAACAGTTTTGGATTTGGTGGAACAAACGCTCACGCAGTTGTCACGGAGGTTTCAGTTCGTCAGTCTAAATCTAAGCGAATCTAAGTTTCCTTTGCCAGCGTTTGTTGCCATTTCTGCCCAGGACGAAGATTCGCTGTACGTCAATATTGCATCATTCGCAGAACGCTTAAAGTCTGAGGAATACGACTTACGTTCTCTTTCATTCACGTCAACCCGCAAACGAGATTTTATGCAGTTTCGAGAGGCATTATTTGCCGATAACAACACTGAACTGATTGAGAAGCTAACCTCCCTGTCCAGTTCAAAAACATTTGACGTCAAGCGAACACATTCGCAAACAAAACTTGTTTTTGTCTGCTGCGGTGTAGGAACCGTTTGGCAAAAAATGGGACAACGACTTCTTGATTTACATGCGTTTAGTTCAAAAATAAAGGAAATTGACATCTTCTTGAAACCTTTGACTGGCTGGTCAATTCTTTCAAAGATATCGGAATGTTCTAGAGACATCATTACTAACCCGTGTGTTTCCCACATTGCCATTTTCACGTACCAAGTCGCATTGTCGGAGCTGTGGAAATGGTTCGGCATCATTCCAGATACTGTTGTCGGTCAATCCGTCGGCGAAGTGGCTGCTGCGTACATAGGCGGCTATTTAGATCTGCCTTCGGCTGTTGAGGTTATATATTACAGGTCTCTTCATCTAGCATCTGTTAACGGCGGTACTATGCTAGTCATAAGAAACGTTAAAATAGAAAACGTGATACAATTCTGTAAAAACAACGGCGAGTATGAGATTGCGGTTTTTATCAGTCCTATGGCGTGTACGGTCGCGTGTGAAAAAGATACAACGGCTTTATGTACACATGCATCGGCACACTGGAAAGGTTCACAAGTAATTCCGTTGGACGTGCCGTGTGCATACCATAGCAAACATGTGAACCTTGCGGCAATTCGAGTAAAACAGTCGTTGAATGGATTAAAAACCGGCCCACATAGCATTCCGATGTTATCTACCGTTTCCTGTCAAAATTTGACAAAGCAGTTAGCATGTTCTGGAGAATACTGGAGACAGAATGTTCGATGTCCAGTTATGTTCAACGGTGCTATTTCAAAAGCAAACGATTTAAATGCATCCACCATTTACCTTGAGATAGGACCGAGTCCCGTTCTGAAAGCTCATTTTCACGACATAATTCAAGAGAGTCCAAACGTGATGTGTATTGCAAGCGTATCAAGAAATGAAGAAATCAACACCTTATCACAAGCTGTATGCCAGCTATTTAAGTTAGGTTTCAGCGTCAAATGGGATAATTTTATCCCGTCTTGCAACACGCGTACAGATATCCCTATACATGCGTTGAAGAAAAATAGTAACCTGCAGCTAACTCGAAATTTGAAGACTGTTTATCGTACACAGGGAAAACAGCTGAAAACCGATGTCCATCCGTTTGTCAAACCAAACGATCAAAATGGATCTTTGTGGGAAATAGATTTGAATCGACCAGAATTACTTTTTTTGTATGAGCACAAAGTCCAAGGCCAAATTATTCTTCCCGGTGCTTTGTACACAGAAGTCGGTTTTGAAGTTGCAAAGACATGTCTCTCAGATGCTCAATCTATAAGCAAAGTTGAACTTTCTCTCGAATTTGTTAGAAAAGTGAAACTTGAACGAGATAATCGTACTGTACTTAGCGTGCATTTGAACGACCAAGAAACTGACAACTTGAAATTTCAAGTTAGGAATGAACAAGACGTTACATGCAATGGGAGGGCAAAGTCAATACGTGAAGAGACGCTCCAATCATATGTAAATATTGAACAACAAAAACACTGGTTTATGCGAAACAATGCAGCGTACATGACAATGACTGAAATTTACAACAAACTTAGAGAATTTGGATTCGAATACGGTGACAATTTCAAACTATTGACCAGTTCGATTCACACCGATACACGGGGAATGTTGCATGTCACCGCCACGGATGAAGTTCTTGCTCAAGTTAAAGGTCAGTGTTTCCATCCGTGTTTAATTGATGTTATGCTACAGGCAACAATAACTATCACGTCGGAAGAAATGAGGCAACAAATGAAACATGAAAAACTGCTATTTTTACCTGTTGCAATTGGTTCTATTCGAGTTTACAAACAGCCCGAGAAACACATGCTTATTTTTTCCGTGATAAAAACGAAAACCGTCTTGGAGACTGTATACCAACTGCATTACGACATCGTTATGGTTGATACGATAGGAAATAAGGTGGCTGAGATTTTGAACTACATGACATACAGCAGGAGACAGAGTTCTAAAGCTCCGTGCGAGCTGCGTTATGAGGTACAATGGGTAACTGCACCGGATCAAAGCCTTCTACGAAAAGATAATTCTTCCAAAGGTCTAAGCCTCCTTTTCCTGGGACATAATTTTGAAAAGAAAACAAGTGAATTATTAAAGAAGAAAGGACACATGTGCATCGAAATGGAAAAAACGGGGAAAATGGAAGGATACCTCGACAAATTACGATCAGAAAGCTATCGAGCAGTCATTTTTTACGTGGGTGGAAATGTTATCAGTAAGGACATCACCGCGCAAAAAGCGGCATCGCTGTTTACATCATGTGTTGATAATTGCCTTGATGTAACGACACTTGTTAAGTTCTGTCACAATACCGAAAAACCGCTACCACTGTTTATTGTTGGTGAAAACACACAGACTACAACGAAGATTGGGTCTACAGAACATATCAACTTGGACGGGTCCGAGCTCTGGGGGTTCGTAAGAGCGCTCAACGTGGAATCTACGAGAATATATGTTTCCATGGTTGACACACAGCCTTCATTTACTGCAGCGTTAGAAACTTTGATGCAGTTCGTTGGAAGGTGTCTTAATGACGAAAATGAAGGAGGACACGATACGATAGTCACACCCACTCAGATTTTTCGTGCTCGCATGTGCAGGTCACCACGACATCGTCCGACGCCTGGTTTACGAAATGAGCATGTGCTCTCTCCGTTTCAAAATGACGCTCTTGCACTTCTGACATCTGAAAGTGACGTGTTTCTGACTGTACCGCCCGCTGTGACCCCCCATATTCACGAAGTTACGCTCCAGGTTATTTCAGCTTTTTTTCCACCGATGTTAAGTTCTATCACATTAAAGATTATCGATGATAACTTATCTGGACTTTCGCCAGTTATTGCAGTTGAGTATGCGGGGTACATAGTTAACGATGGTAAGAGAAGCGAACAGATGATTGCAATTTACCCGTCTTATGTGCAAACCGTTTTACAATTGCCAAGTGCGTGTTGCGTGCAGAGGAAAGCACTGAAATGTGACACACCAGGTTTGCTGACACAGGTTATTGCCTTAACAGAGCTGGCATCCAAAATAATAGGATGTTCATCCGTAGCTATCATATGCAAAGCAAAAGAAGAAGTTATTCACATGTTGCTAAAATCTCTGATAAAATCCAAAACTGGACTGACTGCAAGTATTTTAAATAGTCCGATCGCAAAACAGAGATTTGACTGCGCAATCGCCATCGAGCCTTTAGATAGCAATCTTATTATGGTACCAGCATTGTGCAAACGGTTTCTGTGTTTCACCTCTCACATAAAAGCGAGTGAAAGAGACGAATTGATGTTGCATACAAATCTTACAGTAGACCATATACCGCTTGAACAAATATTTATCGTGGGTACAATGAAATCGAAATTACAAGATGCAATACTATGGATTAATACAAATCATTCTTTTCTGAGTGAGCTGCCACAAACTGCCGCGATGCAACCGTCAATTGCTAATAATTCGGATTGCCGGGAAATCCTTCTTGTGGATGATGAAACAAAGAAATTTCGAATACCGGTTAGGTATCCAAAAGAAAATTTGTTCTTAAAGGATGCAGTATATGTAGTGACTGGTGGGCTGACGGGTCTTGGATGGGAAATGGCGAAATTCCTTGCGGAAAATGGAGCTGGGAACATTGCGTTAGTAGCACGGCGTTCTGCTTCTGCTCAACAGTTTAAAGATATTGAAAATGTCAATAACACTTTTGGCTGTAAAGTG
This sequence comes from Dreissena rostriformis, assembly GCA_007657795.1. Taxonomy (NCBI): domain Eukaryota; kingdom Metazoa; phylum Mollusca; class Bivalvia; order Myida; family Dreissenidae; genus Dreissena; species Dreissena rostriformis. Next base: position 85,081 of record VMBQ01018470.1, on the reverse strand, counting down.
TTTTCTGTTCTAGGCGACGTAACAGACATTGTTTCACTCCAGAAAGCCTTCGAAACAATAAGCAAGTTGACTCATGCGGCTCCGGTCAGAGGGATATTTCACGGGGCTGGTGTAATCGAAGCTAGACCTTTGATTAAGATTGACAAAGCAAATATTGAACTCGTTTTAAAACCAAAGATCTTGGGAACGCTGCATCTTCATATAATTACAAGACTCATGCACCTGGACTACTTCGTTTGTGCGTCTTCTGTATGCAGCTTTATTGGAATGCCCGGGCAGAGCAGCTACGGAGCAGCAAATTGTTTTATGGATGCCTTTATGATCTGGCGAAGACAAAGTGGTCTGGCAGGACAGGCGATAAATTGGGGAGCGCTTTCTGTTGGAATGGCTGCACAACCAATGTTCGTAGAGAACTTCCAAAAACGAGGACATAACTTGGTATCCATCCCAGAACTGAGAGCATGTTTCCATGAAGCTTTCATGCATAATTCAACTGGAACCATTTACTGTGACATTAATTGGGAAATAGCGTCAAAGGATATCTTGAACCTGCCAAAAATGAATATGGATATGAAGACGATAATCAAAGAGGTATCGCCTTCTGCGCTGTCGGAGACTAAAAACAAACTCCCAAGATTTACAAAGGCTTCGATGGCAAGCCTGACGGCGGTCGAGCAAGGTGACAAAATACAAGAATTGGTAATGGAAATAGCTCGAAGAGCCATAGGAGGAACGACCTCGGTAATCAAGGACACCGAATCGTTCGTACAACAAGGCTTCGACTCCATCAGTCGGATGCAATTCACGAACGTGGTGCACGATGTGTTCGGGGTGCGCATACCCGAAAGCAAATTATTAGCTGATGTGGACACGATCCGCAAGGTCATTAAGTATCTTCATAAAAAACTCTCCACGTAAGTGCTTTTATCTGGTAACATGTAAATGTTCTCAAAAACAAACCTAGACGGAAATTTATTAGGTTTAGACAGTTATAACGCGAGTGTTGCTATTTTGTTTGATCAAAAGCTCATTTGGCATTATTTTCACTACATGCATTTAAAGCTTGACTGCTTAAATGTGTTTGCAGATTAGTCCTATATGAATTTATCATAGACTTGTAATAGTTAGACGTTTCATACTAAGTATGTAGGGATTTTAGCCTGCTTGTAACAGTATACTCGAAAAGGTAATATTTGATGGAAAACACAAATTATAATTAAGTCTGATTTGCTTGTCTCCTTTCTTATTAACATTCTAAATTCTTAATTGTGTGAGTTGTTTAGCCTTCGGAGTTTACACGTTTTTGTTTTCTGACAAATTACGAACACTTGCTTGGTTAAAGCGTTGAAAGCTAAATAAAGTTGATGTCGTGTGTTGGTGATTGATTGTTGTTACATCTGGTCTTAATTATATATATATATATGTTTAGAATACTGCACTTTAATACTGTAATTTATAGAGTAACATGAATGCATGTTATAACGTTTATGCATTTTTACTTTCAATTTGTGTGTATATGCGATAACCTTTTGTTTGTTTTTTTTTTATATACGCAAATTATACATACGTTACTGATTATACAATTAAAACTAATAATACCTCAGGAATATAATGTATATTATAACAATGATTGAAGCTGTCGGTGTGTTGCATTTCTCAAATTAGTAATGCAACTTTGCACTCTAAAGTGGTGTAATGATTTTTTTCTCGTTTAATTCCATATTATTTTACAATTACAAAAGACCATTTAGAAATATCTTGATACAATATATCCGAATATAAAGTAATATCGCACAATAAGAAATGTCACCTAACATGGTTATCTTATCTTTAATAATTATTTGACAGAATATATAACAGTGTGCGTTGTTATTCATAATATGAGCGTAAGTTTGTAACTTTGATTAGTTTTGTTTCTATTTTATTGTGTTGCTGTATCATATGAAAAATGACAACTTATCATCTACTGAATTGTTTATATTTGTTACGATGTAATTCTATTCAATTGATACTTATCCCTCAACAGATCAATCTTGACTTCAATTAATATGTTCTATAATGTTAACAGAAAATTCGATGGAATTATTCGCTTATCTCTAATCTCTAGACCAATATAAATTCACTCACTCAGTATGACATCCTTTAATGCACGTTATTGTCTCTCAGTTTTTTACCTTTTTACACCACGGACTGTTTTAAGATGACTTTCCTTCGACAGCACATTCATAATTTTATTTGTTTTTATTCTTAAATTGATAAACGTAATCATTCTTTATATTTTATTGATTTACAGAAATACAAATGTAATTGTTGAAAAAAATGTGTTTTAGAATGTATCTTAACTTTAAGTAGTAAACGGGTTAAATATAACAATCTTTAACTGTATTATATTATCTATGTTATACTTTACTGTGATAGAAGAAACTGCTTCTTGATATAAATGCGTTCCTTTTATGATAAAATTGTGTTTGAACTGCTCATTTGTGTTATACTGGTTATAATTTTGTTTTTGAATTGACAAAGGCCAGATGATTTATTCTTATTTATATAATATTTTACATTTAATCAGGGTATTTTTATTGTATAGTGATAATCGTTTTCTTAACGAGAGCTAATGTTTTGACGTTTTTCAGTTTTCAGATTATTTACCCAAGTGGAAAATATTATCCCAGTTATCAGATTGTTTACACAATCAGAAAATAAAAACCAAGTTTTCAGATCGTTAATACGATTGGATAATATATTTCCAGTTTTCATATTATTAACACGATCGGAAAGTAGATATTAGTTTTGTAATTGTTTACACGATTGGAAAATATAATCTTATTTTTCATATTGTTAGCATCATTTGACAATATAATTACAGTTTTCGGATTATTGATTTAATTAGACAATATAATCTCAGTTTTCAGATTGTTTACACGATTGGACAATAAAGAGTGCCAGATTTCCGATTGTTAATAAGATTGAAATGCAAGTTTCAAGATTTTTCAAACTGAAAAGTAAAATACCAGCTTTGAGATTTTTAACACGATTGGGAATTACAATCTAAGCTTTCAGATTCGCAATAAGATTGAAATATACAATTAAAGTTTGCAGATTGTTAACACTATTGGAAAATAAAATCCTTGTTTTCAGATTGTTTACAATTTTTGAAAAATGAATGCCACAACGATCGGAACATATAAAACCAGTTTTTATATTTAAAATTCGCATTGTATGATTGTAAACGCAATTGTTAAATGGAATTTTAGATTTCATATTGTTTACACGATTAGACCACAGAATTTCAGAATGTTCATGTTTATCATTCTTTATACTATTGATTTACAGAAATACAAATGTAATTGTTGAAAAATGTGTTTCAGAATGTATATTAACCTTAAGTAGTAAACGGGGTAAATATAACATTCGTTAACTGTATTGTATTATCCATGTTATACTTTACTGTGCTAGAAGAAAATGCTTCTTAATATAAATGCGTTCCTCTTATGATACAATTGTGTTTAAACTGCTAATTTGTGTTAGACTGTTTATAATTTTGTATTTGAATTGACAAAGGCCGGAGGATTTATTCTTATTTATTTATCCCACTTTTACAGCGAATTCGGTTGATTAAAGCCCCGTTGATAAAATTTCTGCTATAAACCACGGCACGAAATGACGTCATTGTTTCGACAAAATGACGTCATAAATCCAGCGAAATTATCCAGTTAAACTAATTTTGTTTAAATAAAAAGGTTGACTGAATAAAAAGTGGGATAAACAGAATAATAGGAAATTGTTGATTATAGATCAGGTTTATCATGCTCGGCACGAAAACGAAAAAGCACTCGCCTAGGCTCGTGCTTTTTATTTTCTAAGCCTCGCATGATAACCTGATTTATAATCAACACTAACCTATTATTCTCTATATAATATTTTACATTTAATCAGTGTATTTGCATTGTATAGTGATAATCGCTTTCTTAACTAGAGCTGATGTTTTGACGTATTTCAGTTTTCAGATTATTTACCCAAGTGGAAAATAGTATCCCAGTTATCAGATTGTTTACACGATTAGGAAAGAGACACCACGTTTTCAGATCGTTAATACGATTGTATAATATGATTCCAGTTTTCATATTATTAACACAATTGGAAAGTAAATATAAGTTTTTTTTTTATTGTTTACACGATTGGAAAATATAATCTCATTTTTCATATTGTTAGCATCATTTTACAATATAATTCCAGTTTTCGGATTATTTATTTAATTAGACAATATAATCCTAGTTTTCAGATTGTTAACACGATTGGACAATAAAGAGTGCCAGATTTCCGATTGTTAATAAGATTGGAATGAAGATTTCAAGATTTTTTTAAACTGGAAATTAAATACCAGATTCGCAATTATATTGAAATATACAATAAAAGTTTGCAGATTGTTAACACTTTTGGAAAATAAAATCCCAGTTTCCAGATTGTTTACAATTTTAAAAAATAGAATGCCACAACGATTGGCAAATATAAAACCAGTTTTCAGATTTTAAATTCGTGTTGTCAGATTGTAAACGCAATTGTTAAAGTGAATTTTAGATTTCATACTGTATACTCGATTAGATAACAGAATTCCAGATTGTTCAGGTTTTTCATACGACTGAACAATAAATTGCCAGAAAAAAATAATTCAAGTTTTCAGATTGTTTACACAATTGGAAATATAATCCTAGCTTTCAGATTTATAACACGATGTAATTGTGTGATCAGATAAGTTTGTTTTATTTCGTTTAAATAATAATTATTATTATTGTATTATTGTTACTTATATAATAATTGTATTATTATCATTTGAATACTATTGTTCCTGTTGTTATAGATGTTATAAAATACTGCAAGTATTTATGATGATGCTTATTAATCGTTTGATGATGCGCACTTCCACTCAGCACAACTAAACAATATCTTACCATCATAACAATGTATACGATGATACTATCGACTTTTATTCGAATCAATTAAAATGCGTTTATATCCTACAATTTTAAAGCCCCATTACTACACAAAATCAACAAATAAATTCGTACAATATTTTGTAAAATAAAGTTTAACAATTAAAAAGAAGTGTTCCTTATGGCAATTGCCAAAATTGTAACGCCAGATGTGGTCTGGTAACATACATGTTTGTAGATACAAAATGCTCGTTTTTTTGTTGTTTTTTTTTGCATATTTTATTCCATTTTAATTTCCCGCAACGATATCTATGCATACGACACAGGAACACTAACATGATACCATTTTAGTGTTCGCGTGTCGTATAAATAGATATATGTGCGGGAAATTAAAATTGAATTAATTGTGTCATAAATAAATAAAAACGAGCATTTTGTATCTACAAAATTCTATATTACCAGAGCACATCTAACGTTGAAATTGTGGCTATTGCTATAAGGAACAATGATTATTTATATGTTAACTTTATTTTACGATATTTTACGATATATATTACGAAATTGTCGTTGATTTTTTACCAGTATAGAGGCTTTAACACATAGAACTATATCTGGTAAAATGAAACAATATTTTATATACTCTTGCGGATATATTCTAGTTTTATAAAATATAAACAATAAAACTTCACGAAAAAAAAAACGCTTGTTTGTTTGTTTGTTCAAACTTGGTGAACAGTTTGTGTCTACTTAGAATATATCAGTTATGCCAACATGATCATAGCCCTGGTCTATTCTGGTAGTACACATATTTTTATGCCCCCCTTCGAAGAAGAGGGGTATATTGCTTTGCTCATGTCGGTCTGTCTGTCGGTCGGTCTGTCTGTCGGTCTGTCGGTCCGTCCACCAGATGGTTTCCGGATGATAACTCAAGAACGCTTAGGCCTATGATCATGAAACTTCACAGGAACATTGACCATGACTCGCAGATGACCCCTATTGATTTTGAGGTAACTAGGTCAAAGGTCACAGGTCAAGGTCACAGTAACTGGAAATAGGAAAATGGTTTCCGGATGATAACTCAAGAACGCTTACGCCTGGGATCATGAAA
>VMBQ01018470.1:41532-62895 GCA_007657795.1 Dreissena rostriformis | reverse complement strand
CTGTTTTCAGTTTCGACTGTAAATATAAATTACTGCATCGGGGCATATTTTAAAGTTCAAATATTTCAAATGCATCTTACAATAGATGAAAATAACTCTCATCAGCATGAAATTCACAATTTTTACGCCATTGTTGCTTTGTCACGTGACGAGTTTTCATTTGGATACTTTCGGATCGACCTTGACATTTTTTGCTTAAATTGTAAACATTACTTTCGTTTTCTGAAATCGATTATTTGTGATTAACAACTTACGTCTGGTGGATTAAAAGTCTTATTTCAAAGTGAATCAGGTAAGTTTAAATAAGTTTTACGTTGAGTTTGTATTTACACTACAATTTTTTTTACAAAACAAGCAAGAATAATTTAAAATACCGGGAAATGTCATTCTGAATTAAAAGCATTTGAGCACATGGCATCCGATCAAGTGGTTGATTTTAGCCAATAACTGCATTTAAAAGCTGTTTTGGACCGGTCTTTGTCAGCTGTCAACTTTTCGGGAATTTCTGGTTGACCTACCTTATGGGGTTGGTCCATAACTATAAAGTCGCGCCAGTCAAAAAACATAAAAAAGCGACATTTAAAGTTATGGTAGCCAGAACTATCTAAGGCCAAAAAGAAAAATAGTTGTGTTTCAGGTCACCTCCTGAAAAAAAGTAGGGTCGGTAGGTAGGAAAAACTTATTATTATTTAAAATTCTTTTTATTTTTCATGTTTTCCATAAATCAGTGTAAAGTGTTGAACACTGTTCTAATATCTAAATATAGCAGTTTGGATCAGTTATATCGTTCTTTGTGATATATGGTAGGTTCTGGTTAATTCGTGGGTTCTGGTTGATTCGTGGGGAACGAGATCGCATGAAATCCATTGATAGAACGTTCGCACACGATGCAGTTCGTTCAGAAAAATGTTTTGACGCATTCACCATCGTTTTTCTGATCAAAAATGCGACAAAAACATGTGAATATTGTAATTCATAATAACTTGATATGTTTTATCAAATATTTCCTCCTTTATGTGTTGTTTATATAGTGTGTCTAAGCAACACACAATCTATTATTTATGAGTATTTTCCACACTAAATCGTCTGTTGGCATGTTTTCACAAGAAATTAACCTTCCCTGCAATGTCAGTTTAAAGGCTATTTATAGTATGCAAATCTTGAAATTCTGGCAGCCAATCAGAACCCACGGTTTTACAGGAAGCTTGTTTTCAAGATGGCAGTTTGACCATGTCAACAAAATCGATTTATTTTGATGTTAAAAGACGATAAACATTTGGAAAAAAAGTAACAAATCTTAAAGAAGAAAGGTTAAGAATTATTTTCATAGTGATTCATGGTCATTTATTTATAAAATATGTGTGATGTAACATTTTTATGAAAATTACCCACGACTTAACCAGACTATAGCATATATGTACAATGTCAAACAAAAAAGTTAGAAGAAAGACCGTAAATATGTTTTATCCAAGTAAAAATAGCTCTACTGCTTATATAAACCGCGATTGCAACTTCGCTGCATTGAAATAGGTAATCATCATCGTCGTCGTCATCGTCGTCGTCGTCGTCATCGTCGTCGTCATCATCATCATCAGCAGCAGCGGAAGCAGCAGCATCAGCATCATAATCAGCATCAGCATCATCATAATCATCACTTCCTTGACCGGTCTGGCCATTGGGGGGAAAAGGGACTAGGACATAGAGATCCTCCTCCAGTCAGGTCTATTGTGGGCTGCTGATAGTCACGCATCTATTAGGAGGGACGTCTGCGCTTTAATATTGTCCATCCAGCTTTTCTTGTAACAGCATCGACATTGACCTCCCTCTATTTTGCCCTGAAGCACAGTCTTGCACAGAGAGTCATGCCTTTAGACTTGTCCAAAGCAATTCAGCTTTCGTCGTTTGACGGTCGCCAGGAGGGGCTCTTGTAGGAAAAAACAATTGTTGCAGTCCTGTTTCGGACGAACTCGTTGGTATTGTGTTCAATGAAGGAGATGCGGAGCAGTTGTTATAGACACTTGTGTCCAAAGGTCTCTATACTGCGTTCTGTGTCCGCGTGAAGCGTCCATGTCTCGCTGATGTTTAGTAGGATGGAGACTTGTAGAACTTGTACTTGGTGGGGAAGCTGATGGAGCTGCATGTCAACAACCTGCTAAGTCCGGCCACCGTTGCGGTCGCCTGTCAATTCTTATTCGAACCTCAGCGGAAATGCTAAAAGCCTTGGACGGGATTGCCTCGAAGTGCTTAAAGTTGGTAACTTCTTCCAGCTTCTCGCCGTTTATTGTAATGTATGAAAATGTTTTGTTCGTGCTGTTCACCATGATCACCGACTTCCCCTGACCTCCATCATCAGCGAATCTCAAGTTGAAGATGGGCCTGGAATCATGGCATGTGTCCTGCATTATATCCTCAAGAAAAATGTTTAAAAGGACGAGTGAAAGCAAACATCCCTGACGGACGCCCTGATGTCTTGAAAAAAACAACTTTTCTGTCCAAAAAGAAGTATTGCACTGCTTGCGTTTCCGTTCAGTTCTTGGATGACTTCTTGTCAGTGTTGAATCCTCTCAAAACCTGTCATAAGCCATCAGTTCACACGCAGTCGAACTCTTTATTAAAGTCGATGAAGTTGTGGAAGAGCTCACGTTGGTGTTGCAGGTGTGTCTTAATGATGACTGTGCGGTTGAAGATTTGTTCCACTGTGCTTCGCCCAGCTTGAATCAAGCCAGAGGTTCATCGGCCTAACTTTCCAATCGGTTGAAAATGATGCGTAGCATATCCTTGCTGGGGTGGCCGATGAGTCTGATTCTAGCGCAGCTTGTGGTTACCCTTTTTGGTAGGGGGATTACCATAGACTGGGACCACCTCTCTGGTCACCTCTTCTCCTCCCATATTGTATGACACATTGTCCTTATTGCTGCATTCGTGTACTCTTCTCTATGCTCAATCAACTCGAAAGGCAAGTTGTCCACACCGAAGATTTTCCTGCTTTCAGACTGCGCACTGCCTTTTCCGGCTCTGCCTTAAGTATGGTCCGACTTTCGTCGTCCGGTTCTGATCTGGGATCATTCTGTAGGAAACTGGGTTCTAGTTGAAGCGGGTAGTTATAGAGGTCGCTTCAGTATTCAGTCCACCTGTTCAGGTCTGCGGCACTGTCGGTCATGAGGTCCACCTCACAGTCAGCTATAACACTTTACTTTTGCTGACTGGTCTTCGTGAGGGCCTTGATGATGGTGTAGGCCTACTTACTGCTAATTCACTTTCTTTATCTCATTACGTGAGTGCACGTACACATCTGAGTTATTACGTTAGAGCATGATAGTGTGTTTGACTCAAACTTAATGTAAGAGCAGGATTATGTTATGACATATATGTTAATTTAAGAAAAGAGTAATATAATCGACTGATGTTTATGTGATATCAGAGTAAGGTCATCCACTTAATGCTATAAATAGAGGAGATTAATATTATCAACTAAATGTTATTGTAAGAGCAGAGTAGTGACATCAACAATTAATTGTTAATTTAATAGCAGGGTAGTTATAAAAATACACTATAATATAAGAGCAGGTTAATATAATCAACTAAATGTTAATGTAAGAGCAGATGCATGTTATTAACTAATATAAATGTGAAAAAAGAGTAATTGTATCAATTCGTTGTAAATATAAGAGCAGAGAAATGTAATTAACTAAATGTTAAGATAATGACAGGTCAAAGTCATTAACGTGTTGTAATTAAATAAATATGCACGTACGAGCATATTTTGTTATCAACTGAATGTTTTTAATACGAACAGGATAATGTCATCAACTAAATTTTAATGTTAGTGCATGGTAATGTAAACATCTAAAAGTAAATGTAAGGGAAGGGTAAGGTTATCAAGTAAATTTTTATGTAAGAGCATTTAGTGTGATGCGCTTAACTCAATCATACTGTCAGGGCTTTGTGGTTTACTCAACTGCACGTTAATGTCAGATCAAGGAGATGTATTTAACTGGATTTTAATGTAACAGTTCGGTGATGTACTAAGCTTGTTAATGTAACAGTTTGGCGATGTTTTTAACTGGACGTTAATCTGTCAAAACATGTCTAAAATTAATGGCGTTATCGTTAAACATGTTGTCAGCGGAAGATAGGTAGTGATTATTATATGATTGTGGTGTTCCGGTGTGTGGTATCGCATGAGTTGATGCTGTATTCATCGAGCTCCATTCATTGACAACTAAAACCCATTGATCCACAACTACTTAAACCAAAACGGTGGTGTGTATAGAAGTGTACTACATTTGATTTACATAAATTTATAGAAAAGGCAACATATAAAGTTGTATAAACCAGGATATATACGACTAAACGAAACATAACATGTTGGCCAAGCAACATTTCAGCATCTGCACGTTTACTGCCTACACGATTAATACAAGAAACATTTAATCACTTTCATTTAAATGTAGGTCACCACGTACAGATGGTATTTTCCAAAAAATAGACGAAGAAATACTAAATATTGATTGTATTTGTATTTGACACCAGTAACCAATCCATACAACAACCGAGTTTATATAAACACTCAAAAATTTCAAGTACTGATAAACACAAAATGATTACCAAAATGATAAACCGAAGTAGGAATACGATAAACAATACATGACAAATAGATGCACAGTAGAACACATTTCTTTGTACACAAATATGAAAACAATTTGAAACCACCGCTATATTGCAAATATTCTACAATTATAGTGAACAAACTATTAATCGTGTTAATGTAAATGGGTACACCTGTTTAAACTTTGAAACACTAGTATTCGATTAGACGTACGCAAAATAGTAGAGCGTCTGTTGATGACGATATCAACCAGACACGTTCGCATACATTATACACAGGAGACATTGTTTTGAACAACACTTTCAGGTATACTTAATAATAGTTACATCAAAATCCGTGTGTAGTTTTTGTTCCATAAAAGTGTTCACTTACAAATAACATGAAGTTGTAAACCAACAAATTACCACACCAACGACGGCAGATATATGACCTCGGCGTTTGCAATAGACTCTCATATTGCGCTGAACATTTGTTTCACAAATTTCTCGGTGCCTTCGCTAAGATGAATGTCCTCTAAGCAGATGTAGGCGTCGCCAAGGAGCTTCGAACCGGTCCTCTTCTTGTGGTAGAGTTGTAAAAGCAGCTGAGTTACCGAGAGATCTCGAAGCGATCTATCGCTTATGGCAATCTCTTCGTTAATGACCGGATGGCGACGGCGATAGACCGTTCTCGTCCGCTTTTTTTCCATGTACTGATTACGATGTCATATCCCCAGTTTTACAAAGGGTTGATTATGAAGTTGTAGTTAAACTTGTCAAACACATCTTCCGCTTTAATAACGGTGACTAGAAGAGATTGTCTGTCAATTTCGTACCTGAGTTTCACATCCACGGAGCCAACATATTTGCCGTTTTGTTCGTCTTTTGCGTAAACGGAATTGACATTTGTTTGGACGGAAATTCGACTAGAATTATGACTGCTCTTAGCTTCAAGTTTGATATGTTCAATACCGGCGCAAACTTCATCTTGGCTGATTGGGTCCTCAACTGCGGATATTCTACTACATATTGGAAGGCAGGAACTAGTCCCACCCTCAATCTTCGATTCAATAATTGAACTCTTACCCGGCATCCTGTTTAAGTTGTCGATGGACATTCCCACATCCATTTTTGATGTCCTTTTAGCTTCCTTTGACGATCTTTGTTCAGCGATTATAGCCTGAATGCTTTCTGATATTGTTTTCGTTTTTCTAACACTTACGCCATCATATTCTTCGCAAAACGGATAGTGTTGAATTCCTTCGTGTCTTATTTTCGAGAGAAGTGAATGGGAAGCCTAATCAGCGTCTTTGATTGCCGGCGTCTGCGCTGCGATGGCTTTTAGAACATCTGTTGAATTGTAATAACTACCAGATGAGCAGGAAAGCAAGGACGATGATCTGGACGCAGATTTTCCGAAGAATGCGGGAATCTGAAGAATATTTGATTCCTTGAATATTCGTCCCGGCATCGAAGAAGTAGACGGGCTATCACGTTCGCGTGTTGATGGACGGTCGCCTGTAGACAAAGATCTCGTTTCCTTCGAAGATGCCATTCTGATGATTATTTTTACAGCACGGCGACCTTGCGTACACGTCAATCTAACTAAGAATTTCAGCGCACAGTTATATTATATTATAATATTGTGTTGCTAACACCAATGATTTGAAATGGAAAAGGCTTTTAACCCTATGTACCGATCAAAATTATTTAAAAATAAGTCCAGTTTTGTTCCTTTGTCGAAAACAGTCAAATGTATTGTTACCTTTTCTGAGAATCGCCACTTTTTAAGGATAGCTAGGTACGCAAACTGCGAAAGTGCGTATTTCGCTTAGTAAAATTCAATAAGATTCCAATGTGATTATTTACCGATCGTGGTTGTTGTCGGTATTGTTTTTAAAAAACAAAGGTCCTTACTAACCGATGAAGCAATAGGATTAGAAATACAAAAGACGCTTTAAGGTGCTTAAAATGGGTAAACAACGAGAGTAGTAAAGTTGTTTTCACGTATAGATGTTGGAACATACCTAAAATGGTATCCAATGCACTGTACTCATTGGTAGAAATATATGTTTTTAACAATAACAATCTTGTATTATATGTGAACAAAGCCTTTTAACTACGAAACTTGTGTACTCGGTACTCTAGTTATCCTTAGACAATGAAAACACATGCGTGTAGGTCTACATATACTTTATTGGTATTAAATGACGTTGATTTCACTAAAAAGTATTTATTGTGTATGACTTCGGTATGTCTTAGTGAAATAGTTTTCGTTTAAGCATTGTTTATTGATAGAAAAACAAAGTTTTCATTGTTTTGCTGCATGTTGATGTAAGAGAAGGGTAATGTTATCAACTTAATGTTATATATTAATGCACTGATCTGAATGCTACTGTCAAGGCATGGTGGAGTACTTAACTGCACGTGTATGTCAGAGAATGGTGAGGTACTTAACTGGATGTAAATATAATTTAAGAAACATGTCTTATTTTATGGTGTAATCTTAATACAGGTTGTCAGCGGTAGATATAAAGTGCTTATTATATGATTGCGGTCTTCCGATGTTTAGTATCGATCAACGAGCCCCACACATAGACATCAAAAACCTATTCAGCTCCAACAACTTAAACAAAACGTTGTTGTGTATAGAAGTGGTATTATGTGATTTACATCAACTTATAGAAAAGGCAACATTTAAAGTTGTTGAAGTCAGGACATATACGACTAAACGAAACATAACATTTTGACCAAGCAGCATTTCAACATCTGCACGTATACTGCATACACGATTAATTAAATAAACATTTAATCAATTTCAATTCAAATGTAGGTCACCACATACATATGGTATTATCCAAGAAATATACGAAGACATATTACATATTGATTGTTTTTGTATTTGTCACCAATAACCAATCTATACACCAACCGAGTTTATATAAACACTCACAAATTGCAAGCACTGATAAACACACACTGATTACCAAAATGAATAAACAAAGTAAATCATTAATGCACAGTAGAACACATTTCTTTGTAAACAAATATAAAAACAATTTTCAACGACCACCGTATAGCAAATATTTTACAATAAAAGTGGACATACTATTAATCGTGTATATTTAAATGTGTAAATCTGTTTAAGGTTTGAAATACTAGTATATTAGAAGTAAGCAAAATAGACGATAGTCTGTTTATGACCATGATCAACCAGACACGTTCACATAAATGATACACGGGATACCTTTTATTAAACAACACTAGACAGGTATACGTTAAAAAAATGATATCCAAATCCGTGTGTTATTCTTGTTCCATAAAAGTGTTCACTTACAAACATACATGTAGTTAACCAACAAATTAACACACCAACGACGGCAGATATATGACCTCGGCGGTTACAATAGACTCTCATATTGCGCTGAACATTTTTGTCACAAATTGCTCGGTGTCGTCGCTAAGATTTATGTCCTCTAGCCAGATGTAGGCGTCGCCAAGGAGCTTCGAACCGGTCCTTTTCTTGTGGTAGAGTTGTAACAGCAGCTGAGTTACCAAGAGATCTCAAAGCGATCTATCGCTTATGGCAAACTCTTCGTTAAAGACCGGATGGCGACGGCGAAAGACCGTTCTCGTCCGCTTTTTTTCCATGTACTGATTACGATGGCATATTCGTTTTACAAACGGGTTGATTATGAAGTTGTAGTTAGACTTGTAAAACACGTCTTCCGCTTTAATAACGGTGACTTGAAGAGATTGTCTGTCAATTTCGTACCTGATTTTCACATCCACGGAGCCAACATATTTGCCGTTTTGTTCGTCTTTTGAGTAAACGGAACTGACATTTGTTTGGACGGAGATTCGACTCGAATGATGACTGCTCTTAGCTTCAAGTGTCATGTGTTCAATACCGGCGAAAACCTCATCTTGGCTGATTGGGTCCTCAACTGCGGATATTCTACTACTTATTAGAGGGCAGGAACTAGTTCCACCCATAACCTTCGATTCAATAATTGAACTCTTTCTCGGCACCCTGTTAAAGTTGTCGATACCCACAGCCATGTCTGATGTTCTTTTAGCTTCCTTTGACGACCTTTATTCAGCGATTATAGCCTGCATTCTTTCTGATATTGTTTTCGTTTTTCTTACACTTACGCCATCATATTCTTCGCAGAAAGAATAATGTTAAATTCCGTCGTGTCTTATTTTTGAGAGAAGTGAATGGGCAGCTTCGTCATCGGCTCTGATTGCGGGTGTCTGTGCTGCGATGTCCTTTAGAAAATCTGTTGAATTGTAATCGCTACCAAATGAGCAGGAAAGCAACGACGATGATCTGGACGCAGATTTTCCGAAGAATGCGGGAATCTGAAGAAACTTTGATTCCTTGAATATTCGTCCCGGCATCGAAGAAGTAGACGGACTATCACGTTCGCGTTTTGATGGACGGTCGCCTGTTGACAAAGATCTCGTTTCCTTCGAAGATGCCATTCTGGTGATTATTTTAACAGCACGGCGACCTTACATACACGTAAATATTACTAAGAATTTCAGCGCTCAGTCATATTATTTTATAATATTTCTTTGCATACACCAAAGATTTGAAATGGAAAATGGTTTTCAAACTTTGTACCAATCAAAACTATTCAAAATTCAAATCACAAGTCCATGTATGTTCCTTTGTCGAAAACAGTATATTGTTACATTTTCTAACAAAAGCCACTTTTTAAGGATTATTAGGTACGCAAACTGTAAAAGTGCGTATTTCGCTAAGTAAAATTCAATAAGATTTCAAGTGCTAATTAACCGTCCGTGGTTGTTGTCGGTATTGTTTTAAAAAAAATAACAGATCCTTTCTAATTGATGGAGCAGAAGGAATGGAAATGCTAAAGAGGCCTTAGGTGCTTGAAATGGGTTAACGCAAGAAAGTTGTTTAGTTGTTTTTAAAACAGTATTATATTATATGGATTTGGGAATAAACAAAACGAAATGTAATGGAAAGTAGACAAAACATTAGAATACATGCATTTAAAAGGTATATACATGCTTTATTTGAATCAAATGGCGTTTATTTTACTTAAAGTGTTTGTAAGACTTCGGTGTGATTTTGTGTTTTCGTTTAAGAGCTGTTTATCGATAGAAAAACAATGATTTAATTGTTTTACTCTGAAAAAATAAACCCGCATGGGCTTTAGTCTACTGACTGACAAATAACTGTAATCAGAAAAAATATTCTTACGTGAGTTCATACATATTTTTGCAATGGAAATAAGATGTCAATAACAATAGTGTGTTCCTTTCAGGAATTTCTGCTTGTTTGGAAGTACACCATTGGCGATTAGTACAGACGGAATAAACTTGCTTGATAAACTCCAGATTTGTCACCAGCTATCACTATAAAATTACCCAATAAAGTTAGTGAACTAATAAAATTTGTAATTCTGTAATTAGAGCACTGTCATAAAGCAGTATCTGTCTCATGAGGATGTGCAAAATTCCACGTGCATGTGTTTAGAAACACGGGTGCGAATTGATATAATACTGCACTTAACGAATAAAAAACAAAAGCCCCCAGTAAATGGTAAATTCTTTGTTAACCGTGTAATACGAGTAAGGAGAAAAACGGAAATTTTCGTACCATCGAAATATGTTTACAATGTTTAAAAGTGGATTGACAAAGTAAATTCGAATATAAAATTTAAAAATCACAGTTCCATCTGTTGTGTAACTTTTAGTTTTATTATATGTGTTATCTGACGCCAAAAGGCGTATGGATATAGCAATGGTAAACTTCATTCCGTTTGTGCGTGTGTGCATGCTTGCGTTTGTCTTCTCATCATAAAGTTGTATCGGTAAGATATCTATAAAAACCGAATTCTGCAAATTTGTGGCATAACCAAGTGGGGAATGGGGCTTTAAGTTATGATTGACGTTTATTACGATGAAAGACTTATCCTCCGATCCAAATATGTGAACATGTCCCGAATCAACTTTTGAGAATATAATTTGAACTTTTCAGAAAAACCATACAAGGCAAGTGTTTATTTACCGCCAATTGTAATCCAATACACTTAACCAATACAATGAAAAGACTTACACACAAATTCCCTTGCTCTATCGTATAACAGTTTTGTTCATCACTGTCATCACATGTTTTTACTATCGCAATGGAAAGACCCTCGTTAATATTTAACAACTTTAGGTCTAGCCCTTTTTCCAATATGTATGTATGGTTCAAAATGTATACATTTGTAATAATATCCTTATTGTTTTTGGAAATAAAATATGTTCAAAGTAAAAAGAAAAAAAAAAAAAAAAATGNTTTTAAAAAAAACACAATGATTGTATAACTAATCCTCGTCCATCAGAGGTCTTTGTGTTGTTTTGTTTATAGTTTATTTTGAGTTTGAAGATATAACATAAGCACTTCTGATGTTTCCGTTTCAATGTGTACAGTGTTTAAAATTAAAGCGCGCTACTTTAAAGTTTCGTCTCTTTTAATATTAAATAGTACATTTACAGCATGCATGAACATAAAACTGACAGTGTGAATTTAACATTGAATAACTTGCTAAAACAAATTATTATAATTATATTTTAATCGATAGTTGGAATTGCTTGTTTTCTTTATCTACAAGTAGTTAACTATAACAGTCGTAGTTTGTAAACAATACTGCCAACATCTGTCATATGTTGGGAACATTTGTATTAAAACATATTTAGATACTGCACACATATGTCATATATTGGGAGCATCTGTATAAAAGCATATTAAGATATTGCACACATCTGTCATATATTGGGAACATTTGTATTAAAAAATATTAAGATATTAAACACATTAAAGGCGCATACATGTTGAGCTGTCATTATTTACAATAAGAGTAACACAGTGATATACAAATATACATTCATGTGAAAAATTGAGATCAGAAATACACATATTGAAATGTTCGAATCTAGCTGTTGATTTTAAATATATGTTTGTAGTGTTTGAGTCATGCAATCGCTTGGCCAATGATGCGTTTTTGTTTATGATCCATCCTTCGTCTTAGTAAAAAACCGATTCCAATTAATGTAATTGTATATGAGAAACAACTTTCATTTCCTAGCAGAAAGTTAATTGATCGTAAGTCAATATCTTAAACACATATTTTTTTCTGTTTCATTGAATATAATGCATACATTCTTTCTTTTAATCGTTGACTTTTTCATTTTTCCAAATGATAAACAAGTCCCTTTATTGTGAATGTCTCTTTTGGTGCGTTTTGGGTGTAATTTCATTCTCCAAAACTGACTCGAATCTGTTGCGGTAGACTTGAAGTTTGAACGGTAACCTGAAATAAAAAAATACATTTAGATATACATTCACATCAAAATTGAAGAAATGCATACCCAACATTGAATGAGAAAAGCGACTCAAAACTATAAATTTGAACAGCGGAAATACATATATAAGATAGTATGAATATTTAAATATAAGAGGAATCAATCAGCTTTTACAGGACTAAACGTTAATACAATACAAAACTTACGGAAAAAAAGAATTAAGTAAAAAAATGTTCTTTTAAATACGAATATAATAATGCTATAACTGCCTAAATGTTCATATAGCAAGACATGAACTTTTAATATTCATAAATGTAAGTATACATACTTGTATGGCTTTTTCTCGAGATAGTGTCCTTCCTTGTCAGCAAGAATCGTGGCCGCCACGTGGGGGGTCACGAACCACTGGAAACTTTCTTTCTTGGCCGGAAGCGCCTCCCGCAGCTCAAGAGAGGCGGACGATATTCGTGGCTTTGTTGGGGCCGTGTAGTTTTCAAAGAGACGATTGGCTGCTTGCAAGCGTTCCTGCAACAAAACACTTTAATGAAAACCGAATGCTAACACGATTTAGAAAGTTATATGCATACTTTCTTGCCATTGAACTCCTTAACACTTTACATTGTTTTTCAAAAAATATTAACTAGCATTTGAGACATCCAAACTTGTGTGGGCATAGGTCATCGACTTATTTTTTATCCAACCTCTGATTCAAGTAGGGCAATTGTCTTTCAGTGGCACGAGTATGTGCACTTTTAAACCAGCATGCACAGAAAAAGTATGATAAGGTTGACTGGCCGTCCTTATATGACTATAATACTGTCAAATACGAAAGTCAACACAGTTGAGTCCGCCCCAAAACACACACTTCTAATATAAAAGTAAAGCATTGGACAATACCAGTGCACAAGACGCAGAGGTTGGTCACCATTTGTTCTGAACAAATAGTATGAACGGATAAAATATATGCACGTATAATCACCTTGAATGATGCGTGATTCGTGTTATATGTCTGTTTTCCGGGGGTCCAAGAAGACCCAAAGTTTTCGAGTGTTTCCAACTCGTACTCGGGTGTGTTGGAAAAAGACTTGTGTCTCCACGACCCCGTCCGTACGTCGAACGTGTACTGAAAATGCAGGGACATTCGTTGATAAAACTACATTTTATCCTACATTGTGTTTACTGTTTGGTCCGATAAATTTGATAAGCTTTGACGTGAATACGATAATTTACTATTTAATGGTGACATTTGAATAGAAGACTACTGTTTCACATGAATGCTTACAAGCTAAACATTGTACGCATAATTAATTGTGTATAAACAACAAAGTTAGTGAAGCTATAAAGTGTTCAAAACTTAATTTCACGCCAACTACAAAAGCTTTGGTTGTATGTTTGATGAAATCGTTTTGGTGTTAACTAAATTTGAAAAGTTGCACTTTACAAACCTGTGGCAAGAGTTTCCATCCATATCGGGTTACCATGTCAACCGCATCGATTACGTAATCAGCAGTTTCGTTGTCAAGCAAGTACGTGAGGTTGATTCTAGTAAAGCCCGGTCTGAAGAAACAAATAATAATTTAATAATTATCATAGATTTGTTTTATTAAAGAGCCAACGGTCATTATACAAAGATACCCAAATGCAAATGTACATGTATTTCATGTGATATAAAGTTACGCGTTATATTATATTGAAATTATAATCTGGGGTTAAAATTGTAAGACTTAGTAAATGACATCTCGCAAACAAATAAATAAAAGAAAAGGTTATATCTGTTATTACGATATTTTAAATATATTCAATTAAATATTGTACAAAGGAATAATCATGAAATGTAATATTGAACGCTATTCTATTAATACAAAACTTACTTTGTGATTTGTAGTGTTATCTGAGGAGAAGAAAAGTCAGTCCTAAAATTAATTTAAGAAATATATTAATATAATGAACAAGATATATATCCATCAAATTAATATAATGATTATCTAATGACATGCTCAATTAATATTTATAACATATGTTGTTTATAAAAGTAATACAACCAAAGAATGTGTGTGTTATTATCGTGGGTATTCACTGACTATTTGTTTAATCTCCTAAACACATATATCCGAACTCATGAAACTAAGAAGCCAGACTAACCTGACGGGCTTGTCCAGCAGCAAGGATGAGAACTTCTTCGCCAGGGATTCCGGCATACCAAGAAGATCCTGAAACGAGAAAATAAACCGTACAAAATTGAAGGTTTGAAGATAATCTTAGTTTGTATTGGTAAATGGTTTCTGTGTACTGGCAGGGATAATAACTGCATTAATAGTCTTTAAAAACACATTCAACAAAGTTCATGAATTCGAATTTTTGATCCGATGCTTTAATTTTTCTGGCGGGACTGTTGACCGAAAATTATTTCTCACAATTTTAAATATTTGCATTTTATGCATTCCATATAACAAATAAAATGCGAAATAGTTTACTAGATTTGCGAAATGTCTATATAACTACCTCTGCATAAGGTCCTGCGCATGCGCAGCCACCGCGTGCTTGGATACCGAACACGTCGCTGAGCAACGTGGAAATGTAGTTGTGATGGACCAGTCGCCCCGTTTCCTCGTGCACTGTAAGGAATGAGAATATTGGCACCCGCTCCGCTTGGTGATTCCCAAGGATGTAAATGCAAGGGTTCTTCTCCCAAGTGTGGAACGCTCGACTGGAATTAGGAAGTCATACACACCGATTTTCATTTCATAAGGTGCAGGTTAATTATATGCCAAATGAATAGATGGTTATTTATATTTCAGTTAAAATAAGGTAACAATCAAGCGCCTACTAGCATATGCGATGTAATTAATCAATGATAAGCTAACACAACTCTCATATTCCGGCTAATGAATGTCATCCAAAGGGATAGTTGGTAATACGTTTAGGAACTGAAGCAAACTGCAATGAGAAGGTAAGTGTAGTCTACAACTGAACATGCAATTGACAAGTTGAAGAGTAATGGTTACACATTTTCACAAGAGAAATACAGTTGGTAATCGTGTCTTTCTATGCTTAATACAAACATTAATTCAAAACTAAATAAACAGCGCTTCAATATATCAATACTGTGTTATTTCTAATGAAGGCGCGAAGTTTTAAAACAAAACGCGTACAACGAAACAAGAACATATGAGCGTTTTAAATGAGTCAAATGAATCACTTCATAGCAAACTCAATTACATAAAATGTTCAGACAATTGCTTACTTGCAAAGTTCTTGCTCACGAGCATGTATGACGTCACTTCCTATTTCCTGTAAGTTAAATGATGACAATGACCAGAAATGATGAGAACTTTGTATTTGACACGTGTATTTAACAGTGTATTTCATTCACATATCACAGGCAATTCAGAAAACATGAATATATTTGGAATAAGGCATGTTCAATGCAAACTGCTTTAGCATGAATGCATCATCGTCGCTATCATCATCGTCATCAACATACTCATCATCATCGTCGTCATCATCATCACATCCATTATCGCCTTCATCAACATTTTAACCATCGTCGTCGTCGCCATGATCCTCCTCCTCCTCATTTTCATTATCAGAGTCATCAACATAATCATCATCGTCATCATAACCAGAGTCATCAAAATAATCAGCATCGTCATCATAACCAGAGTCATCAACATAATCATCATGGTCATCATAACCAGAGTCGTCAAAATAATCATCATCGTCATCATAACCAGAGTCATCAAAAAAATCATCACCGTCATCATAACCAGAGTCATCAACATTATCATCATCGTCATCATAACCAGAGTCATCAACATAATGATCATCGTCATCATAACCAGAGTCATCAAAATAATCATCATCGATATCATAACCAGAGTCATTAAAATAATCATCATCGATATCATAACCAGAGCCATCAACATTATCATCATCGATATCATAACCAGAGTAATCAACATTATCAACATCGTCATCATAACCGCCAACATCATTAACAGCTTTATTATAATTTGTGTTATAAGTGTTATTATATGTATTCATGGACTAATTAAGTTTAATTCCACATGTCCACTGTGCACCATGTGAGCTGACCTGTTTAAGTTTGAACACCATTCCAGCCCGGATGGACTCTATGATAGCAGGGGTACCGCCTTCCTCCCTCTCCTCGATGTTGCTCACGTAACTATGAATTTCTCTGGTCACCTTTGGGGCAACAAATGTTAAAAAATAATTACTATTTTAAATCAGATTGAAATGTTATGTAATCATGATTACTTAAAGCGGGACTGTACGATTTTGTCAAATATTTATGAATTTTTATAAAATCTATTTAAAATTAGTATACATATATTTCAATATAAATTAAAATAAAAGTTAAGAAGAACATGTGTCGAAAAATGCGAAATAAGACAGATATTTTAATCTAAAATTGAAATTGGCTTCCAGCCGAATTCGCCAGCATATATATATAATACATGTACAATGTGAATCTAAATTTAGTTTTAGTGCAGATTTGTTCATACGACACAAAGACACAATTTTGTTTCCTTACAAATACGAGTAAAAGTGTCGGCATCGGCTTTAACCAGCGCTAACTTGTCTTTGCTGCATTTTATGAAATTCGTCTTCAAAGTTTAATTTTTATTGCCTATTTTGAGTCATCGTAACATAATTTAATCAATATATTAAAATTTAACACATGTAAAAATCGTACAGTCCCGCTTTAAGTATAAAAATACAATCTACTGTACTTTTGTTTTTTTGATATCCGTATTGGAATTCAAATATTGATTTGTTCAATTCGCACCATTTAGTTATTCGGTTTAATAATACTTGTGAATAAATCTTTGATATTATATTATTTAGGGTTATTCCGCGATAGTTTTCTGATTGATTTGGGTCACCACTTTTATAAATTGGTGTAATGTAACCTAGTCCCCAATCTTTCGGGTAATTTCCAATTTCAAATATGTTATTGAATATATGTACCAGATGTGGTTTTATGACAGTGTATGTAGCTTTGAATATTTCAGCTGGTATCTGATCTGGTCCGCTTGATTTTCCGTTGTGTTGTGTTGATACTGCTTGTTGAATTTCATTTTCTGTGATCGGGGAGTCAAGCATGTCATTTGTTTCGCTGTTGCTAGTGTTGTCATGGATATTGTCAATGTTTTCATTGGACATGTTGTTCAAATCATTAGTATATAAATTATTGAAATGTTCATACATGTTGTTTATATTGATGCTGTCAGGAATATTCATATGTTGTTTATGACATTTTTTTAAATTTTTCCAAAAATGTTAAGGCTGTGTTTTAGCTGTACTGCTTAACCGTGCCCCTTCTTTGACTCTATGGCGGTATTTTGCTTTTCGGCGTAAATCGTTATATTTTGTTCTGTGCTGAATAAAATTGTGTCTATTTTCAACAGTTTTACTTTTATTGAAAGCATTTTTTGCGTGTTTGAAATTGTTTTTTGCATTTTTACAGGTTGAATCGAACCATTCTGGTTTTTTATGTTGTCTGTTGTGCGGGTTTGTTTTAATTACTTTNATAATGCATGTACAATGTGAATCTAAATTTAGTTTTAGTGCAGATTTGTTCATACGACACAAAGACACAATTTTGTTTCCTTACAAATACGAGTAAAAGTGTCGGCATCGGCTTTAACCAGCGCTAACTTGTCTTTGCTGCATTTTATGAAATTCGTCTTCAAAGTTTAATTTTTATTGCCTATTTTGAGTCATCGTAACATAATTTAATCAATATATTAAAATTTAACACATGTAAAAATCGTACAGTCCCGCTTTAAAGCGGGACTGTACGATTTTGTCAAATAAAAATAAATTTATATAAAATGTGTTAAAAATTAGTATACATATATTTCAATGTAAATTGAAATAAAAGTTAAGAAGAACATATGTCGAAAAATGCGAAATAAGCCAGATATTTAAATCTGAAATCGAAAATGGCTTCCAGCCGAATTCGCCATCATATATATAATGCATGTACAATGTGAATCTAAATTAAGTTTTAGTGCAGATTCGTTCATACGACACAAAGACACAATTTTGTTTCCTTGCAAATACGAGTAAAAGTTTCGGCGTCGGCTTGAACCAGTGCTAGCTTGGTTTTGCTGCATTTTATGAAATTCGTCTTCAATGTATAATTTTTATTGCCTATTTTGTTTCATCGTAACATAATTGTATTAATATATTAAAATTTTACACATATAAAAATCGTACAGTCCCGCTTTTACGTATATATATATATTCCGGTTCAAACAGATGTATGCGCATTTTTTGTTCATCAAATATCCATTTATCGTATTGTGTATTGGTTGTGACAATTAATCGAAGTTTGTTAAACTATTATATATTAATTTTATGAACTAATGTAAATTCTTGTATCAGTTCTCCTTTTTTAATGAGGTCGGTATACACCGTATACGGTATATACCACATTCTGATTTTTCACTAGTATCGTTCCGATATGAATTAATTTCCGAAGCTTTCAAGAAACAAATTCATATTTTACCACTGCCTTTTCTTGAACAATTGTTCAACTTTAAGTACTAATACAAATATTATTTACCAAGTGCAAGCCAAATTTTCAACATTAAACTTACGTTTAGCAAGTAAAGTCCGCCATATTGCGATGTGTAATTTATTGAATGTGAAACATGTATACTGTTTATATTTGCACAATGTATGTTTAGTTTTATTTTTCGAGTATAATATGGCTACAAAAAGGTACCGTGTGCATGATGTTATTGAAGTTTCAGAGGTGTTAACAGATAATTTTGTCTGTTCATATAAAATCTTTCATACAGGAAATCGACACTAACTGTTTAAAAGTATTGTGGAATAAACCCAATACACGGTGTTGAAACAAACATTCTGCACCGTCTACTTGTATAAATATGACAAAGGGTTCGTTGCAACATTCTTGGTGTCTGTTTACTTACAAATTTCACCGTTCCTCCGCCAACTCTGTCTGGAACGCTGTTTTTGAAAAGCCACTTCTTCGCAATGACGAGTCCTTAAATGTTTTCATTATATTGCATATAGGCATTTAAACACGTGTATATACGGTTTACATATAAACATTCAATTTCTAAATTAAAATAAAAGAAGATAATTTTCTTAAACCCGTTCATACCCGCTTAAATATGAATGGGAATTCATTTATAATCGTATAAACGCATGTCTGATCAACGGCGGATTAATATTTGTGTGCTCCACTTTTAATCTTTAAACAATTTCACATAACAAAAAAAATATATACCTGTAATATTAATGTTATGTTGATACATGAACATAAATATTGTCTTACTGAATATTGTACATGGGCGTTTGTAGGACTTTCTTAACGCGTCAATTTATATATATATATTTTCTTTTTGCGGTAACGAAATCACAGAGACATATGACATCATGACTAAACGTTCATCCAGTTTTGATGGGTAGACTACTCACCACTATTTTGGTGTAATAAACTTACCTGGCGTGCCCGGTCCTCCGATGAATTTATGGGGACTTAAAATGATTGCGTCTTTGTATCTAGAAAAATACACCATATAAAAACTTCGATAATTCAAGTGGAACCTTTGCATTGAATGGATCCAATCAAATGCAAGATTCTCGTACTTAAATAAATAGATCGGGTATGGTGATAGATAACTTTAAATAAAACTTACTCGTGTCTCGAGGGATTCATGTCGATATCCAAATACGGACCTAAAGAACATAAACAATTTGTAATGAAAGTACTTGCTAATATCAGTATTTTAATACAAGCAGGTAACATAAAATCAAAATTATGTTTTGTATTCGAATTTTTTACGGAAAGCCATATAGTTGGCCAACCAAATGCGAACAAGTACTCATGACGGTTAAAACAGTTGATTGAAGAATCGAATTCTTGTATCAAATTGCATGGAACTATGTAATGAAATTCCTATAGTAACTTAATGGCTGCTGCGTGTATGTGGACATTTATTTACAATAAAAACTAGTTGACCTTTCTGTAAAATCTGACAATCAATAAAAACTATATTGAAACCTTGGACTCCAGAGTTTGAAAGAACATTTTTGTAAAACATTGGATTAAAGTTCAACGGTATAAGTTGGAGTCTGACGTATCATGACTTTTAATATTTAAATTCAAGCGGGCTGTAACTGCGAATACATCTTTAACATTATATATATAAGTATATGTGTTGTACTCGTTGTGAGGTTATACCACTCACCACTATCGAAGGTA
This sequence comes from Dreissena rostriformis, assembly GCA_007657795.1. Classification (NCBI taxonomy): domain Eukaryota; kingdom Metazoa; phylum Mollusca; class Bivalvia; order Myida; family Dreissenidae; genus Dreissena; species Dreissena rostriformis. Next base: position 42,716 of record VMBQ01018470.1, on the reverse strand, counting down.
AATCTACACGTTTGAGCACGTCCTGTAAAGCATGTAACAAATCAGATCCTGTGTATATAGCAAAATGAATACGAACCTCCGGCGGCGTAATCGAAGATGGCGTATGCATCGTGCTGATGAGCGATTCTGGAGACTGCGTTGACGTCAGTGATTATACCAGTGATGTTACTGGCAGCCGACATGCACACCAGCAGCTGATTTCGCTTCTCTTTCCAAAACTGGTTTCAAAAACGTATTATAATATATTCATTTCAAGTCCCTACTAGATATTATTCCGAGACATACAAATTCTACAAAATATATCTAACGTTACAATGTGAGCAATATAAGGCAACCTTTATATTTTACCCTGGCTGAAAAACAGTATTTTATTTAATAACAGCTGTACCGCGATAACAATGACTTATTATATAATTTAGTAAAACATCATAGTTAAGATTTTATTCTGAAATTAGTATAACAAGATATATAAATCATAACCCATTATGTCATTATTATCATCATCGTCATCATAACCAGAGTCATCATCATAATCATCATCGATATCATAACCAGAGTAATCAACATTATCATCATCGATATCATAACCAGAGCCATCAACATTATCATCATCGTCATCTTAACCAGAGTCATCAAAATAAATATCATAACCAGAGTAATCAACATTATCATCATTGATATCATAACCAGAGCCATCAACATTGTCATCATCGTCATCATAACCAGAGTCATCAACATAATGCGTAACTATAATCCTTTTGGTGGGTAAAAACAAATACAAAAATGCCCAACAATGTACGAATGATGCGTAATATCTTATGTGCATTGAATGTATATAGTCATATATTTGCACTTAACATCAGCAATTATGAACTGTATGATATTGAGGGAATAAAATATATTCAATGAACATCAATTTAAATTACAATTAATGTATTACGTTACCTGTAGCTCTTCGAGGAGGTGGTCGATATCGATCATGCCCGAGTCCTCTTTCTGTCGAATACGTATGACCTGCAACGCAACAAGTCATTTCACATATCGTATATGTGTGTACTGCAACGCAACAAGTCATTTCAAATATCGTATATGTGTGACCTGCAACGCAACAAGTCATTTCACATATCGTATATGTGTGTCCTGCAACGCAACAAGTCATTTCACATATCGTATATGTGTGTCCT
>VMBQ01018470.1:11031-37397 GCA_007657795.1 Dreissena rostriformis | reverse complement strand
GATGATGATGATGATGATGATGATGATGATGATGATGATGATGATGATGATGATGATGATGATGATGATGATGATGATGATGATGATGATGATGATGATGATGATGATGATTAGGATTATATATTAGGATTATAGTAGGATTATTATATCGGCATTTGGATACTTGTTATTGTTTTCCGTGACACAGAAAAATAAAACATAAAATAATTATGCTGATAAAGTCGTCCTTGAGATCACGAAACCTTGCGCTACTTTATAGCTTACACGGAAGCTCCTTACCAGACTTCCCGGACTGGTCTGAAGTTACGCATAAGGCATAAGACACATTTTCGCATAACGCGGCTCATTTCAAATGCACTTAGGAAATCGAAACGGTCGCTTAATTTAGGTCCGTTGTTTGTTATCCTATACGACCGTGAATTTGTTTATAAAATATCAGCCATTTAAATAGGTCAAAACGAATGTTTGCCTTATTAAGCGATCCGCAAATTTAACTTCAGTTTAAATAGACACTTCATTAGATGATGTGTGGAAACAATGATGAGTTATCATTCATTGTTAAATTAACAGCCAGTGCAAGTAAGCGATATGAAATTCCCTTAGGGATAGTCGGGCTCGTGTACCCTTACAAATCATCTGGAAGATAATATAAAACAAACAGCAGTGGAATACTTCCTTTTAAGAGATTTACATGAATCACCATTAATTCTCAACATTAGAGTCCTCAATTTTAAATATATAATATTATGATGAGATATTAAACTTTTGATTGAGAGACCATGAAGTGACGAGAGAAAAAAGAGCCTAGTAAACCATTGGTATGCAAAAGAGCCTAGTAAACCATTGGTATGCAAAAGAGCCTAGTAAACCATTGGTATGCTAAAGAGCCTAGTAAACCATTGGTATGCAAAAGATGCAGCTTATAGATTAGATTCATTATAATACTTGAATACTTATTTAATGCCGTTTCCCATACATGTTGGCACGTCGACGTCACCCTTAAAACAATGTATACTTCCAGTTCTTATGGAAAATATTGTTCTAGAATTGATCTTTATACAATATGATGTGGACGAAATTAACATAACATTATTATTATTATTATTTTATTTTATTTTTCTTATCGCTATCATTTTTTCTTAATGATAATTAATATTTTTAGTAGGATTATTATATGAACATTAGGTTACTTGTTTATTTTTTACGTGACACAAAAAAAAAACATAAAATAAAAATTCGGATAGTGTCGTCCTTGAGATCACGAAACCTTGCGCTACTTTTAAGCCAATACGGACGCTCCTAACTAGACTGTGCGGACCGGTCTGAGGTTACGCATAAGGCATAATACACATTTTCGTATAACGCGGAAAATTTATTCAAATGCACTTAGGAAGTCTAAACGGTCGCTGAATTTAGGTCTATTGTCTGTTATCCTATACGACCGTGAATGTGTGTATTAAATATCAGCCATTTAAATATGCCACATAGAACAATTTGTTCAAAGAAATATGCAAAGTTTTATTCTTACCCGTATTTAGTTATCAGCCATTAATAAAAGCACAGTTTACACAAGACGTTTAGTAAGTACCGCCGAAACTTCAATGTCATTTCATCCCTTACTGGCTCGAAGAATTTATTGATGCGAATTATCAGTGAAATCAGTAAACGCTTCGTTAATAGTCACGTATAATTCTATGAAATAACATCGCAGTCCCGAGTGTANATCATTATCATTATCATTATTATTATTATTATCATTAATTATTATAATTATTATTGGTAGGATTATTATATAGGCAATAGGTAACTTGTTGACGCAAGAAAGTGACACAGAAAGAACGCAACAAATAAATATGCGGATCGTGTCGTCCTTTTGATCACGAACTCTTGCGCTACTTAATAGCAGACACGGAAGCTCCTGACCAGACTGCGCGGATTGGTCTGAAGTTACGCTGGTCGCATAAGGCATAAAACACATTTTCGCATAACGCGGTAAATTTATTTAAATGCACTTGGGATATCTTAACGGTCGCAGAATTTAGGTCCGTTGTCTGTTATCCTATACGACATTGAGTTTGTTTTTATTAAATATCAGCCATTTAAATATGCCACACTGAACAATATGTTAAACGATATATGCAAATTTCTATTCCTACCCGTATTTAGATATCAGCAATTACTTAAAGCACAGTATACCGGTACACAAGACTTGAGTAAGAACCTCCAAAAATGCAATGCCATTTCAGCGTTGACTAGCTACAAGAATTTACTGATGCGACTTATCAGCCAAATCAGTAAACGCTTCGTTTATGGTCACGTATATTCTATGATAATAAATAGGTTAGCAGTCCCGAGTGTGTGTGTGTACTTTTGTTTCTTGTAAATTCGCCCCGTCATCAGCAGAAAATACTTTGCTTGCGTAGAATGCTGATCAGAATAGAAAACAATGAATATAACATCAAACAAACTACATCCCAGATGTGCTAGATTACTGGAAAGTGCACTGAACGGTGCATGAAGGTGGAATGTGTAATGAAATTTTACTTTAAAGTTATATTTAGTGTGAGAAGAGCTTATTAATAGTTTCTACACACACGCCTCCCTTAACGTAGTGGAAAGTTTGTAGACATTATCGCAATGTCTGATGCTGATTGAGTCACGATGTCAATATTTTGAACTAATTAATTAAACATGTTAACGTTAAATCAATATTAAATAACCGTCTGTAAAACAGAATCACGCTGAACAATATAATGCCCAGCGGACGATTGAAGATAATTGAAATGGCGTGGGCTGTCACAAAAGAAAGAGTGTATTGGGCTCAATTACATAACAATGAATGTAACCCGAACTTCAATGTACTTTGACTGATACAAAGAGACAATACAATTTATTTTGAATGAAATTAGGTTATATACGAAAATCCCAAAATCTTCAATTGCACGTGCATAATGGTGAATATTTTAAAGGTTAAAAGATTAAAGGTTCATGTTTATAGTCTGTTATTGATGGTGTCGACTTTCACATTAAACCACCGATCGCTGGGATGTAAGTCGTCCGTTTGCAGCATGCAGCCATGAAACATTGGTTAATTTCTCTCACAGGTAGCCATTTATACACATGGGTGGAGAGGAACAAGCCTGTGATTAATTATTTGCTTACAAAAATCCAGTGGTCTGAGCGGGAATCGAAACAGTGTCCATCCTCTATCTTCGATTTTCAGTACGAGTATGTAATGTTACAAAGTCTCAAAATTTCATGGTGCGAAATTGCGGGTTTTTGTTTATGTTTATCGCATGTGTTTATATAAAGAAATAATTGTTATAGCAAAATATGGACGATAAGATACATCTGTTTATTAAAGAAATCACGTAAACGTATGTATATCAGATCGATTTCATTATCATCATTTTCTTTATACGGACTGGAACACATATATCAGTTTTAAACCACCAAACAAAAGACAAGTTTATGAAGACGACACAAACTATTTATGTTTTAATTTTGAAAAAAGGGAATTAATTGACCAAAACTTAGGTTACGTGGAGGCCCGGCTAGCTAAGGCGGGAGAGCACTCGTCTCGACAGTCAGGTGTCCCGGGTTCGAGTCCAGGAATGGTCGCACAATTGTGTCGTGTTCTGAGAAAACTGGGCAAAATGCTTGTGCGTAAAGTGTCATCCCAGATTAGCCTGTGCAGTGCGCACAGGCTAATCAGGGACGACAATTTCCGCTTTTATGGAATTTTCCGTTTAAATGAAGTCTCTTCTTAGCGAAAATCCAATTTAGGCGGAAAGTGTCGTCCCGGATTAGCCTGTGCGGACTGCACAGGCTAATCTAGGATGACAATTTAGGCACCAGCATTTTGCCCAGTTTTCTCAGAACACGACACAATTTGCTCGCCCTGAGACAGTATAAAGTTGTCATCCGATATCACCACAGTCTCACGACGTTGGAATCTGTTAAGGAACTTAAACAACCTGAACTGGGGAGTCTGGAAATAAACCATTTATTTAAACACGTATCCACGTGTCGCATTTCACGTAATGCANACGAGTATGTAATGTTAACAAAGTCTCAAAAGTTCACGGCGCGAATTTGCGGGTTTCTGTTTATGTAAATCGCATATGTTTATATAAAGAAATAATTGTTATAGCAAAATATGGACGATAAGATACATCTGTTTATTAAAGAAATCACGTAAACGTATGTATATCAGATCGATTTCATAATCATCATTCACTTTATACGGACTGGAGCACATTTCTCAGTTTTAAACCACCAAACAAAAGACAAGCTGATGAAGACGACACAAACTATCCATGTTTAAATTTTGAAAAAGTGAATTAATTGACCAAAACTAAGGTTACGCGGAGGCCCGGCTAGCTCAGGCGGGAGAGCACTCGTCTCGACAGTCAGGTGTCCCGGGATCGAGTCCAGGACTGGTCGCACAATTGTGTCGTGTTCTGAGAAAACTGGGCAAAATGCTTGTGCGTACAGTGTCATCCCAGATTAGCCTGTGCAGTGCGCACAGGCTAATTAGGGACGACAATTTCCGCTTTTATGGAATTTTCCGTTTAATTGAAGTCTCTTCTTAGCGAAAATCCAATTTATGCGGAAAGTATCGTCCCGGATAAGCCTGTGCGGACTGCACAGGCTAATCTGGGATGACAATTTAGGCACCAGCATTTTGCCCAGTTTTCTCAGAACACGACACAATTTGCTCCCCCTGAGACAGTATAAAGTTGTCCTCCGATATCGCCACAGTCTCACGACGTTGGAATCTGTTAAGGAACTTAAACAACCTGAACTGGGGAGTCTGGAAATAAACCATTTATTTAAACACGTATCCACGTGTCGCATTTCACGTAATGCATTAACTGCGCTGAAATTTCATGAAAGTCTTATGAACAGCATTGAGGTATGTTTATCTAAGTTTTAAGACTACAAAATGACACATTGAGGCCGATAAAGTTTTTGAACAATTCGAAGTACTTAACACTTTATTCTTGTGTTTGATAAACACAATGCATTCTTAAAACATAATAAGCAAAAGTGTTCAATCATATGGAACACATATCAAAACGCACGTTTACCTAAACTCTTGGATGTCGTTAAGCACCTGCTCGTGGTCGCAAATTATCAAAGCCGCCTCTTCCCATGTCATGAATCATAGTTCGGCCATGTTCCGATTTGTTTATTATACAGGTCCCTGTGGACGAGTTTCACTTGGGAGTCACTTAGAGAAGTGGTCCCTGTTTATCAAAAGTCAATTTACTAGTTCATTGTTATGTGGTGATATTATCTGTCCCTTTTAATCAATGCTAATTAACTATTAAATTGTTATAATTAGCGTCTCCAGTGTTCGTGACTCACTCACGTTAGCGCAGTGTTACCAGAAAGCCATGGCACTGAAAGACTTTTACAAGAAGATATTTGACATAAAACAGTTAGGGAAGATTTTTTTATTAGAAACGAATGTACTGTATTAGTCACATATGTTGCCTGGAATAGACCTTTACTACACTAAATTCGCTTTGACATGCATGTCTCTCATTTTAATTATTTTGGGGACATTGCAACTAGCGTTCATTTGCATGTAGTTCCGTATTCCTGAGCCGTTGACCGATAAAGGAAGACTGACTCTGACGTCCTGGCTACCCCAAGATTTCATGGCATTGAAAGCGAAAGTATAAATAACTAGACGCCAAAAGTAAAGTTCATATGTACCCTAAATAATTACACAATTTAACACAGAACAAGGTCAATTTATGTTATATATACAAAATTAACAATTGTATGTAGGGAAAAGCTATTGCACGTGACTTCCTTTANTAAATAATTACACAATTGTAACACAGAACAAGGTCAATTTATGTTATATATACAAAATTAACAATTGTATGTAGGGAAAAGATATTGCACGTGACTTCCTTTAATTATATTACATTAAAAGCCGTTCAAATTCTGAAACTTTTACATTAAAAATATTGTAAATTATTATATTTTTCGTTTTTTTTTAATACAAATTTCATGATTAATATCAATATGATGTAATTTATTTAATTTACACAACACAATTATCTTCTACCTTAGATAAAAGTGCCCATCCGTAAAATCGACCACATCGATCACATATTCCCATGTTTCTCTCCAGAAACTAAATCAGGCGAATCCTGGTCTACAAATAGAAGTCAAACGTGGGAGGCTTACACAGCAATGCCTTATCTAATAGTACAAATCATAATAACAGGTCACGTTCGTTGTTAGCAACTGACAAACATCATTAATAATACCATTCGTAATTATGTAACGTCACTGTGGAACAAACTCAAAGTATTGACAGGTGAAAATAGATATTATGAATATTTATTTTAAAAAATGATGTTTTTCTTAGAAAGTTAAACAATGTGTCGTTTGGAAATAAATTATCATTAATATTTAAGTTGTCTCTTGAGTCATGGCATAAGGGGATATTATCTGAATTACAAGAATACAGAATAGGTAATCGAAAACCTTTAAAATATGTATACATCAGATAAGTCGAAAAAGTATAGATTCATAAGCATTTTAGTATAATAAGCATGAACGCAACTTTTCCAATTAACAGTGAGCAAATCTAATTTATAACATTTAATTTAATATTTTATGACAACTGTTTTTATTCTGAAATAGAAGACGATTGACTTATACAACATTTATACATGTTCTTCGCTTCATGATACTATTTGGCTTAGTGAAATCCAAGTAATTGATATTCTTTCCATCATAATGTGAACAAATGAAACTATTTCACACATGTGCGTTTTAAGCAAGCAAGTTTATGTAAGTATTTTATATTATTCCCGTGAAAATTAAAATATCAACAACAGAAACCCTCGCCTTTTTATAAACTTAAGTGTGGGATTATGATCGATTATATGACATTTGATTTATCACCTCTACGTTTACATTTCGGTCGGTTTGCCGATTAATTCACACCATTAATTACACGGGGACTTCAAAATACAGAAAGGAAGGTGTACACGTGTTCGGATATATCATTGGACTTCAAAATACAGAAAGGAAGGTGTACACGTGTTCGGATATATCATTGGGTTAGATTGATGATGACAACTTAACGTCTATTGGATAATTAAGAAAATAAAACAACAATGTGTTATAGTAATCCAAAAAGTTTTCCAAAGTACACCATACTGTGTATTAAAATGTAGGAGAAGGAGGAATATCGTTAAAACAAAACAGCATCAACTAAAGGGTTATTGTTGAAGTCGGTTTAAAGAATTATAACGATAAAAGTCTAACTATGTAAGTTCAATATAGCGGTAGAATCGGTACAAAACAAATTATATATAAATTATTCAAATCAATGACTGTTGATTTAAACGCCCCAACTCATTTTTAAACCTGCTGCTTAACACGAGCAAGACCAGTATGATTGCATTGTGCTGATAAGCCATATTTTCCTTATAATCCAGTGGTATGCTTTCTCGAATACAGTTGTAATTAAAGTTATGTTAATATTTATCATATGTTTTTCCATTGATTATTTGAATAAATTATATAGAACCTTTAAAATTACAACACAGGTTGTTTTTTTAATCAGTTTGTGCTAACGAGCCTAGCCAGCGTGGAGGTTAGAGTCACGCAAAGCACCCTCATTATCGTTCAGATATATCGACACGTGTTCCTTTTTATTTTATAATTATTTAAACTTCATAAACGGTCTCATTAAACAAATACATTTTTACATTTGCACTGACTCCAAAACAAAACAAAGGGAAGCGCCGATGAGCATTTTTGTCTGGAAAGATGATAAAAGACGATCTTTATAACGAGTGTTGTCGATTTTCTATGCTACAATTGCCCGTGATTTGATAACTAATGTAACATTTCATATTGACAACGTACACTGCTTTAACAAAAATGCTTTACTTTTATACTGAATGTATGAGCACGGTATACGGATTGTCAAAACATGACAACTCAAGAGCGGTATCTACCAAAATAACCATAGTTCATTTCCTTTCTCTTATTGTAACTCATTTGTGTATGTTTTACGGACCGTATGATATGTCTATTTAACTTCTGATTGCGCGATATCTGCAATCATACTAGTCGCATTTTCTTATTGCAATTAACATCATCACGCCTCGATTTATTTTTCAGTTATACACTTAGACAAAATTGCGATTGTCTATTTAATCATAGACATTTGTTTGAAACACTGTTTACTTTTGTCCATAAGTTCAACGTAATCCATATAACATGTTTTATCAGTTTGAAAAAAGCAATAAATGTGTAATTAACGATTAAACTAGAAATGGCGCGGCCGCGGTCGAGGCGTATCCTCACGCCGCAAAGAAGTTATATTGAAAAGCAATTTCGTGTGGGCAAGGCCTATGTTGGTGGGGCCCCGGGGTGTTAAATGTGGACATGGATGGTCGAGATAGACCGTGTTGTCATAAGAGATGTTCAGCATTAATTTGGAGTCAATTGGTGAATAAATGAAGAAGTTATGTTTAAACAAACTTTTGGGTGGGCGTGGTCTATGTGGGCGGGGCGCCCCAGGGTTGGTAATGGGGCCATGCATAGTTGAGATTGACCGTATTGTCATAAGAGATGTTCAGTATCAATTTGAAGTAAATCGGTGTAGAAATGAAGAAGTTAATGTAAAAAAACACCTAAAGAAATGAGTGAAAATCTCTGACCCGGCCCCACCCCTACCCCCATTGGCCACTATCTCCTCCTACACTATTGGCACAAGAACCTTGAAACTTAAACACATGGTAGCTATGAGCATATGTGCGACAGTGCACTATTTGGAATTCTGATCTGACCCCTGGATCAAAAGTTACGCCGCATGTTGTTAATAAAATGAGTGAAAATGTCTGACCCGGCCCCTCCCAACCCCTATAACTTTTGACCCTGGGGTCAGATCAAAATTGCAAATAGTGCACTGTCGCACATATGCACATAGGTACCATGTGTTTAAGTTTCAATGTTCTAGTGCTAAACGTGTAGGGGGAGATAGTGGCCAGGACGGACGGACAGACGGCGGAGATAACCACATAATCCCCGCGCTTCCATCGGAGAGCGTGGGGATAATTACGTCATTGAATTATCTTTGCAGCCTGGAAACATTTGCACCGGATAATTCTTATTATCTAGGTTATCAAGCGATAACTTAATACATCGTAACCAAACCTGTTAATCTGGACGCACGTCAGTAGGACACTTATGTTTCAAATTCTGCTTTTATTAAAAACGGTATGTTCATGCAGAAATGCACCGAAATACCCAGGTGAACACTTACACATGCTTGTAAATATGTTTTAAAAGTTTCATAAGTCCACCTGTTTAAATTTTCGAGATACGTGCGACGTAAGTAAAACCCCAGTCGAACGCACGGCGCTCAAGTGGCGTCCACAATTTTTCTTGAGCATGTGAAAAACTGTCACCACGGCTTGGCTTTTTAACTTGAGAGCACTGTGTAAACGCCGTGGCAATAATATGGACCATTCTAAAGAGCGGTGATCGCGGCGTGACTTCACCGCGGCGAAGCCGTACAAACGCCATAGAAATTAGTCACCGCGTTTGGCTTCTTTTGTTGCTGGGCACTAGGACATTGAGCCAAGAAGTTTGTAACTATGGTCCAGCTGATCCTGATGGTTTTACTGTGATGGGCCTGAGTCAAGTGACAGAAGGCATGTGCATACATGCCGATGGTAGAGGACCAGGCTAGGCGACATTGTCTTCTTTGCGTTGCCTCGATTCGTCATGATGTTGAAGCGTCGAACGCATCTAGCAGATACTGCCGTTATAACGTGTTAAATTTAATATGCGTATATTATATACAACTTCCGACTTGTAGCAACTTTTTGAGCACGGTAAGAACACACTGAGTGCTGTAGAGGACGTTGTGAGGATGCTATGTGTGCGTAATATAATAATAATACACTATTGTTGACATAGTTCTCGGCAATCACAGGGCGCTCTGACAGACTTTTAAACCGCCTTTCAACATCGCTTTAATCCAACGGCTGCATCGTGTACGCTCCGCTCCCCCCCTTGGAATTCGGCCTCATCTTTAAACTCAGAGAAACAGGACACATCACTGTAGTTACGTCTAGTGTAAAAGTATTAGTTATTTCCCTGTTGCTTGATGTTTCCAGACTACAATAGAAATTGGGACGTTAGGATTGTTTGCCCATCTAAAATAAGAAATTGAAATTAAAATAACAAATGAGTATATAAATGCTCTTAAGACATATGAGAACGGACTTTAAGTTATGATTGACGTTTATTATGTACTCCGACGATTAAATAGCGGGAGAATAATAACCAATTTTAAACATTATTCAGATGTAACAAATTATATTTGTCCTTATCAACTTTTTAGAAAAACAATTCAAGGCAAGTGTTCGTATACAAGCAACTGCATTCCCAAACACACGTAACAGTTATCGTCAATACAAAGACAAGACAAACACTCAAACATTTCTTTGAGCTTTAGTATTACAGTTGTGTCCATCATCGTCATCACATGTTATTACTATCCCAAGGGAAAGACCCTCGATAATCTTGCAGAACTTAAGCTTTTACGATTTTCCCAATATTTATTTGTTTTAAAAATTAATAGATTTCATTATGAGTTTTCTAAATAATTAAAAATGCTAAACAGTATTTTAATCGACGTAGATCTACAATATATATATTTATATATATATTTATGGTGATTGTTTTACAGTTTCTGTGTTGGTAATTGTGTGCCTTTGCTTGATTAATTGTTAGGTTTGGCGTTGCGCCTTCAAACCGGTAAATCTCTTTATGCTTTAATTAATTGTTAACAAATTGTTCAAAGACGTGGACCACATATTTAATAACGGTTACTGTAAATGCTGATTTATATATTGTGTACTGTAAAGTAAAGCTATTTGGTCACTTGCCTTAAATTTAGAACAAGCGGATGTTCACATACATTTCTGAAGTTTAAGTATATTAACCATTCATTGATTCTGGCACAAAATGATGTGCCCATGCTATCATGACAATTATTGACCCTACATAACAGCGCGAATGTTTAAACTTAATCACTGCCTTTGCCCGGGAATGTTTACTGCTTACTGGCGTTGTAGCGCACACATAATTGGATTCCGAATGAGGTCATACTACCTTGAGGAAAAATCGGAGCTTCTATCTAAATTACGAAAGAAATTAAATGCGAAATATTGTTTCATACATGCCATTTAAAACATACTCATTTAGTAATAATATTGTCATGAACTGCTATATCAACACAATCAAACGAGAAATTAGAGAAACCACTTAATGATTTGTTTCTCAAAATCTGATACGAAAACATAAGCACACAATAACAGAGTGCTCTAGCACGCGAACAGTCGTCTTATGATAGTTTACATTAGTGCCAAGTTATTTTAAAATCCATCAATAAATAGCCAAGTTATGGTTGAGCTAGGAATCTTCAAGAATTGTTATGGACAAAATTTCCAACAATGTTTTGATTATGTCAGCATATATATATTCGTCGCTTATAAATGCAATTATTTTCATGCTTCAATTATGCATAACCCATGGTAAATAATTGTGTAATTAGGAATGTATTTTCGAGCAGTTTATTCACACGCTTCCATCGACATTTATTTATATTTCAAACTGACATGATATGACGATTGTATCGTCACCAAAGTCATATAGCCATATAAACTTGATTGAGATTTGTTGTTGCATTGTTGTTATTATTATGCGTTTGCAAAGTGCATAACAGGGTATATTTGCATACTTTTTCTATCAACCATCCATGTGTGGCTTCAAGATTTGAGCTTGGAAGGCGCGGAGGAGGGTCAAGGCGGACAATAAACAGATGTCCATAAGTTCAAAAGGAGTTAAGCCATCTCATAGCATAAAATCGACAAACATTCATATGTAATTGTATATGTAAATACCAAAAATATTGTGAAATCAGTGCAAAGAGCAATCTATCAAAAGAGAGATACTACAGAAAAAAAGGCTTACTAAAAACCTACTTTAGAAGACTTCAAACATCCGTCCAATGACTATTTTTTTATTCAAATAAGTTAGAGTGATTAAAAAGAAATCGAACCTTGGAACATTTAGGGCAGGAAGGTACATCGTCTCCGCCCTCTTCCAAATTTACCTATGAATGTTTTCGTTTCATATTAGTTTTTTCGTTAATATGCTATGATTTATTATTGCTATCCTAATTGATCTTTGATATTTGGACCAAATAGAACGTTTACTTTTAAATGGCTTTACACATTGTGAGTACAACATTGAGGCTGGTCAGTAAACGAGAGGAACACTTATATTCATTATCATATGTTTATAAAATCTGTGTCAATCAATCCAAAGTAGATTTCATAAATACTTGTAAGATTTCTTAGCAAACTTCATCAGCTGTTATGTATATCACGATTTTGTTTTATTTCTACTATATAGGTACATGTCTCAGTGTGGATAAATTTTCACGATACCAGTGTATAGAAAGTAATAATTAATAATACATTTCCACATGGAAATATGTTTTCTTGTAATACCATGCAAGTGGAGGAAGAAGGAGAAAATGTGATGTGTTGATGTGACATTTATAAATGTCTCTGTTATACTTTTTAACGCTTTTATAAATATTTGGAAACTATCAATATCTTCTTCGGAAGATTGCAGAAGTGTAATAAAGAATAAATCTCCAGGAACGTCATGACGAGAGAAAGTATTTGTATCATCCGTTAGGCTATAATTTAAGGCAATTTACTTCTTGCAGTACAAGACAAAACATAAAATACAGCATTAAACGCACTTGTTTAACGTAAAATATGGGATCACTTCCTTGCAACAAAACATTGGGGTTAACATCAGTTAAAGGTGCACTGCATGCTATAATTAGAAAACAATGGGATACAGCACACACACACAAGTAAATAAAACAGTATTATCATTGTATTTTGATTAATATCGAGACTTGTTAAATGGACCCGAAAACAATATATTCAATCGATAACTAGAATTATTGTGTCATTGTTCTTGTAGCTAGGGAAACATGATGTGTGTGCCAACAACAATTCCCACAGGAAATCTTACTTTTGTGTGTTTTCAAATTTCTTGTTTTGTTAATAAAACTCTTTATTTATCTTTATCTTTTGGCTAAATATCCATGCTTAATCATTATTCACAATAGAAACAAACAACGTTTTGAAAAAAAAATCAAGTAAACGTTTGAATGAATCAATCTGTTCGTGCTGAGGTGAATGTTTTTTTTCCACTGACATTTATTGACGCGGGTCATATAGAAACAGTACCATATTGCGTATGAACAATATTTATTAACGGATCTGATTGCACGAAGATACAATCAAGAGACTTAGGTTGGTCGCTTATTAAAGGTAAAACGCAGTTATATATCGGTTTACTAACAGAACAGTAGAAATGTAGTTCAATCAAGACCAATTTCTGATTTCCATTAGGCATTTCAAGGCAAAAGCAATTTGGTTAGAAATTCAACCCGTTAGTAAGGGCAAATAATTCTTATGAAAGCACCGACACCATATTTAAGACAAAACATAATCAACTTTAAAACACTAACATGCATTGTACAATTTGCAATTAAATTGAAAAACACGTATGTTAAATAAAACAAAATGTTCATTAAGTATGCTACTATTCCCCCCTCCAAAATTATATGTATACACGGTTGTTATTTATGTAAAGCTAGTCACCAACTGTCTGTACAAACAGGACTTTGGGTAATGACTCGATACAATATTACAAGACGCAAGAGGAGGAAATTTCAAAACATGTAACTTAAAAAAATTGAAGTTTTATTTGTTCAAATCACATGTAAGATGCGAGTTGATTGATCAATCATTTAGTTATATAACCAAACTATTGTTAAATTTTACAAAAAAAAACACACAAAAACAAACAAACAACAAAATTTCCCTCAAAACAGTTTTTCTTCGAGAATATTGAATTTAAGCAAGGCAGATCCATTTTTGTTTGCCTGTGATACTTTCATAAAGCATATATTTCATACACCAATTATTTTGTTCCTCGTTTGTCATTTAAAGTGGTGTCTAAAAAAAGGGCTCCTGTTTAAGTAGGATCAATTTGTTTATAGATTATATATGCTCAAATGGAAGTCCTGACAACAGGTTTAGCGTTGCTGTCGCTTTGAAAATAAGCACCATTGGATGATACATAGAATTTTTAAAATGTATTTTAATTGATATGTTTTGTATCAATTGTACATAATATATATATAAATATACTAACAAATATAACAACGCCTTCGATACACTGATTCTTAGTTTAGGCATTATCGGCCGTCGGGTCTCTTTTTTTCTTCTTTTAAGACTAGCACTGATGCATTTTGATGTTTTGTAAAATAGCTTTTTCTAAATCAAAAATGCATTGTATGTAACTTACTGGTAAAATTATTCTTGTGTTCAATTTGTATTTAGCCAGACGTCCATCATCCCATGCGATCATTATCATTGACGTTAAGTGGCGTGTCATTGTTATCAATATCCCATTCGTTTCTGTGATTATATTTAAATACTAAAGTATTACAGTTTCAGAGTTTGTTTGCAACTCATATAATATAATACAGTATGTTTATTCGTCGTTTCATAATTGCTTTAACTTAAAAGCGAATAAGTATATAAATGAATTCTTGCGAAGGCCGCTAACATTGCTCAATGACATCAAAGCACATTTTTGTACTTTACATGTGTGTTTTAATATGTATTTAACACTTTTAATGTCTTTATAACTGTTTATGTCTTAAACTTTCAACCATTATTGTGTATGTCAATTATGGTAAATCGGTATCTTGCGATAAGTGCATCAAAAATGTATTATGAGAAAAAGGTGCCTGACAGTTGTATTGATTGTTTTTTTGGTTATCCATGGTTAAGTGGACTAGTTTATGAAAATCCATGGAAATACAGCTGAAAAACGTCAAGCAAATGTGAGTCTATATATTTATGAACATTCTACTTTTAGAGAAAACATAAGCTATATTTAGTTACAGTAAATGTGTGCACTGCGGTTTTAACTGCTTTAAACTGCTATTGTCATCGCGCCCACTGCCCAATCTACACTGCTCAAATAAAAAGTGTATTACGATGAGTTTCGACGCATCTACACCGAATGCTGCTGCTGTGAAAACCAAAAGGACAATTTCAGTCTTGTCCACCACTGAGCAGGGTGGTGATCAAAAGAAGAATAGGATTGACAGCGGCTTAGGTTGCGATTTTAATTACACCTTTGACAACATGGCAGAAATCGAAAAAGCTGATGTCAACCTAGATGAAAAAAACCATGAATTTAATTATTAAAGCAGTTAAGGATTCTATTCAATCATCTTTCTCAAACCAATTGCAAAGCATGGTGGAATCAATCGCAGCCGGGGTTGTAGATAAGCTATCTTATCGGATCGAGTGTCTTGAGAAAGACAACCAGGTACTACGCAACGAGAACAACATGTTGCGAGATCGAGTGACGGACCTGGAAACCCAGATGGATGCCAGTTAAAGATAAGAGTTATTGCAATCAAATGTATACCTGAATTAACATAGAACATCAAGAACAATTATTTCAGAATTATGGGCCTCGTCATTGCCCTTCCATGATGATCTCGAAGATATGTTTTGAGTTTCAATTGAATATATTTAGGGGTTAGAGAGCAGTTATAGAATTTCAATTTGCCCTCAGACCTCAACTATTTTACTATTCTTTTTACTATTCTAATTACAAAAGGGGACATTATTTTGATTAAAGCTGGTCACCGTTATAGTTCTTGGTCAGTGAATGATCATAAAGACCCTGAACACATAAGTAACGTTTCAAATGGAATGATTCTGTTAAATTGCAGGTTAGAATCATGGAACTGGGTCATCCACCTTAGACAATGACCAGAACACATGTGTTAAGTTTCGATTGTATACCTTTTGTACAAACTTGTATATGGAGATGTTGCTCGTTTACTTTAAGCAAATGTCTAGGAACAACTGGCATAATTCTGCTAAACTGAAGTTCAGATCGATGTACATTTTTCATTGACCTCACACAATGATCCCAAACACAAGTTTCATTTGAATCCCTTTAATACAAAAGCAATATGGAGATGTTGCACTTTACCTTTATAACATTTTCGAAAAGGCTAATAAGTCTGCTAAATTGCAGGTCCGATTCATTGAACAGTCAATACACAATGACCCAAAATACATTTGCGAATGTACGATTGAATACGTGTAGTATAAACAGTAATATAAAGCTGTTTCACGTGTGCCTTGATCACATTTATAAGTACAAACAATGGCATAATTCTGCTTTAGTGCAGTTCAGAGTTATGGAACTTTGTCAGTGACCTCACTCAATGATCCCGAACACATTTTTAAAGTTTCAACTCGGCTAAAGTAACCCACATTCCATTCAATAACTTTTTGAATCAATAATCAGCGCGTTTCGTCTCTGATTAACCACTGTTTTCATGTCACGGAATGATGTGGTAATAGATGAGTCATGGTCAAAATGAATACATTTCTAATAAAACTCTAATCTGAATGAAATTGTACCGCTTGATTAAAAATTGTAAACACCGATCAGCAATCTCTACTACACAGACAGCAAAATCTCGCTTAAATCCAACGTCTTCATCGTTCACGTTCTCCCCCTTGGAATTCGGCATCATCTCTCAACGTAGCGAAACAGGGCAGATCACTGTAGTTACGTCTCGTTTGGTAAAGTATTTTTTTTCCCCGTTGCTCGTGCATTAAAGGTAAATGCAAGATCAGAGTTATGTTATCAACTAATTTAAATGTGATAGCAGAGTAATGACATCAACTAAATGTTAATGTAACAGCAGACTTATTTTATCTACTAAATGATAATCTAAGATCAATCAGGGTATCAACTAAACATTAATGCAATTGCAGGTTAATAGTATCAACTAAATGTTGATATTAGAGCAGAGTAATGTTATCAATTAAATGTTAATGTCAAAGCAGAGAAATGTGTTCAACTAAATGTATAGCTAATGTCATGAAAAGGAAAAAAAACAACAGATTAATGTAATTCAATTAATGTGCATGTAAGAGCATGGTATATTATCAACTACATGTTTATATAAGAGCAGGGTTATGTTTAGAACTTAATTTTAATGTAAGTGCATGGTTATGTAATCAACTAAAATTTTAGTAAGAGCAGGGTAGTGTTTTCAACTAAATGTTCATAAATGAGCAGGGTAATATTAAATGTTGATGTAAGAGAAGGGTAATGTTATCAACTTAATGTTAATGCAATATTAATGCCCTAATCTGAATGCTACTGTCAAGGCATGGTGGAGTACTTAACTGCACGTGTATTTCAGAGAAGGGTGAGGTACTTAACTGGATGTTAATGTAATTTTAGAAACATGTCTTATTTTTATGGCGTAATCGTAATACATGTTGTCAGCGGTAGATATACAGTGAGTATTATATGATTGCAGTCTTCCGATGTGTAGTATCGATCAACGAGCCCCACACATAGACAACTTAAACCTATCGAGCTCCAACAACTTAAACAAAACGTTGTTGTGTATAGAAGTGGTACATGTATTATGTGATTTACTAGAAAAGGCAACATATAACGTTGTTTAAGGCAGGACATATACGACTAAACGAAGCATAACATTTTGACCAAGCAGCATTTCAACATCTTCGCGTATACTGCCTACACGATTAATTAAATAAACATTTAATCATTTTCAATTCAAATGTAGGTCACCACGTACAGATGGTATTATCCAAGAAATATACGAAGACATATTAAATATTGATTGCATTTGTATTTGTCACCAATAACAAATCTATACACCAACCGAGTTTATATAAACACTCACAAATTGCAAGCACTGATAAACACACACTGATTACTTAAATGAATAAACGAAGTAAATCATTAATGCACAGTAGAACATTTCTTTGTACACAAATATAAAAACAATTTTCAACGACCACCATATAGCTAATATTCTACAATAAAAGTGGGCATACTATTAATCGCGTACATGTAAATGTGTATATCTGTTTAAGGTTTGAAACACTAGTATTTGATTAGAAGTACGCAAAATAGAAGATAGTTTGTTTATGACGATGATCAACCAGATACGTTCGCATCAATGATACACGGGAGATCTTTTATTAAACAACACTAGAAAGGTATCCCTTATAATAGTTATATCCAAATCCGTGTGTTGTTCTTGTTCCATAAAAGTGTTCACTTACAAACATACATGAAGTTGTTAACCAACACATCAACACACCAACGACGGCAGATATATGACCTCGGCGGTTACAATAGACTTTCATATTGCGCTGAACATTTTCGTCACAAATTGCTCGGTGCCGTCGCTAAGATTTATGTCCTCTAGCCAGATGTAGGCGTCGCCAAGGAGCTTCGAACCGGTCCGCTTCTTGTGGTAGAGTTGTAACAGCAGCTGAGTCACTGAGAGATCTCGAAGCAATAAATCGCTAATGGAAATCTCTTCGTTAAAGACCGGATGGCGACGGCGATAGACCGTTCTCGTCCGCTTTTTGTCCATGTACCGATTGCGATGGCATATCCCAAGTTTAACAAACGGGTTGATTATGAAGTTGTAGTAAGACTTGTCAAACACGTCTTCCGCTTTAATTACGGTGACAAGAAGAGATTGTCTGTCAATTTCGTACCTGATTTTGATATCCACGGAGCCCACATATTTGCCGTGCTGTTCGTCCTTTTCGTAAACGGAACTGACATTTGTTTGGACGGAAATTCGACTCGAATCATGACTGCTCTTAGCTTCAAGTTTGATATGTTAAATACTGGCGCAAACTTCATCATGGCTGATTGGGCCCTCAACATCGGATATTCTACTACATATTGGAAGACAAGAACTAGTCCCACCCCAGCCTTCGATTCAATAATTGAACTCTTTCCCGGCACCCTGTTTAAGTTGTCGATGGACATGCCCACAGGCATGTCTGATGTCTTTTGAGCTTCCCTTGACGACCTTTGTTCAGCGATTATAACCTGAATGCTTTCTTATATAGTTTTTGTTTTTCTAACACTTACGCCATCATATTCTTCGCAGAACGGATAGTGTTGAATTCCGTCGTGTCTTATTTTCGAGAGAAGTGAATGGGCAGCCTCATCAGCGTCTTTGATTGCCGGAGTCTGCGCTGCGATGGATTTTAGAACATCTGTTGAATTGTAATAACTACCAGATGAGCAGGAAAGCAAGGACGATGATCTGGACGCAGAATGTCCGAAAAATGCGGGAATCTGAAGAATATTTGATTCTCTGAATATTCGTCCCGGCATCGAGGAAGTAGACGGGCTATTGCGTTTGCGTGTTGATGGACGGTTGCCTATTGACAAAGATCTCGTTTCCTTCGAAGATGCCTTTCTGATAATTATTTTTACAGCACGGCGACCTTGCGTATACGTAAATCTAACTAAGAATTTCAGCGCACAGTAATATTATATTATAATATTTTGTTGTTAACAACAATGATTTGAAATGGAAAAGGCTTTTACCCTATGATCGATGAAAATTATTAAAAAATAAATCACTAGTCCAGTTATGTTCCTTTGTCGAAAACAGTAAAGTCTAGTTTTGCCTTCTTTGAGAATTGCCACTTTTTAAGGATATCTAGGTACGCAAACTGCGAAAGTGCGTATTTCGCTAAATAAAATTCAATAAGATTCCAATGTGCTAATTTACCGATCGTGGTTGTTGTCGGTATTATTTTTCAAAAACAAACAGGTCCTTACTAACCGATGCAGCAATAGGATTAGAAATGCAAAAGAGGCTTTTAGATGCTTGAAATGGGTAAACGCACTAGAGTGGTCAAGTTGTTTTCACATATAGAGGTTGGAACATATCTTAAATCGTATCCAAAGCATTGTATTAAATGGTAGAAATCTATGTTTTCAACAATAACAATCTTGTATTATATGTGAACAAAGCGCTTTAACTACGAAACTTGTTTAATCGTTACTATAGTTATCCCAAGACAATGAGAACACATGCGTACATAACCATTTTGTGTAAATTGATCATGATAACAAGGATAGACCTTTCGTGTTTTTTTTTTGTATATAAACATGTACCTTATTTGTATAGAATGTACTAGTCACTGTCTATTGTATAAGCACTAAACTCTATATTTTCAATTTAAAGATATGTATCCATAAACTATTTTAATCACTTTGTTAGACCGGAATCTGTTTTGCTGAACTTGAGGAGATTTTCAAAACAGTGTTTCATGATATGGACTTGGGTATATACAGAATGAAATCGAATCGAAAATAGACAAAACATTAGAATAAATGCACTTAAAGTGTAGGTCTACATATACTTTATTGGTATCAAATGACGTTGATTTCACTTAAAAGTATTTCTTGTGTATGACTTTGGTGTGACTTAGTGGAATAGTTTTCGTTCAAGCATTGTTTATCGAAAGAAAAACAAAGTTTTCATTGTTTTGATGCGAAAGAAAAAAACGCATCAGCGTTATTTTATTAACTGACAAATAACTGTAATAAGAAAAAAATATTCTTACGTGATTTCATAGATATTTTTGCAATCGAACATAGATGTATATAACAATAGCGTGTTCCGTTCATGACTTTCTGTTTGTTTGAAAGTAGACCATTGACGCTTGGTACAGACGGATTTAACGTGCTCGATTAACTACAGATTTTGTCACCAGCTATAACTATTAAATTACCCAATAAAGTTGGTGAATCCATATAATCTGTATTTCTTTATACCTAATGATAAAATATGACATTTTTGCAGTAAAATAACAGCAGTGAAAATAAGCAAATTGTAATTTTCACCGGTAAAAAATAACAAATTTTCGGAACTCCTTTTTCTAATTTTAGATTATCATATCAAGATTTACTTCCCTTGTTTGACCCACTTAACAAGTACTTGTAAAGTAATCTCCCTTAATTGGCCTAATTCCTTGTTTAAGCCGTCTGCATTGTAGCAATGTACACTATATGTATATGAGAACAATAAAAAAATATCTTTGTTTTGATCTGGAAAAAAATGGAAGCAATTGAAGAAATAAGTGAAAATGAATACTCTGCATTTTTTGTTGATATTTTTGTTCTGGAAAATTTTGTAAACAATGAGGAATCAATTGAAACAGTTGTAGTACCAACAATGGGTGGGGTAAGAGAGGTTGACCATATAATTGATTACATTGAATATGAAAGAAATGAAAATGAAATACCAGAAACTGAAAGTAATGTGAATTCAAATTCTGAAGTTCGCCAGTTTAGAACAGTAGACATTGATTCATTCTTAAGTGAAAATGAAAATGAAAACACTCAAAAGAAAACAGAGCAAGACATGAAACTTTTTCATTCATTTCTGCATTACAAGGAGGAATCAAGATTGGCACAGTTTATACCACCTGACACCCTAAATGAATACATATGTGAGTTTTTACTATCTGTAACAAAAACGAAAGGCGAAGAATATGAGCCCACCACGTTAAGAGGTTTCATGTGCTCTATAGACAGACACCTAAAGAAACACAACTGCATACTAAGGATAGCTACCGATAGAGAGTTTCAAAGGGAAAGAGATGCTCTTAAGTCTAAGCAAAAGTACCTCAAAAAGCAGGGCTTATGTAAGCCGAAAACAGCGGATACATAAACCGATGAGCACCTTGACCTGATGTACAAGGCAAAGACATTGGGTGACCACTCGGCACGCTCTTAAGCTCATTCTATGTGGTTCATCTGTGCCACATATTTTGGAATGAGAAAGAGGGACTGAAATCCACAATATGAAAAGGGGCGATGTATCTCTAGAAGTTGATCACTGCTCCGGGCGTCAGTTCATTACGTTGTCTAAGGAACATCAGACGAAGACAAGGACTGGTGCTAATGTTCGCGACACCAGGTAATTATTTTTTACTTATTTTTCAAAACATTATTGAAATATATAATCGTTTTAGCTTATATTAAATAAATAAATAAATAAATAAATAAATAAATAAATAAATGAATGAATGAATGAATGAATGAATGAATGAATGAATGAATGAATGAATGAATGAATGAATGAATGAATGAATAAATAAATAAATAAATAAATAAATAAATAAATATTAAATTTAAACAAATAAAAAAATGAATGAATAAATAAATTTATTAATTAATAAATAATATATTTAGATTCTATAAATAAATTAATAATCTATTTATTAATAAATTGACATTTTAAATGCTATTTTTCACCGCAAATACTGAAAATGTCAATTTTATTTCACTGATAATAAATCTCGGTATTTCAGTATGACATTGTTAGACCTAAAATAAATATGTTTTTCTTAAACATCAATTTTAGTTTTTAAAAGGCAAATCAGCCAAAAGCTTATGAGATACGTGATGATCCTCAAAGTGATCCTGTACATCTGTACAAAACATACAGCGACAGACGGCCTACTGACATGTCGGGTGAAGACTCTCCATTTTTCTTGAGTATTTGTACACCAGCCCAAAAAATCTGGTATAAGAAATCGGCAATGGGAGTAAATAAGCTGTACAATATCATGAATGAGATGAAAACAAATGCAGGAATTGAAGAGGAACGCATTACACCATACAGATACAAAAAAGTAACAATAAACTATACATATGATCCGCATCACGCGAAAACAGACCTTAGGGAGATTGCGCCCAGATTAAATCCAGATCAGCTCGCATTTTAAAGCTTAATGTATAAAACACTGATGCTAAGCAAACAGAAGTTGATCTGACTGCGCTTTCAAGATCGAAACTGTTTGCTAGCGACATAAGGTCTGTTTTTGTCTGCTGTGGCTCATGATGTTCTTTCATCAGTTCATTAATTTAGAGCTTTAAAGTTGTACAATACAAATACATGTACACTTTATTTTGTTAATTTAAAATTTATATTTAATTTCAAATGACATTTTTCAATTTACCTTATCAAATAATCCATGCGATTGAATAGCCAATATGTTTGATGATCACTGCAATTTAGTGGCTTATGCATTTTTCTAAAAAATCATTTTCCTCATGAAATATCCTGTTTTTTGTTTACATCTATTTTACTGTATCATTTTCAGTGTGAGTAAACGCATGGTTCAGAAGTTAAATCAAATAGCTCAAATTTCGGGCCATACAAATATTAACAGTATCAACAATTACAGCAAATTGAACAACCAGCGGTCAATGGCCATTTCTGACATTTTGTCAGACTCGTCACGTCTAAACAGCATCGTGCCTCGGGCTCCCGCTCGTCCTGCAATGCCAATGTCTACACACAATTTCGGTGATTCCTGTGAGATGCCGATGGGAAGAGTTTTTTTCATGAACTCCCACATTCATGGAAACGTGGTCTTCAACTTTAAACGGAACGAACAAAACACGCTGTCTCAGCAGCAAGTCCAACAACACAGACATGTGCATCATGATTCCAGCCCTGACATCGTGCGGCAACCGTTCAAAAGGACAAGAATGATCCCCAGTGCCAGTGATAGCGATTAATCTTGCTCATCAACACTTAAAACTAGTTAAAATAATCCTGTGTGTTGTTAATCCACAGTTTTAAACACTAAATTACTCAGTTGACAGTTGGTAAAAATGGCGCACTGTATGAATGAAAATATGTCAAAATTTGCGTATTCCTACGACATCACGGACATGTACGGTTCAGTAAATGTTGTTCCACTAGCAGTATTTTATGCTCAACTTTGTTTGCTTATTTTAGCAAGAGCAATAAAATGTTAGAACCTTTCAGCTTTGTTTACTCGTAAACCATCAAATATTTGACATTTTCTTTCGGCGGAGGATGATGCGAACAATAATGACGTCATTTTGTGTATTGAAATGTATTGAGGCACGCCACGGGAGAAACGGGAACTTTTTAGCGAAAGGGAAACAGCTGCTAATTATTTTCTCGAAAAGGGGGCATAAAAGGGGCATAAACGAAACAGAAAATGTGTTCATGTCAGAGTAATTTAATATACCAGTCGTGATATTTTAATCAATATAAACTAATAATTGTAAAAAAATACGGTATTTTAGAACTTTTCTTTTTTTGTCATTCGTGGTTGACAGTCCCTTAAAATCAATTGCGAACACTGTACAGTCCAAAACAAATGATTTCTTGGACATAACTATATTATAAAATTGCGATTTGTAGCAATAATGAGTTTTTGTTTATGATTCATCTATCTGAGTTAAAAACCGATTCCAGTAAATACAATCGTATATAAAGAACTGATTTAAAATCAGCCAGGTTTTATTTACTAACAGAAAATTAATGTATCGGATGTCAATTTCTTTAACACATAATTTTTCTGAATTCCTGAAGACCTTGAATTCTTTTAATTACACTGCATAAATACAGTTTATGACAATGTATTATATTTTAAATTGCTTTAAACTATCCACAAATCCGCTGGTTCAATTATAAAAACATCACTATTTTTTTAAGGGACTTTTTAATATATTTTCGTTTTTTTGAACAATAACATGAAACTATTTTACTAACAAAAATTTAATTTGGACAATTAAAAATATGTATAGTAAAAAGGACTTTTTATATACATAAAGTTCCGGTATCGAACCCGGGACCTCTAGCAACAAAATATACTTAAGCAGGCTTACAACAATTTCTGCGTTATTAAAAGCCTATGACAGTAATAAACATAGTTGCTTAATTATCGATGAAAAGTGTTACTTACGATGATTATCAATAAACTGGCATATATTTTTGAACATGTTTCTTAGTCAGTAGTGTTTGTTTTCTTGTTTGAATATATTGCATACATTCTTTTTTGAAAAGTTGACTGTTATAGTGTGCCAAATTGTGAACAAGTCCCTTTAATGTGAATGTCGTTTTAGGTTTGTCTTGGTAGTGATTTCATTCTCCAAATCTGACTCGAATCTGTTGCGGTAGACTTGAAGTTTGAACGGTAACCTGAAATTATAAAAACATTTTGATATGCATTGACATCAGAATTACAAAAATGAATACCCCACATTGAATGGGAAAAGCGACGCAAAACTTTGAATTTGAATAGCGGACATACATATATAAGATAGTATGAATATTTATATATACAAGAGGAATCAATAAGCGTTTTCGGGACTAAACGTTAATACAATATACAACTTACGGACAAGAATAATTAAGTAAAATAAAGTTATTCAAAGTTGGATACGAATGTGAGAAGGCTTAAACTAGCTCAATGTTCATTTAGCAAGATAAGAACCTATCATATTCACAAATGTAGGTATACGTACTTGTATGGCTTTTTCTCGAGATAGTGCTCCTCCTTGTCAGCAAGAATCGTGGCCGCCTCGTGGGGGGTCACGAACCACCGGAAGGTCCCAATCTTCGCTGGAAGCGCTTCCCGCATCTCAAGAGAGGCGGACGAGATTCGCGGCTTCTTTGTGGCAGTGGCGCTTTCAAAGAGACGCTTGGCTTCTTGCAAGCGATCCTGAAAAAAAGACTTTAATGAAAACCGAATGATAACACGACACAGAAAGTTATAAACATAATTTCTTGACATTGAACTACTCAACACTTGTATTCCTTTAAATATTTACTAGCATTTTTTGAGTCATCCAAACTTGTTTGGGGAAAGGAAATCGACTTATTTTTACGTATTTTTTTATCCAACCTCTGATTCAAGTAGGGCAATTGTGTTTTACTTGCACACGTATGTGCACTTTTAAACCAGAATACCCAGAAA
The DNA here is from genome assembly GCA_007657795.1 of Dreissena rostriformis. Taxonomy (NCBI): domain Eukaryota; kingdom Metazoa; phylum Mollusca; class Bivalvia; order Myida; family Dreissenidae; genus Dreissena; species Dreissena rostriformis. Next base: position 11,586 of record VMBQ01018470.1, on the reverse strand, counting down.
AAGTGTTGACTTTCCGTCCTTATATGACTAAAATACGCCAGTAAAAACAGTTGAATCCGCCCCAAAACACACACTTCTGATACCAAAGTAAAGCATTGGACAATAAGAAACCTCCACTCACAGAGGGCGATCGCCGTGTGTAACGTAACATAGATTAATACATACATTAATTATGTATCCATATATAACATTAACATTATGTTATATTTAACTACAGATAGACATTAGGTTGATTTCTTGCATGTAGAAACTGGTTCAAATTGCCTGGTCAGTTTATCAATGGAAAGTAAACATGACATATTCCTGCACTCATTGTACAGTTCAATAAGTCAACATAATGAAAGATCAAAGATAGTACCGTATCTAAAGTCTGTATGTTTAACCAGGCATTTATTTGATGGAGCGACCAACACTGTTGACATAAGGGATTTAGAGTGATGCTTTGTTTGCATTTAAGACTTTATATCACCATGTTTGATAAGCGTGTAGAAACCTGAATATTAGTCTCTCAGTACAGTACATTAAGATAGTCAGTTAGCGTTTAGACTTGGTTTG
>VMBQ01018470.1:0-10438 GCA_007657795.1 Dreissena rostriformis | reverse complement strand
TACGGAAAAGAAGAATTTAGTAAAAAAAATGTTCTTTTAAATACGAATATAATAATGCTATAACTGCCTAAATGTTCATATAGCAAGACATGAACTTTTAATATTCATAAATGTAAGTATACATACTTGTATGGCTTTTTCTCGAGATAGTGTCCTTCCTTGTCAGCAAGAATCGTGGCCGCCACGTGGGGGGTCACGAACCACTGGAAACTTTCTTTCTTGGCCGGAAGCGCCTCCCGCAGCTCAAGAGAGGCGGACGATATTCGTGGCTTTGTTGGGGCCGTGTAGTTTTCAAAGAGACGATTGGCTGCTTGCAAGCGTTCCTGCAACAAAACACTTTAATGAAAACCGAATGCTAACACGATTTAGAAAGTTATATGCATACTTTCTTGCCATTGAACTCCTTAACACTTTACATTGTTTTTCAAAAAATATTAACTAGCATTTGAGACATCCAAACTTGTGTGGGCATAGGTCATCGACTTATTTTTTATCCAACCTCTGATTCAAGTAGGGCAATTGTCTTTCAGTGGCACGAGTATGTGCACTTTTAAACCAGCATGCACAGAAAAAGTATGATAAGGTTGACTGGCCGTCCTTATATGACTATAATACTGTCAAATACGAAAGTCAACACAGTTGAGTCCGCCCCAAAACACACACTTCTAATATAAAAGTAAAGCATTGGACAATACCAGTGCACAAGACGCAGAGGTTGGTCACCATTTGTTCTGAACAAATAGTATGAACGGATAAAATATATGCACGTATAATCACCTTGAATGATGCGTGATTCGTGTTATATGTCTGTTTTCCGGGGGTCCAAGAAGACCCAAAGTTTTCGAGTGTTTCCAACTCGTACTCGGGTGTGTTGGAAAAAGACTTGTGTCTCCACGACCCCGTCCGTACGTCGAACGTGTACTGAAAATGCAGGGACATTCGTTGATAAAACTACATTTTATCCTACATTGTGTTTACTGTTTGGTCCGATAAATTTGATAAGCTTTGACGTGAATACGATAATTTACTATTTAATGGTGACATTTGAATAGAAGACTACTGTTTCACATGAATGCTTACAAGCTAAACATTGTACGCATAATTAATTGTGTATAAACAACAAAGTTAGTGAAGCTATAAAGTGTTCAAAACTTAATTTCACGCCAACTACAAAAGCTTTGGTTGTATGTTTGATGAAATCGTTTTGGTGTTAACTAAATTTGAAAAGTTGCACTTTACAAACCTGTGGCAAGAGTTTCCATCCATATCGGGTTACCATGTCAACCGCATCGATTACGTAATCAGCAGTTTCGTTGTCAAGCAAGTACGTGAGGTTGATTCTAGTAAAGCCCGGTCTGAAGAAACAAATATTTAATAATTATCATAGATTTTTATTAAAGAGCCAACGGTCATTATACAAAGAGTCCCAACTTCAAATTTACATGTATTTCATGTGATATAAAGTTACGCGTTATATTATATTGAAATTATAATCTGAGGTTAAAATTGTAAGACTTCGTAAATGACATCTCGCAAACAAATATATAAAAGAAACGGTTATATCTGTTATCACGATATTTTAAATATATTCAATTAATATATTATTGTACAAAGGAATAATCATGAAATGTATTATTAAACGCTATTCTATTAATACAAAACTTACTTTGTGATTTGTAGTGGCATCTGAGGAGTAGAAAAGTCAGACCTAAAATAAATTTAAGAAATATATTAATATAATGAACTAGATATATATCCATCAAATAAATTGAAAAGATTATCTAATGAGATGCTCAATTAATATTTATAAAACATGTTGTTTATAAAAGTAATACAACCAAAGAATATGTGTGTTATTATCGTGGGTATTCACTGACTATTTGTTTAATCTCCTGAACACATGCATCCGAACTCATGAAACTAAGAAGCCAGACTTACCTGACGGGCTTTTCCAGCAGCAAGGATGAGAACTTCTTCGCCAGGGATTCTGGCATACCAAGAAGATCCTGAAACGAGAAGATAATCCGTACAAATTGAAGGTTTGAAGATAATCTTAGTTTGTTTTGGTAAATGTTTTCTGTGTACTGGCAGGGATAATAACTGAATTAACAGGCTTTAAAAACAGATTCAACAAAGTTCATGCATTCGAATTCTTGATCCGATGCTCTCATTTTTCTGGCGGAACGGTTGACCTAAAAATTATTTGTCACAATTTTAAATATTTGCATTTTATGCATTCCATATTACAAATAAAATGCAAAATAGTTTACTATATTTGCGCAATGTCTATATCACTACCTCTGCATAAGGTCCTGCGCATGCGCAGCCACCGCGTGCTTGGATACCGAACACGTCGCTGAGCAACGTGGAAATGAAATTGTGATGGACCAGTCGCCCCGTTTCCTCGTGCACTGTAAGGAATGAGAATATTGGCACCCGCTCCGCTTGGTGATTCCCAAGGATGTAAATGCAAGGGTTCTTCTCCCAAGTGTGGAACGCTCGACTGTAATTATGAAGTCATACAAACCGATTTTCATTTCATAAGGTGCAGGTAAATCATATTCCAAATAAATAGATGGTTATTAATATTTCAGTTAAAATTAGGTAACAATCAAGCGCTTACTGGCAAATGCGATGTAATTAATCAATGATAAGCTAACACAACTCTCATATTCCGGCTTATGAATGTCATCCAACGGGATAATTGGTAATACGTTTAGGAACTGAAGCAAACTGCAATGAGTAGGTAAGTTTAGTATACAACTAAACATGCTATTGACAAGTTGAAGAGTAATGGTTACACATTTTCACAAGAGAAATATGGTTTTCAATCGTTTCTTGCTATGCTTCATACAAACATTAATTCAAAACTAAATAAATAGCGCTTCAATATATCAATACTGTGTTATTTCTAATGAAGGTGCGAAGTTAAAAAAAACGCGCGCAACGAAACAAGAACATATGAGCGTTTTACATGAGTCAAATGAATCACTTCATAGCAAACATGATTACATAAAAAGTTCAGACAATTGCTTACTTGCAAAGTTCTTGCTCACGAGCATGTATTACGTCACTTCCTATTTCCTGTAAGTTAAATGATGACAATGACAACAACTGATGAAAAATTTGTATTTTACACGTGTATTTAACAATGTTTTTCACTCACATATCACAGACAATTAAGAAAACATCAATTTATTTGGAATAAAGCATGTTTAATGCAAACTTATTATTTCGACATGTCCACTGCGCACCATGTGAGCTGACCTGTTTTAATTTGAACACCATTCCAGCCCGAATGGACTCTATGATAGCAGGAGTACCGCCTTCCTCCCTCTCCTCGATGTTGCTCACGTAACCATGAATTTCTCTGGTCACCTTTGAGGAAACGAATGTTGAAAAAAATAATTACTATTTTAAATCAGACTGAAATGTTATGTTATCGTGATTACTTAACGTCTAGTATATATTTCGGTGCAAAAAGATTTATGCTCATTTTTTGTTCATCAAATAACCATTAATCGTATTGTGTATTGATTGTGACAATTAATCGCAGTTTGTTTAACATTTGTTTATTAATTTTATGAACGTATGTTAATTCTTGTATCAGTTCTCCTTTGTAAATAAGGTCGCTATACACCGTATACGGCATAGACCACATTCCGATTTTTCCTTAGTATCGTTCCGATATGAATTCATGGAAATTGTTCAACTTTAAGTATTTATACAAATATAATTTACCAAGTGCAAGCCAAATTTCCAACATTAAACTAACGTTTAGCAGGAAATCCTGATTTTTCAAAACAAATGAATTAATCAAATTCCAAGTAAAGTCCGCCATATTGCGATGTGTAATTTATTGAATGTGAAACGTGCATTCTGTTTATAATTGCACAATGTATGTGTAGTTTTATTTTTCGCGTATAATATGGCTACAAAAAGGCACCGTGTGCATGATGCTTTTGAAGTTTAAGAGGTTTTAACAGATTATTATGTCAGTTCATATAAAATCTTTCATACAGGCAATCGACACTAACTGTTTAAAAGTATTGTGGAATAAACCCAATACACGGTGTTGAAACAAACAGTCTGCACTGTCTACCATTATAATTGTGACAAAAGTGTTCGTTGCAACATTCTTGGTGTATGTTTACTTACAAAGTTCACCGTTCCTCCGCCAACTCTATCTGGAACGCTGTTTTTGAAAAGCCACTTCTTCGCAATGACGAGTCCTTTAATGTTTTCATTATATTGCATATATGCATTTAAACACGTGTACATATACGTTTTAAATAAAAACATTCATTTTCGAAATTAAAATAAAAGAAGATAATTTTCTTTAAACCGTTCATACCCATTAAATATGAATGGGAATGCATTTATAATCGTATGAACGCATGTCTGATCAACGGCCGATTAATATTTGTGTGTTCTATTTTTAATCTTTAAACAATTTCAAATAACAAAAAATATACCTGTATTATTAATGTAATGTTGATACATGAACATAAATATTGTTTAACTGAATATTTTACATGGGCATTTGTAGGACTTTCTTAACGCGTCATTTTAGATTTTTTGCGGTTACGAAATCAAACAGACATATGGCATCATGACTAAACTTTATCCAGTTTCAATGCGTAGACTAGTTCACACTATTTTGATGTAATAATTTTACCTGGCGTGCCCGGCCCTCCGATGAATTTATGGGGACTTAAAATGACTGCGTCTTTGTACCTAGAAAAATACACCATTTAATAAAAACATCGAGAATCCAAGTGGAACCTTTTCATTGAATGGATTCCATCAAATGCAAGATGCTCGTACTTATAAATAAATACAGCGCGTATCGTGAGAGATAACTTGAAAGATAACTTACTCATTTCGGGATGGTTTCATGTCGATATCCAAATACGGACCTGAAGAACATAAACAATTTGTAATGAAATTACTTGCGAATATCGGTAAATATTTAAACATATTTTATATTTTAATACAAGCAGGTTACATAAAATCAATATTTTGTTTTGTATTCGAAACTTTTACGGACAACCATATAGTAAGCCAACCAAATGCGAACAAGCACTCATGAAGGTTAATAAAGTTTATTGAATAATGGAATTCTTGTATCAAATTGCATGGAACTATGTAATGAAATTCCTATATTATTTAATGACTGATGCCTGACGTATCGTGACTTTGAATTCAAGTCGGCTGTAACTGCGAATTACTCNTCAAAACCCTACTAGCAATGATTCCGAGACATACACATTCTACAAAATATATCTAGCGTTACAATGTGCGCAATATAAGGCAACCTTTTTATTTTACCCTGGCTAAAAAGCATTACAATGTTTTTTAATAGCAGCTATATCGCGGTAACAAGCACGTATTGTATAATTTTAATATAACATGATATTTAAGATTTTAATGTGAAATTATTCTGACAAGAAATATACATCATAACCAATATTTGCGTAACAATATTCCGTTTGGTGGGTAAAACAATAGAAAAATGCCCATCAATGTCAAATTATGTGTAATATCGTATGTGTATTGAGTGTATATAGTCATATATTTACACTTTACATCAGCAACTATGAACTGCATGATATTGAGTGCACATATGTATACTTTATCATAAACTTAAATGACAATTTATGTATAACGTTACCTGTAGCTCTTCGAGGAGGTGGTCGATATCGATCATGCCCGAGTCCTCTTTCTGCTGAATGCGTATGACCTGCAACGCAACAAGTCATTTCACATATCTCATACTGTATGTGTGTCCGGATGCTTCAAAATCACAATCAATGACTTTATATTGGACGTAACAATATATTGCTTTATGACGACAGAACTAGTTAAAACACAAAATCGCATTTGAAGCACATGTATTCATTTTTTTTAATAGATGTAGAACTTTACGATGAACTCTTGTGTGTGTGCGTATTTCGAAGTTATGAGGTTCTTCCGCGCCTGAGGCTGCATTATGTGTGGACCCTGATTATTGCTGCAATTTCCAGCTATTTATTTGATACTGACAGTTGTTCAATTAAGATGTGGTCTTGTATTGCCGGTGAAGCCTGAGTACCCGGAAAAAAACCCATCCGTCTAGTATGGTGACCACCAACCAAACTCAGAAGAACAGGGATCAAACCTGGGTCGCATAGATAAGAAGAGAGTGTACTAACAACTGCTGCAACCGGACAGCCACAACTTCATGATGCAATTAAAACATATTTTCTATAACTGCATTTTTCTAATAATAATAATAGCATATCGCGGAATTGTGTTGCTTACTTTAGCGCAGAATTCTCTCCACAGTAATATGTTCGAATGGTGCTCGTATGGTCCGATAAACACGACCTGTGAATACAAATTGAATGATTTGGGAAGTTAACCGGTACTACTACCAATATATTGCAATAAGTATAATAAAGCGTTTTTGTACTTTATTAAAATCTAAGATAATTTACGAATTTACCAGCGAAATTGAAACAAATTCAATAAGTGTATAGGATACCATGTGAATACCAATACTTAAAACATCTGCGCATTAGGACTGAAGTGGTAGTCTGATTTTGAACAACAGAGGTACCGCCAATATATATATAAAACGTACAGTTTCCATGGCGACGCGTGGATTGTTGATCTTCAAAGCCCATGCAACCTTGTGCATCCCCGCAGTTGCACCACTGCCGGTGAATATGACGACATCTTCCTTCGACGCGTTAACACTGTGCTTAATTATGTTTCTGGAAATAGAAGAGCGCATTCATGTTTCAAGCTTTTTCGCAAAGATGATTTTGATAGTGGTAAATGGCAAGCTCTGCAGTTATGCGATAGACTACGTACATAACACATATAATACGAGTTATACATGCATCACTTTATACTAGGCTATATGTTGTGCCTTACGATTGATACACGGCTGTTTGTAAGTGGAACAACCGTCCGCACAAACTGAATAACTCGTCACTAACCTTGCCTCCTCCCGGAAGTGACCCGTCTGGCGGGCGTTATGTCCCGTTGTGGAGTGAGTGTTGGCGTAAGTCGGCATCACCACGGAGCGCACGTAGTCTTCGATGAACGTTAGGCATCTGTAACGGAACGTTCTAGGTACACGTGTACAGTCAGCTGACTAACGACTGTTTTCAACAATGCATAAATAATTTAATAATAATTGTATAATTGTTTTATTATTTAATAAGTAGGGTTTTCAATAATTATTTGTATGCATGTTTAATTTTATCAATGAATTTTCAGATCGATTTTCGCGATATTGCGATTGGGTATTAATAAGGGGTGGGAGGATTTCCAAGACATATTGAAAATTTACATAACTAAAATACGAATTATTTGTAATAGTTAAAACACGTTATATACTGTTCTTAATTGTCAAAGACATTAATTTTGGCGATTTACGGAATACATCAGTTATTTTAACATGTATTTTGAAAAACCCGATATACATTGGTGAGTAGTTATAAGTATATGCATAAACATTTTTTAATTATAAATGTCTTCGTACCTTCCAGATGCTGTATAGTCACAGTACACCACTGAAATTGTGTAGAATCATAATGAATATCTATATATATCGGTGTTTATTCTTGAATGAACAATATTTTAACGAAATGGATGTAATCATCCAGCGTTTCAACACATTTGGTTCAAATGTCGGCGAATGACGGCGAAGGTACCGTTTTGTTTTCTTCATAAAACATTTGTTTGAGATTATCTTAAATACTGTTCCATTTGCACAAAAGACATGCACATTACTTTTTTTTTAAATACGAAAAATCATGATCAACGCCCGTTTTTAAAGATCAAAAAGTAACAAACCCTGCCGCTGTCCGAAAGGAGTTTGGATCGTGAGATCCTTTCCGATCACGCTGTCATTCACTTTCTTGAGGATCGGATTTTCCTTGTAGACCTCGGATTCATATTTCTAAAGAAAAAGAAACTGTCTTATCACTGCTTATTCGCCAAACGTTTTAAAACATTTATTGCGTCATCTGTAGGTCACTTCAGCTTTTACTGTTCCGTAATGTATATTGCTTATGCTTGGTACAAATACAATAAGTATGCATTGTAATTTGAAGATATTAAAAAAGTATTGGTGGGACTTTGCTTTTCTTACAAAAGAAACACTTACATGTTGTTTATCTGTTTTCTTCGTATGTGCTAGTTTTTCCCTGTTAGTGTAAATATTAGAATGCCCCAATTTATTCGGATCACTTTCGCCGCAATCATGACGCAGCTTCCCGTCCTTCTTCTGTTGTCGATGTATCGTTTTCCTATCTTCAACTACTGGCTGTGAAATCCTTGAGCTATAGTATCCTTGTTCTACCGATGAAGAAGTTTTTCCGGGACTTATTTTTTTGGCGTGAGAATGCACCTTATATTTAGATTCCTCACGCAACCTTAGCTGCTCTGATTTAGACCGCGAACCAACGCTTTGAGAGCTGTTGATATCAGGTAGACGTATTGTACCATCGTTGTCGTGTTCGTCGGCAGTTGATAGTTTCTCGGTTCCCCAGTCCTTCTTCTCACTTCCGCTCGGACTGTCAGCAAACGCAGATGACACAGAATCTGTCCTAGGGTGGCCATTTGCTTTTCTTTCTGTGTGAAAATAGGCTTCATTGATGCGATCGAACTCGTGAATGTCGTATTTGTTATCGTCGGACTCGTTCACATCGTATTTGTTATCGTTAAATTCCTCTGGTTCGTATGATTCGCCGGAGGCCTCCACATCCGTATTGTGCGTTTTTCTGTATGAGTTCGCATCATCCTTCAACTTCCGGTTTTCAATAGGTACCGATATTGCTTTTATATCAGACTTCCGCCCCATTCTGAATTTATTTAAACAATTTTAAATTACAGAAATAGTTACAACACTACCGGTATGCTATTTAGCAGAACCTTTCATCATTTAATACACGTCAGTTCGAAAATATTGTTACGGGTGCTTATTTCCAAATGATACATATGTCGATATGTGTGTCGATTGAAGAACACTTTATATTTTTGGTATACATGGTTATGAAACAATGGATCAATATCCAATAAAAAATATTTGTGTTGTTAGATTAACGAAAAAAGAATACAATGCCCTTATTATCGCGTGTCTGATGGTTCCTTTGTCCTACACGGTATTATTGTATTGGATTAGTTTGATTGCGAATTAAATAATAAAAGCGGTTGAAACCTGCAATTGTTTGTATTTGTAGTTGTAATCCAGCGACCCCGATGTTCTTCATAAATTATGCTTAGTGATGTGTTGTTGAATGTTTTATTGTTGTTGTTATTGGTGTTTTGTGTACAAAGGAAATATTGATTCTTAAAGGGACTGTAAACCACGAATGACGAAAAAAGAAATGTTCTAGAATACCGTATTTTTTTTACAATTATTAGTTAATATTGATTAAAATATCACGGCTGGTATATACATTACTTGAAAAAAGTTCTTTTTTTTTTCAGTATATTTGGTAATAAAAATTCGCGATGTGAAATCGAAAGTACATCGCGAANTGTTTGAACATTTATTTCGACTTGTGTCGTATTTTAAAATGGATGGAACAAGCGTTACACTTTATTTACAGCTATTCGAAAGCTATAAGTATTCAAGTATTTTAAAACGGTATACCTCAAAGGAGAGGTACGTAACACCACTTCGTGGAGATTCATGTACTACTTGGAAGGAACTCATATTCTACTTGGTAGAGACTCATGTATTACTTGGTAGGGGACTCAGGTTCTACTTGGTAGGAGACCCATGCACTACTTGGAAGGGACTCATGTACCACTTCGTTGAGACTCATGTACTACTTGGTAAGGAACTCATTTTCTACTTGGTAGAGACTCATGTATTACTTGGAAGGGGACTCAGGTTCTACTTGGTAGGGGACCCATGTACTACTTTTTATGGATGGTTACGAATATCCGGATATCCGAATACTGGTCAAGTATCCGGATAATAAAACAGGATCTGAATACTTAATTAAACGACATGACCCCTTTTGTTATGCACATTACTTTCGTTATCGTATATTTCGAAGTTAATATGTATAACATATATCGTTGACAGAATTTCATAATTAAATCCGTTAATTGGTTGCTGCTCAGCGGGTGCCCGCTACAGTACTCCCATCACCTTGGTGCCAATCGAATAATTGCCTAATTGCCCAATGGCGCCTCCATGTTTTGTTTAATGTTCATTTCATCCCGATAATTGACACCGAATGGCTAACTGACTTCAATAAACGGGTGAAACAGTGTGAAAAACATGTGATCTGTACATTCAAATTAAAAGTTATTTTTTTCAATTGGTCAATATCAATATTTATCTGTAATAAAACACAGTATAAATAAAGTTGGGTATTTCATAACTGTTGCATGTAGCGGATCCGTGGTCTAGTGGTAACACACTGGC
>VMBQ01018469.1:90279-115913 GCA_007657795.1 Dreissena rostriformis | reverse complement strand
ATATAATAACAGTTGTTTAAAGTTATTTTATTCTGTAACAAATGTTTTTCAAAGTATGCTTACGCTTATTTATTACAGAGCTCATAATAATCACACTTCTTTAACCAATGATGTAGATATATCTGGCTACCACTATGGGTATGGCAACAAAGGATATACATGCAGCATAAATGGTTTGCAATCAAACACAATGGTACACGTTCAATTGATAATGAATTCTTACATATTGTTATGAGTGTTTCAATTAATATCATGAATAAAACATTCGCATAACCGGAAACCGAACAGCGTTTTCTGAGAAAACTGATTAATCTTTTGTTTGTGTCTCAAATAACTGGCGTAAAATTTCAGTTCGATAGGCAACATTGGTACTTGTTTGTTCCGCATATTGCGTCTACTTAAACCTGTTGACAGACATTCAGCGCCCTTATTTGATTTGATGAAATTATTATTCATGAAATGCTTTTTGAAGTTTCAATTTCTTCATTATATTTGTTCCGTATTTGATTTGATAAAATTATTAAACACGAAATGCTATTCGAAGTTTCAATTACTTCATTATATTTGTTCCGTGACACTACTTGTAATACCTTGCGATCTTAAGTGCCATTTTGACAAATATGCATCCTGTCACTTTCAATTTTGTAGCAGGAGCACTGGTTTGCGGATGACTACATATAATTGTTACTTTTAATTGGATAAAAAATAATAATTGGAATAGAAACAGAAAAAGTAAACAATACGAGGTTCATAACTGAATGTCTCATGCAGGATTTGGTTGATTTTGGAATTAAGTCTTAATATTATGTCACAAATATTTCCAAGTTTGGGTAAAATCAAATGAAAATGTCTGGACTTTTAAATCGATAGCAAAAGGTGATAAATCAAAAGATGGAACAATGATTACCAAAGGTCAAGCGGGTAAAAAGGCCCTTACTGTAAAGACATTGTTTGTTGGCAGTATCCGCATATCTGTCATCTGGACAGGCACAGACGAGGGTTGATTCCGCACATTCAGCAAATGTGTACAGACATTGGGATGCGGTGACAGAGGCATTACAGGATGCATTCAGGTCAATCCCTGGAAGTAAAGTAAGTACTAAAATGCGTTTCTAATATGATTTTATAGTCACATAACGCGTCGTTACACACGCCTTTAACATTTGTTTATAATTTATGCATTTTTTTATTTTAAAATCGATGCATTTATCTCCTTTAATGTCATTTCATGTAACAATAACTGTGATATATGCATATGGACTTGTGGTGACACGGTAAACTGTCTATAAAAGCTAGCTCATTAAGCACGGCAGTATTATTCCTCCTCATACGTTACCATTTTAAATACACCCATTCGTTTTTGTTTTTTTTAATTCTTCCACAAATTTCCTTCTGCCATGACATCTGTGGGATATCGTACAGACAAGCAACCGTATATATGATATTTACGTTTGGCGCGATTTGTAACCTGTACCTCTAAAGAATGCTCAGCCAAGATATATTTTGGAAAATGTTCTGACCAAGTTCCATGAAGTTTCAGGGAAATAAATATGGCCTCTAGAGTGTTAACGCGGCAAACATTGAAGAAGCACAAAGACATTCGACGGACCAAAAGCGATCACAAAAGCTCACCATGTGAACTAAACAGGCAAGATTCTACATCGCTGTAAATTGCCTTTTTTTCAAACTATTTCGTAAGTCTTTGCAACGGCACATTGTGCATTATTTGTGTCCACAGTTAAAATAATTCAACTTGATCGATCATGCGCTCAGTAATTTTATACAATCTTATATATAAGTGTAAGTGAAACGCAAATAGTATGAATGCAAAAAAGGTTTACCAGACAAACAACATTTACATACAAACACAATCCAGTAGAACCAATGGAAGGGCTGGGTGGGGGAGGTTTTCAAGCCGGACATAAAAGGAAGGGCGCAGCACCTTGCTATCTAATGATCACACCCTTACCCATTTGACCCTCACCATGCCCGTTTTTAATTTGATGACATAATGATTCAGGAAATTATATAAGTAGTTTCAATAAATTCACTAAAATGTTTCATTAAAACTTCTGACAAATAAGCATTCTGTCATTTTCAAATTATAGCAGGATCACTGCGTGGGGGATGCATACGAATACTGTTTACTTCTAATTAGATTTAAATTTACATTGAGAATAAAAAAACAATGTCTCATGAAGAATTTGGTTGATTTTCAAATAAGTGATAATAAAATGACACAAGCATTTTCATAAATTTGGGAAAGATCAAGCGAAAATTGCTAGACTAATATAGCGGAAACAAAAGTGGTAAATCAACCTGCCACTCGACAGACGGGCCGATTAGAAAACCAACCTGCGATGAGGCTCAGTAACTACAGTTTTGTCACCCGTCTGTCTGATATGTTCAGGACAAATTAATGTCGATTCATTGAGATGAAAAGTATCTTGCATATCTACAAAACATTGTGATGAAATACTTAAGTTTTCAGTTCAATCACTTGAGAAATGTGGACATATTTCGCCCTTCACACTTACAATATTTGTAAAGATGACTGACAGATTGCACCTGCGTAAACTTCGTTTGGAAGGGGTATGACACTTTTATATACAAATGATGATCAAAGGTCAAGCGGGTAAAACGTAAGGCACTTACTGTGGAGACATTGTTTGTTGTCAGTATCTGCATATCTGTCCTTTGGACACTCACAGACAAGGGTTGATTCCGTACATACAGCATCCTTGTACAGACATTTAGATGCGGGGACAGAGTCATCATAGGATGCATTCAGGTCATTCTCTGGTAGTAAAATACGTACTATAATGAGTTTCAACGATGATTGTAATAGACATATAATGTATCGTTTCCCACGCTATAAACATTTGTTTATGCATTTTACTTTCATTTTTAAATCGATTCATTTATCTCCTTCAATGTACATTTTCTGTACAATAACTGTGCTATTATGACTATGGGCTTATGGTAATACGGTCAACACTCAGCCGCATCGCTTTAAAAGCTAGCTCATTTGCAAGGCAATATGAGTGCTCCGTGTAAGTGCTCCTTATACGTCAACCGACTGCATACACCCCGTCCATTTGTTTAATTCGTTCACAAATTTCTTTCTGCCATGAAATCTGTGGGGCGGCGTACAGACAAACAACCACATATGGATTTTTTTACATTAAGGCGCTATTTATAACCTGAACATCTTAACGATACTTATAAAAGAGGCAAGATTTCGGGTTCTTAAAATTTGACAAGATTATATTTATTCCGATAATTAGTTTATTTGCATGTAATTATTTTGAAGATTACGCTAATACGATAATACGTATCGTGACGATTTTTAAAGTGAAATTTAACAAAATGGTTGGACCGAAATCAGTCTTTTCCACCTCATTGTGTTGGTGTGATATTTGTGCATTGTGTTATAATTTGTTATAAATTGCCATGTTTCGGGAAAATCGTAAAGTAGAATTGTAAAATAAATTAAACCTTCGACTACTTTTGTCTTGAAATTTTTATTTTATATCGCATTAAACTATGTATTAACATAAGTTACAGCAGATTGTACGTATACCAGGTACTCTAATAATATTCGTTCAGTAGTGTGTAATCTATTTCAGTGTCAAATAACATTGTTTAATGCAAAGAGCAAAATATATTTCCGGTAATAGTTATCGCTCGCACACACACATTTATGTTACTATGGCTTAATATTTTTAGAAATTCGGACTTCATTTTTCTTTATTTTGTCCATATATAAGATGCATCGTAATATGAGACGCAATTAACTTTTTTTCTGAAAACAAATGTGTCTTTTACTCGCGAAATACGGCTTTTTAGCAACAATAGTTTGACCAAACTGGCCCCAAATGCAATCCTATATCAGTTCTACATGTCAGCAAGCAATAGGAATTGTTATATTCAAACTTGTACATGAATTATCTAAGTAAAAAAGGGTTACAACAGTTATGAGCCTTAGTCAGTAACCCTACATGATGATCCATACAATGTATGTGAAGTTTCAATTGAATATCTGAAGTAGTTACACATATATATTCTTGTTGTTCGCAAATCTTGACCTTACTATAATCTTTCACGCACACCTTAATCAGACATTTATAAGTACAAAAGGGGGCATAATCCTGCTAAAATCTGTTCAAAGCTATAGGTATTGGTGATCGAATGTTCATTAAGACCCTGACTACACCGCTTTGTCAATACGCTCAATGAAACAAATATATCACGAAAATGTTTCGCATATCTGAACGGCATGGTATCTGAAGTTAATATTTCAATACTTGAAAATGTCGCATTTGGTGGTTAACAAACAGTCAGCTAAGCTAAAGTAAATGGATACAGAACCGACATGTAAATGTATAAATCCCCCTCTTCATCTAGCCTCTTGTCTTGCATATTCAGTCACAAAAGAGCAAAATTGATTTTGTGTCATAAATAATCACCATGCAAACATGAGTGAGACATTTAACATAAAATAAGAAGCTCAGAATAATAAAACTACTTTATGAAAACATATATTATAATTTCTTGGCATATTTTTATTATCGGACTTCGCTGAGATATCATTTGAACAAATATCCGACCATGTTTCATGATGAATTAACTTAAAATCTGACTTCTAGAGTGTTGAAAGGCTTTTTCTTTTATTTAACATAGTGTATTTATGTCCTAAAACTTATATATGTATCTGTCATTGTTCTTCAAATATAAATATGTAATCATACTGTATTTTGAATACAAATCATTCTTGAACTATATGACGTGTTAAACAAATAATATTGTATATAAAATAAATACTAAAAAATATAATTAGCATCATGGGATACTATGTGTAGTGTATTGTAACCTAAACTGTTACCAAGTATTGCGTCCCTTGTATTGTTGTTGTAGCTAATAAAATAGCGAACCTTAAATGGTGTTCATTACCTGTATATTGATCATTGTATTGACAAACATCGGCGTCGAGCCTGAACATTGCTACATATTTTGGCGACGAGTATAAAAACCAGACATTAAGTGAGAAGTTAGCAGAATGGCAACATCCACTTTGAACGATATCGGGGGTATTTCGATCTTTGAAATCGGGGAAAGATCGACGCTTGGAACGCGCTGGACTAGATGGCTGAGAAGCTTCGAGTTTTACGCGGACGGAAAAGCTGTCAAAGATGCGAAACAAAGAAAAGCACTGTTATTACACTGTGCCGGGATGGAGGTGCAGGATATTTTCTTTACATTGACGATTCCGGACCCTGGAGAAGGACAATTCGACTACACAGACGCGAAAACACATCTCGATACCTACTTTAAACCTAAGGTAAACGTTACGTACGAACGATCTCAATTTCGCAGTTTAACGCAACACCAGAATGAATGTATGGACCAGTTTGTGACACGACTGAAATAAAAGGCAGTCCATTGTAATTTCACGAACATTGATGAAAGCATTAAAGATAAAATAATCGAAAAATGCAAGTCTGTAAGATTGAGAAGGAAATTACTAGAAAAAGATGATCTAACACTTGAAAATGTCAGTCAAATGGCCCCAGCACTCGAACGGTCAAAAGCACAGGCAGTTGTGTTGGAAGGGCCAGTTGAAAATGTAAACAAAGTGGGATAAAGGTTTACAAGAAAACCACAGGAGCATGTGTCACAATTTAAAAACTCTTACACAGACAAAAGTAAAAGCCAGAATTGTTACGCTTGTAGTTATGAAGGACACATCCGAACTGATTCAAAACGCCCAGCGAAAGGTAAGAAATGTCGAAAATGCAAGAAAGACAATCATTTTGAAAAAATGTTGCAAATCAAAGCCAATAAAGAAGAATTTTAAAAAGAAAGAAAGAGTAAGAAAAGTTGATTACGAGAGTGATTCTGATGAATATGCATTTAGTGAGTGTCATGGGACATAATGGCGACCACGATGTACATGTAAACGTAGGGGGTGTCAATTTGCCAGTTATCATTGATTAAGGGGCAACCGTGAATATTGTCACAAGAGAAACATGGTAACACTTGAAAAGACACAAGGTAAAATGTGAATCTAAGTTGTCGACCACGAAAGTGTATGCATATGGATATGAAAAGCCATTAAAAGTCGCTGGTAGTTTTACCACAGATGTTTCTGTTTCGGTAGGAAAATGAAAACAAAACCGTAGAAACTGAATTTCTAGTTGTAGAAGCAAAAGGTCAAACATTGTTAGGAAAAAGACTGCGATTGAACTTGGTCTGTTACATATCGGTATTGTCAACAATGTAGTAAGCGCTGACGAAAAGCAACACCTGAAAGAGAAATTTCATAAAATGTTCGACGGTATAGGCAAGTTGAAGGACTTTCAGATACATTCCAATCGACAATGAAATTACTCCGGTAGTACAACCGTTGAGACGTGTGCCGTACAGTTTACGAGAGAAGCTCGAGAAGAAACTAGAAGAGTTAGAAAGTAACACTACGAGTAAGTGGGTTAATCCGATAGTAGTCGTGCCGAAGGGTGAAGATATCAGATTGTGCGTTGACATGAGAAAGGCTAATGAAGCCGTGAAGCGTGAAAGATACCTAATTCCGACGACTGAAGAGGTGTTACAAGATTTAAACCAGTCGACGGTGTTTTCGAAACTTGACATTAAGATGGCGTATCATCAGTTAGAAACAGATGAAGAATCGCGTGAAATCACAACGTTCATGACGCATGTATCGCTACAAAAGACTTATGTTTGGTGTAAGTTGTGCACCAGAGATGTATAAGAAGATCATTTCACAGACACTGAGTGACTTGCAGAGCGTGACCAATATCTTCGACGATATCATTGTTCATGGCAGAAATAATGAAGAACATGACGCTAGGTTAGACGCGCTGCTGTTCTGCTTGCAAGGAAAAGGGTTGACACTGAATCTCGAAAAATGTCAGTTCCGTATGCCGCACGTCAACTTCATTGGTGTTGTACTGTCAGAACATGGAATCGGCATGGCGCAGACGAATATACAAGCAGTTGCGGACTTTTGAGAACCGAAAACAGTCTCAGAAGTGAAAAGTTTCCTGGGTTTGGTAAATTTCAGTAGGAGATTCATTCCAAACTTGGCTTCCGAGTCCGAACCATTGCGAAAACTGACCAGAAAAGATGTTCCATTCGTATGGGGCATGAGCAAGACGTGTGTTTCTACAAACTGAAAAGTCATCTAGCAAATGCAAATAACCTGGGATACTTTGACAAGAAAGATAAGACGAACATTATCTGTGACGCTGGACCAGTAGGCATAGGGTGTGTGTTGGTGCAAGAAAATGAACAAGGTGAATCAAGGGTGATTCTGTACGCCAGCAGAACACTCACACAGATCGAGAGAAAGTACTCACAAATAGAAAAGGAAGCTTTGGCAGTTGTGTGGTCTTGCGAAAGGTTACACATGTACCTGATAAGAACAGAATTTGAGCTGCTAACTGATCAAAAGCCATTGCAGTTCATATTCTCACCGAATTCGAAACCGTGTGCCAGAGTAGAACGATGGATGCTGCGAATGCAACCGTACACGTACACAGTGAAACACACTCCTGGATACTCGAACATTGCTGACGCGTGATCACGACAAGTGCCAGATCATGCGTGCTTGAAAAACGACTAGTTTTTGAATACTGACGAGTACGTGAAATTTGTCGCGACTGAATCGACGCCAGTTGCGATGTCTACGCAAACAATTGAACGCGAATCCAAGAATGATCCAGAGTTACGTGAGATACACACTGTGTTAAAATCTAGTTTGTGGCATAAACTGACAAACAAGAGTTATCTGCCAATCAAAAATGAACTAGGTGCCGTAGGATATTTGATCCTGAGGGGAACCAGAATAGTCGTGCCCACTTCATTGAGAGAAGAAATCCTCAGCTTGGGACATGAAAGTCACCCAGGTATTCTTCTGATGAAGCAGAAAATGAGAAGCAAATTATGGTGGAATAGAATGGATAAAGACAAAGAAATGTTTTGCAGATCCTGTTATGGATGTCAGGTTGCAAGCCAAAACGGTACAAAACCTGACCCGATGAAGCGACGTGAACTTCCAAGTCGACCATGGGAACATTTAAGTGCCGATTTCCTGGGACCACTTCCATCGGGAGAAAGTTTACTAGTCATCGTTCTATTCTAGATGGATCGACGTGTTTGTGCTGAAAACCACGACATCCGAGAAGATCATAAACAGTCTCCAAAGTTTGTTCTGTGTTCATGGTATACCGCTATCTCTGCAAACGGACAATGCGCAAAACTTCAACAGTCAAGAAATGAATGACTACCTGTCGTCGTTAAACATCGAACACAGAAACAATACACCGTATTGGCCTCAGGCGGTTGGTGAGGTCGAATTTCAGAATAAGTCGATTCTGAAAAGGTTGCGAATCGCGCATGCAAAGAAGAAGGACATGAAATCCGAACTCGAGACGTATCTCCTGATGTACAGATCCACTCCTCATTCTACATCTGGGATGTCGCCTGCCGAGATGCTCTTCAGACGGAAGATTCGTACAAAGCTGCCAGACATCGCAGAACATCGTATTCCAGCCGATGAAGAACGAGACCGCGACAGGGAACGGAAAGGAAAAGGCAAGATATACGGTGACAACAAGAGAAACGCGAAAGAGTGTGCGATCCAGAAAGGTGATCTAGTATAAGTAAAGCAAAATAAATTTGATAAGCTATCTACTATGTTCAATCCAAATCCAATGTCAGTGGTTAATAGGCAAGGCAATAGTGTCATAATATTATCAAAAGAAGGTGTGAGTTATTCGAGAAATGTAGCACATGTGAAAAAGTTCAATACAAGTGAGAAATATCAGAATAAATCACTATCTAAAAATGAAAGTAAAGACTTGTATGTTTTAATTGAAAAAATATGTTTTCATTTGAATAAGAGGAGGGAATGAAGTGTATTGTAACCTAAACTGTTACCAAGGGTTGCGTCCCTTGTGTTGTTGTTGTAGCTAATAAAATGGCGAACCTTAAATGGTGTTTATAATATTGATCATTGTATTGACAAACATCGGCTTCGAGCCTGAACATCGCTACACTATGCACAACTTGTTACGGCCGATCTGATTGGTTAAGGCAAAACTAAATGACGTCGCCCATGCAATAGACTAACATCTGTACAAAGTCATGCAAAGTGTAATGTTTTTATCATGCGGCTCGATTTCAATAGGGTCAAATAAAGTAAGTACACCTATAAATCTGCATCCAGAAGTTTCAAAAGGATGCTTATTAGTAGCGATTGAATTATATAAGCAATGAAATAGTTCTTATATGCGGTATTTACAGTGGCTTAGACGGTCTTAGTTGCATAGAATAATACGCGGCCGTACTAGTTTCGCAGTAGCATACATTGCGTATTTGATCCCGTATTAATCTGCAACCAGACAACATTCACGGAGCATACGAACATAATTAAAACAGTTATGGGTCCCTACTAATATGCACCCAGACAAGCTTCGTAGTGGCTTTTACGGCTAAATTGTTTATAAGTGATGGACCCTTGTTAATCTGTACCCATTCAACAATGACAAGTGTTTATGTGGTCTTAATTGCATTTGTTAAGTAATGTGCCCTATTGATCTGAGTCTAGTCAACCGTCAGAGGGTTCTTACAGTTCTTCATTGCATTTAAGTTGATATAAGCTCGTACTTATCAACACCCAGACGATATTACAATAGGGCTGCGACGATTAAAAAATTGGGCTATATAAGTTATAAACCTCGATCAATCTGCGCTGAAAAAAACATTCACATTTGCGTATACGGTGCATAATTGAAGTAATGGAATCATTCTAGTTGGCGCCCAGACAACCTTCGAATGGTGCTTATACGGTATTCATTGCAATTTGAGGTTACGAACCCCTGTTAATCTGCACCCATGAAAACACCATAGATTTGTTAACGGTTCTCATTGCGTTATAGCAGTAATGCGACCTATGTTCTGAATACAGACAACAGTCTTTTACGGTTACAGTTGTGTAATGTAGGAATGGAAAGCTATAAATCTGCTCCCAATTAGCATTCACATGTGCTTGATGCTTATATGGTCTTACTTTTTCAATATAGAAGTTAGTGAACATTATAAATCTACAACAGCCTTCACCAGGTTCTTATAGGTCGAAAGTGCATTATAGAATTAGGGAACACTTATAATTCTGCATCCAAAAATCTGCAAAGGGGCTTTTACAGTCGTAATTGCAGTATGTTGTTAATCTGCGCCCAGTCAATGTCTAATAAGAATGGTCTTATTTGCATTATGTTCACAATGGACGTATAATTATCTGTAATGCAATTGAGTCCGTATACTCCCCTGTGAAGATTGTCCGCGTGCAAAATAAACAGGGTTCATAACTTCTTAAATGCAATGAAGACCGTATAAGCCATTTTTAAGGTTATCTGGACGCAAATTTATATGAGCCTATTTCTTCTTTAACGTAATTTATACCGTTTTAGTACATGTGATGGATTCTGCTTGGAATTTGATGATGGTTAATTACTTCTTTAGTGCAAATATCCTTTGTGTCCGCTAGTGTATTCAGACAGAATGTTAAGTGTTTTTTCTACATTTAATGACTTTATATTCATGACTTTATATAATTTAATCATGAACGCGACCATGCAGAAATATCACTGATAGGAACATACGCACGCACCCATATGCTCTTGAAAACGATTGCGTACTCTTCCATTCCATGATATCATTAATTTAATTTTTTGTCAGTGAAGGAACAGTAAAATGAAATATTTGTTGCCTGGGCTTAAAAGGGACTGTCAACCACGCGAAATTGTATTACCGAATATACTGATAATATAAACTTTTTTCAAGTTATGTAATATACCAGTCGTGATATTGTCATTCGTGGATGACAGTCCCTTTAAGAATGGATAATAAACAGTATCTGTATCATAGTTAAGTATAGTTTTGCATTCGTTTATCGATATACTAATGATCAGCGCCTGTAGACACTAGCGTCCATACTCACGCGGTCGAGGAATGATGAACGTCCCTCCGCTGCCGAAGCCGTAGCCGAAGCGGATGCCGTTAATGCTGTGATTGAGTCCGCCCCAACGCATGATCGAAGAACCGCCGACGATGGAGTCCTTTCCAATCTTAAAATAACCAGTTGAGTATTTGGTTTGCGGTCTGCCTAGCAAACAGTTGTATTGCATTGAAATTATGCCTTTTAAATACCAAAAGGCATTTAAGTGAAATAACGTTATGTGGTTTAATTGTCAATCAAAGATTTTTTTAGATATAGCCCCTTTGCAAGCACATATATTGACAGGTTTTAGATATATAAAAAAAGTATCAACAGTCTTGATAACTCCAAACTTACTCGAAACTCGGAGTGGACTTTTCTTCTTTACTCAAACATCAGAACATACATTATATCTGATCGTGCATAATTCTTAAAGATTGAAATAAGTTTTGTGCAAATGAAACAAATATTATAATTATTTCGTTTGCCATTCCGGTTAACAGTTATGTTAACAATTATTTGAATTTAACACTTGTTAAGATAAAATGTTCGTAATTGTTGTACTGTTGTTTTCCACGTAATACAAGGAAATGCATGTTTACTAAATAAATTGTGCCTAACCTTTACACAGCCACCAGTCCAGGAGATCCAAAACCATCGGAAGTCAGAGCCATTAAGTATAGAGCCCTTAAACAATATCAGTATTGGGTTATGCTCATATATGGTTAAATTAAAAAATTAAAACACCGTATTTATAACGTTATCATTCGCAGAAGAAACAGTTGATATTCTAACGCAGCAAATGGCCCATGGAAAAGTTAAAACACTAAAAAGTTGTATTGTCACCATTATTTAATAAAATATATACATATGTATTGATAATAATATAAGAGAAACACATAGTTTACCATAATATTATAATTTCAAAGTAAACTCGATTCGAGTTTTTAAAAGGTTTGATAATTACCGATCAATACAAGTGACGATAATACATTAAAGCAATTAGACACTTATTAAAATCAAACACTAAACGTCCTAAGTAGAATAAAATAGCAGATAATTGTGTCGTCCTTTGCTTTGTCCATAAGCTCTTTTAAACCTAAACAAACTGTAACGTCATAGCATTCTGTCAATATTAGTGTGGGACAGGGTAACGTCTGTTTTAGTAAGTGGTACCTATTGGACTATATGATATCGCCGTACGCCGACGTGTTTCCGTAATCATTTTAGTTCCACGCTTTAAGAGACAGGGCGATACATATGAGTGTGGGGCGGGGTAACGTTTGCTTTAGTTAGTAACTATGGGACACTTATTGGACTCAATGATATCGTAGACAACTTGTTATGATTAAATAGCGTTTTGTAGTTGCGTAATCATCATATTCAATTGTAACGCTGAACTGGGAATACAGCAATAAATGTGTATTTCTTTTGTTTGAGTTGACATTGTGGATTGCTGTTGCTGAAATACAGTAAAATGTATATAAAGACATAAAAACAAATCAGAATGTCCGAGTGGTTAAGAAGTCAGATGTTTTGAACTCTGTGTGGGCGGAGGAGGCGGGTTGTGTGATAGAACACAAGAATGGCATACATTGTACGAGTTCAATGGATATTGCTGCTGTTCGTATCTGATGACAGACTTTATGTTATCCCATACACCAAGGCCGATCTCTACCACTTTGTTTTTGAAGTCGCTGTTGTTGTACAGAAGGAGAATGTGGGCGTCACTGTTGCCTGAAACACAAGTCAGAACATTACAAGAATTCGAAATAAATATGTTGGGACGAAGACGTTTATACAAAAAACGAACCAATGTTCCAATTGAGCAAGTATAACAAGTAAATTGAGGTTTTGCTTTTTACAGTGAAACAATTTTAAACATTTGTTAGATGTTTGGCTCTATACTATATACTATACTAACCTTGTGTCTGAAAGGTTTGCCGAGTGAATTGAAAATTGGCATTTTAAAGTTAAAAAACTTAATAAAGTTAAAAAGAAGTTTCGGAAAACTTACCCCTGGTCTGAAAGGCCAGAGTAGTGATAGTGTCTGCTCTCAGCCCATCGTTGTACGGATTGTACTTCTCATAATTCGGCAGCCATGGTATAACAAACGTGTACGTCAGATTTCCGCCTGCTGAAAAATGATATTAGTGACACGATTAAAGGAACGCACGTCTATGCATGACGTCATACTTTATAACACCACCTGCAGAAGAATTCGAGTAATAACACGATAATACTGAGTTCGTAACGTCTGTGTGAGAAGTCATATTTCAGACTATCGCCTGCAGACGAATTCGAGTAGCCACATAATCAAAGTAATGTTTAGGTCACGTCTAAGCGTGACGACATACGTTCGACTGTCCGTTGCACAATAATAAGTGTGTTCATATGATCGAAGATATGCTTACATGACGTCTATGCGAAACGTTATGCGACAGAATCCCGCATGTACAAGAATAAAAGTGGTCACATGATAAAAGTTATTCTAATGTCACGTGTATATGTGAGGTGATTGCGTTCGACGCAGAAGAGTTAGAAAAGTCACTTGATCGAAGAAATCCTTTCAGTGCGCGAAAAATGGTATAAATGCCTGAAATTACCGTAAAAAAAAAAACAGTACGATTCTTTTTGTTTTGAGAAAGAAAGCACATTTTAAACGTTGTAAAAATAGTTTTCTTTCAAATAAATCATTTAAACAAAATGAACAATGCATCATGATGGTGTAAAAAAGTAAAAAGGAATGTAATACTGTTCGGGAATATGAACAGATTGAATAAGGTAACACACAGACGATGTTATGAACAAACAGGAGTATTAACATGTAGATCTACAGAAACCAATTTGATAAAACATACATTTTGTTTTCAGTAAAAACATGATTTCTGAAACGTTTGATGCAGATTTCAAAGAACGCAAGGAATATAAGTAATAGTATGTACTTCACTCTCACCTAACCGTATATAAAAACGTAGAGGTAAATTCATTAACAAAATCATTTTCATGGAAGACATATAGTCCTTTATAATGATATATGGTAGACCATCCGTACCAGACAATCAGAAACGCCGGATTAAACATAACATTTGATTTCGTCAGACAATAAAAAAAAAATTAATTAACCTATTTATGTGGAAAAAAGAAAGGCATTGATGCACGGCGTTAATGATGTGCCATTGAATACTTAATATTGCGAGTGAAACAATATAAGACATGATCGTATCTGCACAGTGATTATTCAATCAATGAGATTTATTACTTTTGTAATTAAAATCAGTTTCTGTTATTCATTTTAAAGATTAAGAAAATTGAAAATATATAATGTTTCATATTTATTTATTTCATGTTAGTAAAAGCAATATTTGTGTTTGCATATAAGAATGAATTTCAAATCATGCGCATGAACGAAGCTCTCAAAATTAAGCCCTCAAGCCATAATTAAAATCATAGATGCTGTCTTACAAAAAAAAAAGTAACATACCGATTCAAGCCAAAACTTTCTTTGACTTAAGTGAATTATACAAACAAAATATTTCGATTTCAAAATAAAGGAATCTGAAACACTAAAATAACTAATGGTCGTGCACATCAAACACATAACAAAGCATGGTACTATTCCACTTGAATTTAAACAAAATGATTTAATAAATTGAGCAAAAATCTTCAAAGTCCAACTCTGCAACATGTATTAACTGGTAATAATAGAGAACTGTCAATACGCAATGTCGTTGTGTTTCATGATTGTTTGATTGCAGAGCTATTGAAAAGCACATTTTACTTCTGCATCGTTTATTACATTGTAATGTTAGATCACGAAGGAACAGAGGGTAGGCCGGATACCGACACAAAATGACAGCAGTGCGTTGGTTTAGGATATAATCCTGACATCTGATGAATAAAGAAACAAAAAACACATCACGCGTGTTCTGAGTATATGACAGCGATTAACCATTCATACAAGATTTGTCATGTTCCACCCAGCTTCACATTTTCGAACTGCATTGATAGTGTTCTACGGTGATTAACCTCTCATGTTAGATTCATAAAAAGCACGCAGCGCGACATTAAGCTAATGAATAAATTTATCAAATGATTTATCGGCTGTCATGTGACGCTTATATATTATTTATAAGTCAAAAGGGTGACAGTAATAGCGGTATTGTGGTTTTTGAATATAACGCTACGATTTTCAGACCAGAAAGGATTAAATTGCTGCGCTCCCAATTATTCCCAGTATTTCTATTGGGCTGGTTTCTGTCATAAACAATGGTTTGATCAAATTTTAGTAAAACATTCATGCAACCCATTATTATATTGAGAATCGTCCATTATAATATAGACATTCAAGCCAACATGGTCCCGGCAAAACGCTTTTGTCAAATTATCGAAACAAAGCAACATTGGACACCGTAAATAATAACGAGTGTTTATTATTAATGGAATGGTTTCTAAACACGCGTATGTTGCAAACGACTATATCGAGTTTTTCGCGTAAATACATGTAAATAATGTTCGTAGAAAAGTCGAACGTCTTCCATTCCAACGGAATATTTAAGAACAAAAAATGTAATGCATAAGAACGGGGTTTCTTTTAAAATGCATTGAATTGTTTTTAGTTTATTGGGCCATTAAGTTAAGTGTTGACAACAGATGTCGGCGATAGACACAGCTTAAACATAAATACTTTTCGTTAGATCGGCAGAAATTAACCTATTCCGGAATCTACCTTCGCTGTTCCTACAATTACGTACACAACTTAAATTCATGGAATGTTAATGTTTATTTTCAATTGCCCATGGGCGTTTGAGACAACTAGTAATTATTGATTTAGTGTGAGGTTCGACTTGCCTTTGTTTTGACCGGTAAAAACCCTACATCTTTAAAGAAAATCATTTGTGTTTGTATTGCTGTATTTAGTAGTGTGTTGCATGTTTTATTGTGTATTGTAAAAACTTTTATCACTTGCCTTAAATATGTCGAAATGGCAGTACACGTAAGAATGTCTTAACTGATAATGTTTCTGAATATTCATTATTCAATCGACGCCATCGATGTATTATACACTCTTATAACCAAACGGGTAAAAAATTCATTAAACACACAGCTGGAAATTGCGGATCGTGTCTATCAATTAGATGAGCCGCGATCTGCGAAAATGGTGCTTCATGCATGTGCCAAATGTGTGGTACCAGACTAGCTTGTGCAGTCTACATCTTGCGCTTTTATGAATATTTCGTTTAAAGGAAGTCCCTTCTAAACGAAATTCCAGCCTAGGCGGAACGTGGCTTTCCTTATAAGCACATGCAGACTGCACTTTACGAGCATGAATGGATTAAGCCCCGTTTTCCCACAGCACATCACAAGTGCATAATTTGGCGTAACACGACAATTTATAATTTGCGGTATTTGAAGTGGAATGGCTTTATTGACCGCACCATTAGTCTCATCAGTCATACCAGCAAAGTCATGAAACTCATTATCCTAAATCGATTGTAAAGAAAGGCCGAGGAATTGCTGGCCGAAGAGTGGGCTGGATTTAGAGCTGGACGAAGTACAGTGGAACAGATCTTCAATTGCAGAATCATCATTGAGAAACATCTGCAACACCAACATGAGCTCTTCCACAACTTCATTGACTTTAAGAAAGCTTTCGACCGCGTGTGGCATAATGGCATATGGAATGTTATGAGATGATTCAACGTTGACGAAGGGCTGGTGAAAGTCATTCAAGAACTTTACCGAAACGCCAGCAGCGCAGTACTTCTCAACGGAGAGCAGGGGGGGCTTCTTCATGACATCAGTGGGTGTCCGTCAGGGATGTCTGCTCTCCCCCGTCCTTTTCAGTTTTTTTCTTGAGAAGATAATCAAGGATACTTTCTATGACCACCACACCTCTATCTCCATCGGTGGAAGACCCATCTCCAACTTGAGATTCGCTGATGACATTGACCTCATGGGTGGCACCAGCAGTGAACTTCAAGATCTCACCAACAAACTCAATGAAGGAGCAGGAGTATACGGGACGGAGGTCAGAACGCAGAAGTCCAAGATCATGGTAAACATCACGACACACACTAGTTCAGACATCGCGACATGAAAGGCGAGAAGCTAGAAAAAGGTTACCAGTACTTTGGTGCAACCATGTCCAAGGATGGTACCAGTACCGCTGAGGTCCGAATAAGAATTACCAGGGCGACCGCAGCGATGGCCAGACTGAGCAGGCTGTGGACAAGCGGCTCCAACAGCTTCCCCACCAAGTACAGGCTCTACAGGTCCCTCGTAGTCTCCATAATACATTACGGCTGAAAGACCTGGACGCTTCACGTGGACACAGAGCGCAGAATACAGGCATCTGGACATAAATGTCTTCGAAAACTGCTCCGCATCTCCTACACGGAGCACAAGACCAACGAGTACGTCCGGGACATGACTGCAACATTTGTTGGTCCGTAACATCCCCTACTGGCGACCGTCAAACGACGAAAGCTGGCTTGGTTTAGACACGTCACAAGGCACGACTGTCTGTGCAATACTGTTCTCTATGACACGCTAGATGGAGGTAGACGTCGAGGCCGTCAGAGAAAAAACAGGATGGACAATGTTAAAGAGTGGGCATCCCTTCCCATGGATGAATTACTCTCAGCAGCACACAACAGACCTGGTTGGAGGAGGATTTCTGTATCGATGTCTCTCATTTCCCCCAACGGCCAAACCGGTCAAGGGATTGATGATGATGGCTTTATTTAGATGATTTAAATTAAACTTGGTTTAAATAACACATTTGCTTCTGATTGAAAGTTCTGATTCGTACTTAAACTTAAAGTATGTTAGGCCGTAACGATTGAATAATGGTTTAACGGTTTTTAAGTACCTATGTTGGAACGTTAAGGTTAAACGTTCGATCAAGTTAAAATGGTTCTTGACTCTTACTGAATGTTTTGTAAAAACTGAAATATTAAGCCAACAGTTATTACAGAAATCTCTAAGATGCTAATGTTAATAACCATGACATGACATAATGTGCCTATGAGGCTTATTGCATGTGCGTAAAGTGTCGTCCCAGATTAGCCTGAACAGTCCGCAGCCCTGTGCAAGGACTATCCATTTAAACAACATTTGTTTTTGTTTTTAACAATTCACGGGAAAATCATGTTTTGTTTCACTAAACAAATTGAAACCATGAGAAATGCAGGCCTGTACGTTGAACGGTCGGTGGACTTTATTTTAAGTTCAGTGATTATGTATTTCGTAAGTAATTTAAATATTTCTACAAGTTGTTTTACGGACTTTTTCGTAAAGTTGGTTTCTTTTTCCTCCCACGAAGTCAACCACAATTTAAATTTTTGATGTAAACATGGCTGACAAAGAAGTTTGATTTTGACAGATTGCATTTACAAGTTAAATCGCGTGATTGTATTTCAACGAGTGCTTCCTCATCAATTCAAATTCTCAATACGAAGTCTACCAGCCAGTGGTTTAACACAAACAACATCGCTTTGAACGTACCACAAAGGCATCCTTAAAATTGATGCTAACATGAGTAGTAAATACATGTACGCATATACATTTTAAAATATCAGTGACTACAACAAATTGACGTTTGATGACTCCCATGTATAAAATCGGCTTCAGTTGCCTCGCGGTGTCACTTGATTCGCGGTATTCAATTTCACTGACAGGGAGTGTTTAAAGCGATAAGTCATGTGACTGTCTGCTTATGTTTGTTATTACACTATACTCGTTTAACCTTTATTGGTTATGTTTTATATTATTTCTATTTAAAATTATTCACACTATGATGTCAATTCATGTAAGAATCGTATTTCGGTTCCATTATGCTATTCTCCAAATGTTGTTTTCATACATTTTTTTTTCATGTCGATGAGTGCTAATTAAATCACACGGACAAAACCCCTGGTAGTCTCATTCCTAGCATTAAGCCAACAGGGACAGCAGCTTAGATTCCGGAATCAGTCAACCGTAAGTAGACTTTGTCAAACTATTTTCTCTGTCACGAAATAGGCTTAACAATGTTTTTTTCACAAACAAAGGCCGCCCAACTGCTGGTTAATAATTGCGATTGTTCGGTAACGTCAATTGGATGCCAACCGCTGTATACTTAATATAACAGTACATACAACAATAATTAATGCTCATTAACATGAAATTAATTCCATAACATGGTTTCCAATACACTGAACGGTTTTATGTTTCGTGGCCATTTCTATCTTTGTTTATAATATATTTTGAACTTGGTAATTGTCCTAAGATTAATTGCCATTTTGCATGTTAAGTTATATATTTAAGTGGCGCACCTTTTAAACCTATAAATGAACCATTAATGTATTCAACATTGAAAAATAGATCGGCTAAAATATGCAAACCATTTTCGAATTTAGACTATTGATTTAGCCTTGATGTAATTGTTTTCTTCCAAGATGTTAGGCCATTAAACGTCACTGAGTGCAAAATAATCATTCATTTTATAAAAGTATAGTAATGCATGTTCGTAGTATGTACGTTGTTGTTGTTTGTTTCACCGTGGTTGACATTATTCCAGTCACAGTACGACAGTAACACACTAACACTTTATGAGTTACATGTTTTACCAATAATATATGTATATAATTGTTTTTCCTCGGGTCAATAAACTGCGTTCATGTTTATCAATACAAGCATTCAGGGCGGTGTTATAGGGTAAACCTGCTCTATTCAGACTATGTTAATAGGCGAGTGATTGTTGCATATTGGATGGTTTATGGTTGTTCCACCGTTTGCATCAAAAGTATGGCAGGACACACGACAATACAGCGTCGAAGTAAAGCCATTGTCAGATACCTTCTTAAGTATAAGATATTAAAACATAGCGTCGTTTAAATTGTATGAAGCCCGTAACGTCTATGGCGAACGTGGCAGTGCAATAAACCTCAGTTACATAGACGTCAAATCTGAATTTAACATGGTTTGGGTCGCTTGGCTGCGGTTTATCAGCATCAATAAGGAATCATTGGAAAATCCATTCGACTTATAACGACTCATTTCGAGGCTTTTCGAGTCGTTTTTTGCATAATGACGCTTTTCTAACTTGTGTCCTTACAATATATANTAACGTTTCATATTTATTTATTTGATGTTAGTAATAATAATATTTGTTTTTCAAATTAAGAATTTATTTTAAAACAGGCGCAGGTAAAATAAGCTCTGAAATTATACCATTAGGCCATCATTAAAATCATAGATGCTGTCCTACAAACAACAATAGTAACATACCGATTCAAGCCAAAGCTTTCTTTCACTTAAGCAAATTATTAAAACAACATATTTCGATTTCTAAAAAAGAAATCTGAAACATTTAAATAACTAAGGGTCTTGCACATCAAACACTATATATGTTCAGGGCAAATGAGTGTAGATCGCTTGAGATAAAAAGTATCTTGCACATCTACAATTCATGGTGATGAAAAAATTAAAGGATGCACTCGGGAGGCGGAAAACTACAACTGGCGAGGCATGGTATAGGGGTGATAACCAAAAAAAAGGGTTAGGGTAAGGGTTAGGGTTAGGGGTCGGGTTAGGGTTAGGGTTGGGTTTGGGCTAACCCAAACCCTAACCCGACCCCTAACACTAACCCTAACCCTAACCCTAACCCTCTAACCCCCCTTGCGCAATACCATACCATGCCTCGCCCGTTGTAGTTTACCGCCTCCCAATACAGGTCAATACCTTGCGTTTCAAATATGATTTTACAGTCACATAACGTGTCATTAACCACGCTACATACATTTGTTTAGGATTTATACGCAGTTTTATAATTTTTAAATCGATTCATTTATCTCCCTTAATGTACATTTACTGTAACATTAACAGTTCATCTATGCCTATACACTTGTGGTGACACTGTAAACACTCAACCGCATCGCTATAAAAGTTGGCTCATACAGCAAGGTTGTATACGTGCCCCTTATACGTCACCCTACTACAAACACCCCATTCATTGTTTTTTAATTCTCTAACAAAATACCTTCTACCATGACATATGTTTGACGTCCTACAGACTTTGAAAGTGACTGGAGAATTTTGGAAAATGGTTGGATCAAAATCGATATTTTCTAACTAGTTGGTTTGTTGTGTGTTGCGTGGTGTTATAATTTGTTTTTAACTGCCATGTTTCGGGAAAATCTTAGAAAAAGTGTAAAATAAATTTAACAGACGCCTACTTTTGTCTCGAATTGTTTATTTTATATCGCATTAAATTAACTAATATCATACGTTACAGAAGATCGTACGTATACAAGGTACTCTAATACTATTCGTTCCGTAGAAAGTAATGTGAATTCAATGTGAATACAATGTTTTAATGCAAACAGCAAAACATATGTCCGCTAATAGTTATCGCTCGCACACACACATTTATGCAATTCTGGTGTCAACCTTTTTGAATTTCTGACTGTAGTTTGTCCATATATAAGAGGTATCGGAATCTAAGACGTAATCAGATTTTTTTCTGAACAAATGTGTCTTATACTCTCAAAATACGGCGCGTTTAAGCAACAGTAACTTGACCCAACTGGCCTCTAATGCAACCCTATACCAGTTAAACATGTCAGCCAGCAATATGAGTTTTTGCATTCAAACGTTTACCTGAATTATCTAAGTAAAAAAAGTGTTACAATTCTGCTGAGTTCTGAGCCTTGGTCAGTAACCTTGCATGATGATCCATAAAATGTATGTGAAGTTTCAATTAAATATCTGAAGTAGTAACTGATATATAATTATTCTTGATGCTCGCAAACTTTTACCTAAATGTAATCTTTCACGCAAACCTTAAGCAGACATTTTTAAGTACAATTGAGGCATAATCCTGCTAAAATATGTACAAAGCTATAGGTATTGGTGAGTGAACGTTCATAAAGACACTGAGTACACCGCGTGGTCAATACGCTCAATAGACAATATATCACGAAAAGTGTATCGCTCATCTGAACGCCATTGTATCTGAAGTTACCATTTCATCACTTGAAAATGTTGAATTTATTGGTAAACTAACAGTCAGCTCAGCAAAAGTAAATGGATTCTGAACCGACATGTAAATGTATAAATCCTCCTCTTCATCTAGCCTCTTTCTTGCATATTCAGTCACTAGAGCAAAATTAATTTTGTTTCCGAAATAAACACACTATCAACGCCAGTTAGATATTTAACTTAAAATGAGAAGATCAGAATAATACAAGTTCTTTATGAAACATAAGCTATAATTTCTATGCACATCTTTATCAACGATCTCCGCTTATATATCATTCAAACAAATATCCGACCATGTTTAGTGATGACTTGACTTGAAATCTAACTTCTAGATTGTTAAAAAGCTTTTGCTTGTATTTGACATAGTGTATTTATGTCCTAAAAGTTATATTTGAGATTGTGATTGTTCTTCACATATAAATATGTCATCAAACCGTTTTTAGAATACAATTCATTCTTGAAATGTAAGAAGTGTTTCAATATTAAATTGGTATATACAATAAATACGTTGGATATAATGAGCATCATGGGATATTATCCAAAACTTTTAACGGCCGCTCTGATTGGTTAAGGCGAAACAAATGACATCGTTCATGCAATAGAGTAGCTTGCGTACAATGTCATACAAAGTGTAATGTGTTTATTTTGCGGCTCGATTTCAATAAGGTTACATAAATGTATTAAGTACACATATAAATCTGCGTCCAGAAGGTTTAATAGGATGCTTATTGGTCGCGATTGAAATATAGAAGCAATGAAATCGTTCTTATATGCGGTCTTTACAGTGACATTCACGGTCTTAAATAATATGCGCTCATACTAGTTTTACAGTAGCATACAATGATTATTTGAACCCATCTTAATCTTCAACTTGACAACATTCACAGAGCATACGCAGTCTCAAATGAATTAAAACAGTTATGAGTACCTACTAATGTGTACCCAGAAAAGCTTCGTTGCGGCTTTTATGGTTAAATATGCGTTTTATAAGTAATAGACCCATATAAATATACGCCCATTCAGCATCGACATGACATTATTTGGCCTTAGTTGCATTTTTGAAGTCATGGGCCCAATTGCTCTGAGTCTAGTCATCCTTCAGAGGGTTCTTAACGTTCTACATTTCATTATAGATGATATAAGCTTGTACTTATCTACACCCAGACGACACTGGGGCTGCTACGGTTAAAATAGGGCTATAGAAGATATATAAAACTCATCAATCTGCGCTGACATTCACATTCACATATGGGCTCAATTGCATTACAAAAGTAATGGAATCCTACTTATCTGCGTCCAGACAACCTTCGAATGGTGCGTATACGGTATTCATTGAATCTGAGGTTATAAACCTCTGTTAATCTGCGTCCATAAAAACACTATATGTTCTAAAATAGCTGTACTTGCTTTATAGCAGCAGTAATGGTATGTGACCGGAATCCTACACGCAGACATCAGTCTTTTACGGTTACAGTTGAGTTATAAAAGAATGGAACGCTATACATCTGTCTTTCAGTCATCATTCACACGTGCTTTATATGGTTTACTTTTTCAATATAGAAGTAATTGAACATTATAAATATAAAGCAATCTTCATCAGGTTCTTATACGTCGTATGTGTATTTTAGAATTGATAAACACTTGATTCTGCATACACAAATCTACAAAGGGACAACCGTCGTAATTGCAGTATGGAGTAAATCTGCGCACACTCAAGGTCTAACAAGTATGGTCTTATTTGCATAATGTACGCAATGGACGTATTATAATCTGTAATGCAATTGGGCGTATCGTCCCCTGTGAAGATTTTCCGGGTGCAGAATAATAGGATTTCATAACTTCTTAAATGCAATGAAGACCGTATAAGCCATTTTAAAACATTTCTTGACGCAAATTAATATTGGCGCATTACTTCTATATCGTCATTAATACCGTTTTAGCACATTTGATGTTTTCTGCTTGGATAGGTTTTAATTACGTCTTTAGTGAAACGATCGCGTGAGCCCTTTGTGTCCGCTAGGGTTAAACAGAACGACAGTCAAGTGTTCTTACTACATTTAATAACTATACATAATTTCATCATGAACGTGGTCGTTCGTACGCACGCACATATACGCACACTCACGCACACGTTATTATTTGAATTTTGGTCAGTATAGGAACATACAAACAAGTATTTGCTGCCCGGGTCATAAGACTGGATGGATAATTAACATTATATGTATCATAGTTTAGTATATTATTGCATTGGTTTATCGATTTACTAGTGATAAGCGCCTGTAGAAACTATCGTTTATACTCACGCGGTAGAGGAATGATGAACGTTCCATTGCTGCCATAGCCGTAGCTGAAGCGGATTCCGTTAATGTTGTGATTGAGTCCGCACCATAACATCCTAGTGTCGTTGCCGACGGTGGAGCCATTGCCAACCTAGTAAAGAAAATTGCATTAGAGAAAAAGATATATTGTCTGCCTGGCAAACAGTTTTATCGCATTGAAATTATGCCTTTAAAATACCAAAAGTCATTAAAGTGAAATTACGTTTTGTGGTTTCATTGTCAATCACAGAATTGTTTTGAGATATAGACCCTTTGCAAGCACATATTGTCAGGTTTTAGATATAAAAAAGTATCAAAAGTCTTGAAAACTCCAAACTTACTCGAAACTCAGAGAGTACTTTTCTTTTTAACTCAAACATCAGAACATACATTAAATCTCATCGTGCATGATTTGTAAACATTGAAATAAGTTTTTTGCAAATAAAATATATATTATAATGTTTTTGTTTGCCATTCCGGTTAACAGTTATGTTAAACATTATTCGAATTCAACACTTGTTAAGATGAAATGTTCGTAATCGTTGAACTGTTGTATTACACGCAATACAAGGGAATGCATGTTTAATGTATAAATTGTGCCTAACCTTTACACAGCCGTCAGTCCAAGAGATCCAAAACCATCGGAATTCAGAGCCAGAAAGTAAAGAGCCCTTTAAAAAATATTTGCAAATGAGAAAAATTGTTTTTCTAACGCAGTTAAAGGGCCTATGGGAAAGTTAAAAACCGATAAAGGTGTTTTGTCACCATTATTTTATAAAACATTTACACATGTATTGAGAATAATCTAAGAGAAACACGTTGATAGTTTACCATAATATTATAATTTAAAAGTAAACTCAATTAGAGTTTTAAAAGGTTTGATGACAAAAGATCTATACAAGTGACGATAATACATAAAAGCCAGCAGACACTTATAAAAATCAAACACAAACCAGCAAATGTAGAATAAAATAGCAGGTACTTGTGTCGTCTGTTGCTTTGTCCCTTAGCTTTGTTAAACCTTAACAAACTGTAACGTCATAGCATTCTGTCCATGTGAGTGTTGGACTGGGTAACGTCTGTTTTAGTTAGGGAAACGTATTTGACTTAATGATATCGACGTAAAACATGTACGTACGTCAACCGTATTTCCGTCATCATTTTAGTTCCATACTTTGAGAGACAGCGTGATGCAGATTCCCAATATAAAGCGAACACGTTTATAAGAGTGTATATATATATATATATATATATATATATATATATATATATAT
>VMBQ01018469.1:50276-84802 GCA_007657795.1 Dreissena rostriformis | reverse complement strand
GATGATGATGATGATGATGATGATGATGATGATGATGATGATGATGATGATGATGATGATGATGATGATGATGATGATGATGATGATGATGATGATGATGATGATGATGATGTTGATGATGATGATGATGATGATGATGATGATGATGATGATGATGATGATGATGATGATGATGATGATGATGATGATGATGATGATGATGATGATGATGATGATGGTGATGATGATGGTGATGATGATGATGATGATGATGATGGTTTAAGAGGACATTATTGGCAATATGTATAACGCTTTGAATATGTTTGGCATAAATGTTCAATTTGTATGGATATCATAAGTTTTATTTTGCTCTTTTCGCTCGTCTTTGATAACATCGAAAATGGAACCAAACTATTTTATTTCGATCGCACGTTGCAATTAATTGGTACCACAATCTGTCGAACAACCGATCAATTAGTTGTGGCCGTGTCGGTGTTCACAGAATGGTCTAGATGGCGTTTCATGAAATAATTATTCATCAATCGATAATAAAAGATATAACTGATGTAGTTATCTGATGCCTGAATGGTCATATTTCTGATCATGGGAATATTTGAGGAGTGTAATGTTGGATAGTTTTGACATCATCTACATTATTAAAGAATTTAATCAATTTTACCGATAGCCGCCAAGAATCATGTTGTATCGAAAACAAACTGCTATTAGGAAATTAATACTAAATGTTCATTATATGACTATGCCAAACAACGTACCCATTTTATATCTTGTCAACTGTAGTCAATTTTAGAATCAATTTGACTAAAATGAATGCAAGCAGACATACTTACTTCTTTTTGAGAAGCTGTTTATTGAACCGTGTAACAACACGGGATGATCCTGTTGTTGTTGTTGTTGTTTTTCGTACATCGAAAAATGAAAAAGTATCATGTTGGAAATTCAGTTAACTTTATAAGTATGCAAACTTCTGACAACTTGTTAAAATTAAAATAATTCTTATGTTTTCGGCTGTCAATAAGTTGTCGTGCACATACCGCCTGCTTTTGTCCCTGAATACAAAGCAAAGCAAACTCTCTCGCAATCCGAGATGCGGCTTAATGTGAAAACAACTTTCAACACATAAATAATTCACTATTTTTAAATTGCCAATACAACCGTGATGACAGCTATTACGCGTCGCTGCATAGAAATTGAAATTAAAAGGCATCTTTATTGATCTTGTATTGATATTGTATTGATCTTGTATTGATCATGTATTGATCATGTTTTGATCTTGTATTGATATTGTATTGATCTTGTATTGATCTTGTATTGATCTTGTATTGGTCTTGTAGTGACCTTGTATTGATCTTGTATTGATCTTGTATTGATCTTGTATTGATCTTGTATTGATATTGTATTGATATTGTAGTGATCTTGTATTCGCAATAAAATGTATTGTCATTAATACTTTTAACGAATATTTGCTTCATCATGTTTGAGGTATTAAACGTCGTAATTGGGCACATTTTGCAAGAAAAAAATAGATACATCTTGTTTGAAAAAACCTCTCCTCAGGTCACATCAATTTGATAATAGGTTAGTTTTATTTTTCGCACCTTAAAACGACAAATAATTAAAAGTAGTTTAATGTTTCCAATTTGCCCGTCTGACGATTGTGTTTTTCAATATTTCTATTCAATTTGGTAATAAGTCAACATTTGTTTGACTGTTTATTTTCGAATAAATGATACGCATTAATGAGTGTTCTTTGTCGCTTTGCAGCAGCTCCCTCTGGAAGTCAGTCACAACTGGTTCCTACCTGACACTCAACTGTCACTTCTGATTTCGGGACATTTACCCAACCACAACCTGGTTACCGCTTCTGCTGGCGTCCGTCAGGAATGTTTACTGTCCACCGTCCTGTTTAACCTTTTCATTGCGCATGTCATGCAGGAGACCCTCCAACTTGAGATTCGCTGATGCCATTGACCCCATGGGTGGCACCAGCAGTCAATTTCAAGATATCGCCAACATACGCCATGAAAGAGTAGAAGCATACGAGATGGAGGTCTGCTCGGATAAGTCGAAGATCATGATAAACAGCACGACCAACACCCGTGTAGACATAACCATGAACGGCAAGAAGCTGGAAGAAGAGACCTAATTCAAGTACTTGGGAGCAATCCTGTCCAAGGATGGTACCAGTACCGCTTAGGTCCGTATTGCAATGGCGACCGCATTGATTGCCAGACTGATCAGGTTGTGGACAAGCAGCTCCATCAGCTTCCCCACAGATAACAGGCTCTACACGTACCTCGTAGTATCCAACCTTCTGTATGGCTGCGAGACATGGACGCTTCACGCGGACACAGAACGCATGATACAAACCTTCAATAACAAGTGACTCCGAAGACTGCTCCGCATCTTCTACACGGAGCACAAGAACAACGAGTACGTCCGGAAGGGCACGCTAGAGAGAGGTCGATGTCGAGGCCGTCAGTGTAAATGCTGGATTGACCATGTTAAAGAGTGGACATTCCTTCCCATGGATGAATTACTCTCAGCAGCACACAACAGACCTGACTGGAGGATGATTTCTGTACCTTCGTCCCACATTTCACCCCAACGGCCAGACCGGTCAAGAATTATATGATAATGAGTATGATAATGATGATTTTGCCTATATAATGGAAACACGCTTTAAGTTGCTGAAGCATTATACACGAAGCACTACGAAAAACCACCGACGTAGGGTGACCACAGTAGCTCATCGTTGGCACCTCTTGTTTAAATTTAAAACTAGGTAAAATATTTTGCAATTGTATCTTTAACTCATTTAAGCGTGTATGGGCCATCATGAACCTCTTGACATCAATTTGAAATGATTTCGAGAACGGTCGGTGTTTTGTTCTATGGCACGATTCAAACTGGAATTTAATGCCATGGACCGCCAGATGATAGCAAAGCGGATGTTTCAGCTCGTTGTTCTAACGATCTGCGAACTTTCATTTCATGAGCATATCGTTTTGACACTTTTGACTGAAAATGTACAGTTTCATATGATTTATGTTGTGTTATTTTCAACCAATGTTCTGATTTTCTATATTAAATTTAACACATATTAAATTTATCAATTGTATAAATGTTAACACTGTATGTTGTTTTATGTTAACCACTTGTAAGTACATTAAATATATCGCGTACACTATTTTTATGTGTTCGTTTCAGTTAACATAGCACAATATGGATGGAAATAAAAACATTCGTATCCTTATCAAATCTTGTTCGATATCTGCATTTTTTTACAAGTTTAGACTTTAAACGACGTTTATTTGCTTCATTCTCGTTCTTTGTTTCGCATTTACCAACCTAATATTTGCCTTATTTGAAAGGTCAAAGAAAAAGCTTTGGTTTTATCCTTCAAAGTGCTTGTTGTTGTGGTATTTTTATTTGGAATCTGCTGCTGTAACAAGACATGCTTTACAAAGGGTAAATCCTTTACATTCTATCAACAGATGTGGGTAAAAAGTGTTTCATCACATATAAGAGTGGACAAAATAGTCCAAATTATTGCTAAAATCTTCAGAATTATGAAACAGGTGTTGCTATAATCAAATGGTGTTGTTTATTTCTGTTTTAGCTGAGAACTCAATTTTAAAGGACTAGCTATGTAGGTCAGTCACCTTTGTCCGTCGTCGTCAACAATTGACTTTTTTGTCTGACATCGATTTGTGGAAATTTATCTAATGCATATTCCTTGGGTGGTACTGTTACTGAATGCTTAAAAAAGGTGGAGAATACGATTAATGTAAAAAATACCCGCCATTTGGAGACCATGTTTCTTGAATAAAAATATTAGAACTTTAGCGGGTAAGGACTTATTTTATTATTCAAACAAGAAGTTTATGTTTGTTTACACTCGCATGTGTTTAATAAGATCTCTATTAAAGTCTAAACACATAATTGAATTTCTTAAATATGAGACTACCATCAAGAGTGCTGTTTTCCGTATTTGGTTATATAGGGAACTTAGACAATCGTCTTGTCAGCAAAATCTTGTTAATTATTAAAATAATAGTTCATGGGTTATGTTCAAACCAGATGCTACTTATTTTGATTCGCCAAAACATGACCGCCAGCTGGCGATGAGAATTAACATTTATGGATTTATATAAGGCGTTGGAATGTTTGAAAACAACGTCTAGTTGAAATATCAAGGTACAAGTGATCAGTGGTTATTAATATACCACAATGATGTTTTGTAACTACCGAAATGACAGTTTTATATTTGGAAACATTTGACGGATATTTAAGATTGTCGTATATGTTTATTTTATGTGAACACGCTTTACATGTTTTACACGGAATAATGTTGCACGAAACTCAGGTGAGCGACATATTAACCTATTGTCCTTCTTGTTATTGCAGGAGACACTACATCTCGAACGGACATCTTAAATGTTGCCGCTAGGGGAGGCATCTCATCGTGTTTTGTGTTTATAATGTATCTTTTAATTTGTTTATGCAATGCTAACATAACATTCAATTCCTTAACTAATCGAATAGGTTCATATCCTGCACTTACAGGCTTAACCTCACCGTATTGCAGCTTATTATAAACAAACTGATGTCAGTTAACATAACTTGACTTTAACTGTCTCGGAAAGGAGTCCAATACTGCCGTGCCGATTTTTAAACTATGTTAAATGCAAACACCTCCTGAATATGTGAATCACTTGGGATGATAGAAGTGTCATGAACATCAATACGTTATGGAAATGACCTGTTTGAGGACAATAGTGGAATAGGGTTAACTTTAATATTAGACATGATTACGTTCAAAAGTCAATGTTAATTCAAACTTGGACATAACACGCTTTATTAGTTGACCCACCTAAGGCTTTGTTGAGAGAGCATTATGGGCAACATGACTTTATTGCTTAGTTTTCTGATAAAAATACATCATCTTGATTTTGTTTAAGTGTTATTTTCATGGATAGCAGCTAATATGTATTTTACGTTGTTTGACTGAACTGTCAGTCACGTAGCTTTACGCTGATGCGATATGACCTCAAAACGTGTTAAATATAGCATAATATTGGTTTAGATTAATAATACATTTGTTGACAAGAGTATTACAGAAATTGACCTTTATCTTTTTTTTCCTTACACCTGTTATAAAAGTATTACTTAAAGGTGTTATATTTAAAGTATTATTTTAAATAAGAATGATAATTATATATGACCATCAGTATACGCGAAATTTATTAAATGTATTTGTAATTGAAATAAAACGCATAGCATGATGACCGTCCAATTTTAAACATTTGCGACGTTTTCTTTCAGACTTTCTTCGTGAGAAGATGTGAGCGAAAGGAGATTCTCTGAACGCTCCAAATGCACGGGGAATCTTTACTGGTCAGAGCAGTACTATGATGTATTTACATTTTGTTACGATTTTGAATATTGATATGCGTGGCTTTAGCAAAGCGATACCAGTAAAAACCAATCGACGGAAAAATCTCAACGTTTGAAATTCATTGCACTTTCAAGTTGTATTGTAGCTCTCTATAGCGACGTCATTTGAATAAACAATTTCTTCAAACAGTTCTGGTGGTTGCTTGTCTAAACGGATTAAATATAACGATTAAAATAAAATTAACATTTAATCGCTTGATACAAAGGAAGAAGGAAAAGCAATGAAACGCTCTCTTTTAGTAAGGTGGTGACAACAGATACATCAATATGCGTTTGGGTAATCTATTTCGT
The DNA here is from genome assembly GCA_007657795.1 of Dreissena rostriformis. NCBI lineage: Eukaryota > Metazoa > Mollusca > Bivalvia > Myida > Dreissenidae > Dreissena > Dreissena rostriformis. The sequence continues at coordinate 79,054 of VMBQ01018469.1, read as the reverse complement.
TTTCATAAAAAAAGATTACTCTCGTGTTTGTATATCAATTTGTTTCCTATTTATTGATATTTGAAGAGATGAAACGGTATAATTTAATATAATAGACTTGCCTAGTTTAGTTGCATATATATTCAATTACATCGTCTTTCTTGTGTTACATGCAGCTTCATGGTGCAGGTTCTCGGAATTCATAATCAGCTCTTTATAGTTTATAGTGATTCGAGACATATACTCTAATATTTATATGTTAACATTGTTTCAGAATTACACGAATCGGTACTTTAACTGGTTTCTGTAGTCGTCTGCCGTTCACATGTTGCGCACATCTTCAGCGCACATCTACTGCGCACATCTTCTGCGCAACTGAAACGAGACATAATGGCAAACGAGGCTTAATGTATTTGCTTGCTTGTTGAAGACATAATTTGCTAGGAAAAAAGCCCTATGTCCTGTTTTATGTTATTAATTGGTGGACGACATAACAGAGCAATATATTTAAGTAAGAAAACAAGATGTGTTTGTTTAATGACCTGTAAATTGACACCAAATACTTGTCAATAAGGTTAATAAGGTTAATGCTTATTATTATTATTATGACGTATTAAATACAAACGTTTAAGTTAAAGGTTAATTTATACTTGTTTGTATTGTATTGATCTTAAATTGGAATACTTCGAACTTATAACTACGATGTACGCAGTCTTAATCCTTGGTTCAAGCATATAAATATACAGGCAAGATCAGTTTTGTCCAACACATTCATTAATAAAGCAAACAATACAACTTTAGAAACTTTTAAGGAAGAGACATCTTATTCCTATCCACTAATTTTATAACTGAAAACAGACTTTAAACATAAACTGATTTTATTACAAATGTCCGCCTTGGAACGGTCAATGCAAAGCATTTGGGGTTTACACCGGTTTAATGGCTAGCCGAAACTCACACTTACCTCATAATTCATCACAAACCATACACGCGTATCAAACCATTTGATAAACTGTACATATCCAGACAAAAATAAAAGAACAGGAATGCCAAAACGTGAGCTTGAATAAATTTCTACACACATAATTGTGTTATGACGACATCCCGCACGAAGTAATGAAGTTCCCAGCACTCGTAGCGGTACTACAGAAATTATGTCAAATGCTATTCGATCACTGAGTTGCAACTTGTATATGGAAAAGAGCTATCATCTGCCAAATACTGAAGGATCCTCATTCCGATAAACGAATTTCACCCTATGAACTGTAGAGGTAAACGCCTAGATTTAAGGGTTTTACAAACTGCATAGCGAATTTCTAAATAAAAGACTGTCGTTGTATTAAAAAAACGAAAACTGGTTGACAGCAAAAATGGGTTTCGAGCAAAACGATCAAACAGATATGTGTATTGACATATGTTATTGTACAAACTCTTACTCATTCGTTGGACAGAAATGTTCAAACCTCAATTTAGAATATATACGACAGCTCGTTGTTCTTTGTCCACATCAACGGAACTCTCACAAACTTGTTCGACTGCCACCTCGTCGTCAAGCAGTGCTGTGGGCTGTCACCAACACTCTTCGCTATATTTGCAAACGATCTCGCCAATGAAATCAAATACATTCACATTGGAAACGTCGTTGGCGACCAGACATGGTCCCTCCTTATGTACGCTGACAAAATCTCACAAACAGCCGAAAAAGAGAACTACCCTCAGCGCACACTTGGTGTCGTCCACAAATGGTTCAAGCGCTGGCTCTTTATTTTTAACGCATGAAAATCTCAATGCACATCATGTGGAGTGCACACAGCGCATACAATTCAAATTCAAGATAGCGACACCGAGTTGGAGCACTACTAATACCTCGTGTACTATTCGACGAAAATGACCACTAAATGCAAAAGACTAGCGAAAGGCACCGGGCGAAAATCCTTCACTAAACTGTACCGCTCATGCGTGGTTCCCGTCTTTGACTGTGCGTCAGTATGGGGAATTAAAAGAGTTTCAGGCCAGTGATTACATCCAGAGCCACAATTTGCGGTTTTTCATAGGCGTGCACAGCGTTGCCACATGCGTCAGCGCTCATTGGAGACACCTAACGGATCCCTTCTAGACACCGATGACCATTATACGGTAATGGAATTGAATTATTACTATGGACACATATACACAGATATGGACACATTTGCTAGTTGTTTAAAAGCGAATAAGTATCATGTACTTTGAGTTGTAGAAATAAGTGGTGCTACGAAATAAAAACTAAACAAACAAATATAGGACTAAAGGACAACTAAAAACAGAAACTAACCAAATGTGTGTTTGTGTTGATAAAGCGCTTGCATGTTTTTTTTATAGTTTTGTTCTAGTCGTGAGATCGAATCTGGACTGTGTATGAAAAACAATTTTTATAAATTATTAAGTTTTTCTTAACGATTCTCTTTATATAAGTCTTAGTTGTCAAAATATGTGTGAAAACTGGTTATACCGTCGATATACACATTTCATCATTTTTTTTTAAATTAAATAACTAACGAGAAATACATTGTTATTTATTGTTTATTTCCCTGCCGCGAATCATTCTAAAAATCTTTGAAGGATATTTCAATTGATACATTAAAGAATCATAATAGTATTAGAACACGAAATTACCACTTGAAATATTGCTATTTCAGCAGTAAGGTTAACTCCAAAACTCCAGAAGCTTTTAAGGCGAGCAACAACCGTCGCCCTACTCGAGACTTTGCTTCTATAAGTCTTACCCTCCAGCATCAGTCTTAATTGCTTAACTTTCTCCTAGTGATGCAAAATATCAGGTATTTATACCAATGTGAATGTATTAATTATGTTAAAAACTATGGCGACGGGCGGCCTGTTGGAAGAACGATGTCCACTTTCTTACTAAAACACTTTAACTTGGATCATCATTAACCTTTGTGATAATGTGATAATGTTTAAGGGCAAAATGCCTCGACCAAGTTCGATCTCCGCCCAAATAGCTTGAAGCACTTATAAGTGATGGTCCTTGTGGTATTAAAATGTGCCGATTTCACCGAGAAAGCTCTGTTACTCAAACAGTTTAAACATGATCATCATGAAACTTGTAATGCCTCATATATATATGTTCGATAACTAGACAAATATTTGAAGCACTTTAGAATTAAAGCTCTTTTAATGATACAAATGCTAAAATTAAACTGTTCCGCTCTCTAACCCCAACAAGTTAAATCGGTTCTTCATTAAATTTGGGGATGATGCATCCAATCATAGCTGAACAGAAAAAAATAATATCGTTGTTTACGTAAATAATTATGGTTCCTTGTGTTTAAATATTTATTTACACACATTCTTTAAATTGATGATATTTAAGTGAATGTTATTTTCATCGGCAATAATATCAAGTTCAAAAGCAGCACATTCATTTAATGTATTGAATGGACATTTACACTCAAAAACTAGAAATACATACATGTATTTGGATTTATTGACAAAACATATAACAAAAGGGATAAATACATGTGAAAGTTCAATAGGGAACATAAGACTGTAGAATTTTAACATGTGAATACATACAGAAAGAATATATATATAAACGGATAGACATGTGTGTTCGTATAGAGGAAAACATATTTCGCTTATAACAGAACGTAGTTTAACAATTTCATGAAACCTCGGAAAAACCGCAATACAAAAACAAAATTTTCTAAATGATAACCTATTATACAGGGATAACCTTTTATGTTTACGGATTTGAGAATTATATTATATATATATAACTTGATTAATGAAATAAGCAAGAATTAAAATTACAAAATTGTGTGGGGCAGTAAAACTATCTGCCGTGTACGATTACCAGCTAGATTACCCGAGGCGATTCTACATTATGGCCCATATAATCATATATTATCAAAAGTCTGCCGAATTAATGTTGTCCTCTTTTTAACTCAAGATCAATGTAACCAAGAGCTTTTAACGGGCGTATTTTGTGGCAGGTTAGAACTCTTGTGCATATACTTAAAACCTGTCAGTGCTTTCTGATCGTAATGTGGTGTTCTGCTTTTTACGCCAATAATTGCAGACATGTAAAATACATTTTAGAAAAGTAAAGAAACAAACACGCAATTGAAATCATAACGATTTTAAGACTGCCAAATTCTAAAAGCGTTAAGGCTGATAAAATTCATGAGCACATCTATACGAAGTTAAGAAAAATTCCCGTCTATAAATGTCAACATATGGGAAAAATTGAATCTATCACCATTTAAATCAGTGTTTTTACAGAGATGTTTACTAAACTATTACTGTTCATACTGGTCATAAATATAGAAACAAAAACTGAACACTTACAATCAATATGTTAACACATGTTTACACACTTTCAAAGCTCTGTCTGGCTAGTAAACAATCGCTGCTTTGAGTTTGTTGGTTTGCGCCAAAATGTTTAATGAATTCCCTTTGCGATATTTTATATCCCGCAAAGTTTTCATTTCAATCTGTATTTCCAGATAAGCTTAATTTACTACAATTATGTATGCATTCACTGTTTCCTAAAATGATTTAAATACATTTTGACTGTATCTCTGTGAATTGCTGTTACCAATACCAAGTAAAGAACTGTTGTACTCGCCTAATTATATTTTAATTACAAAAAATCAAAGAAACAAAGACAGTCCCAAGTAAATAAGGTATATCGTAATCAAAACGCCACTTAACCAGCCGCAAAAAAACGATATCTCCGCCCAATAAAATTATGGCCCATACATTTCCCAAAGTATGTCAAATGAATGTATTTTTGACAGGTTGGTACTTTTGTTTATATACTTATAACCTTAAAGTTATTTTGATCATAAAAAGAGATTCTGAATTCTACGCCAATCGTGGCCGATGTGCAAAATACTTTGCAGACAGCTAAAATACATTTTGGAGAAGTCAAGAAGCAAACACGCAATTGAAATCATTACGATTAGAAGAATGCACAATTCTAAAAGCGTTAAGTCTGATAACATGTACAATCACCTTTTTATGAAGAGTAAATAGAAATTCACGTCTATAAATGAAGACATATAATGGTAAAACTTGACAATCACAATTTTAAACAATGTTTATACAAAGATGTTTAACAAAATATCACTATCAGTCATAAATATTGAGAAAAAAAACATGTTTACACACTTTCAATGCTAGGTCAGACTAGTAAACAATCGCTGCTTTCTGTTTGTGGGTTTGCGCCAAGGTATTTAATGAATTCCCTTTGCGATGTATTATTTCCCTCGAAGTTTTTATTTAAATCTGTATTCCCAGATAAACTGAAAATACTACAATTATAAACACATTAATTGTTCGATAAAATAATTTAATTGTTCAATACATTTTGACTGTGAATTGATGTTACCCAGTAGGTTACTGTTTTGTTCGCCTTACTATATTTGTTATTACAAGTTATCAAAGAAACACAAACAATCCTCAGTAAATAAGGTATATCAACAGGCCACTTAACCAGCCGCGACAAATCGATATCTCTACCCATTTAATTAACTTATATTAAACAATAAAAGTTTGCTAAAACAAAATGGTTATGCCAAAGAAGCCTATTAGTGACGATTTTCAGCAAACAGTTTTAACTTTTCCATGCCAAAAGGATTGTGTAGCCAAATGTAGAGAGGAGTATTTTTAATATTACAATCCATCTCAAAAATATTCATTAATATCAAGGTAAATATTGCAAACATATCTCCTAACGCAACAAGCGCGCAACTATCCCATGGCGAAGAGTGTTTACACACCTAATTAAGATCGCAAAAAATAAGTCTAGACTCGACAAAGAAATATAAGTTGTAACCCAATTCTGTAGCGAGGCAGATTTTGTACAAACTAATCACTGAAAATATTGTTTTCAAAGCAAAGTAATTTCGCAAATGAAATCTCTCAAATCTACACAGAAGTAGACTGCTCAATTGTATCATGTGGAGATGCAACTCTAGGTGGTTTAGATGAAGCTTCCTTACATCCAAATCTCTGTTGGAGGTTGTCACAAAGTGTCTTCAGATCGCGGATGATATTTCCGGTATCGACAACGAAGATGGCGAAAAGTTTGAGGACGAGGAAGATCAGTCCTGCTATACCCACTGCCTTTGCTGAAGGCCGATGGTCCGGCATGCTATTCAGCTTCCTATACTGCAACGAGTACAGAAATTAATACAGTATGAGTGACTTTGAAAGTAATTCTAATACCTCCTTAACAAATATACCGCCATTTTATTATTTCAAGAGAGTACCTGCTTCTTTATTACGGATCAGAGTTTCATTTCTAATTCTTAGACGCCTACACATGTATATAGAAGAGTCAAATCAGTGTAATCACACAACTGTTTTGTATAAACAAGATAAGTTTAAGGTAAGTATATCCATACAGATATAATGTTGCGAGAACTTTTTCGAATTTGCGTGTAAGGTCTGGAATAATTGTGTGTATGGCAGGACATCATAATAAAACATATGTTTGTTATCACTGAAATAACATTAAACGAAACTATATCTAATGACATTTCGAGGCATTGACATTCATATATAAGTAAAACACTGTGTCAATTGCTATTTTACCTTTGTTAAATATTTCGTTATTGATTTGTCCGCGTCTTAATATACCCATACAAGTAAATGTTTAGTGATTGTATGTATTTATGATATTATCAGCCGGGCGTAAAATTTGACATTTGAAAACATTGCGCCTAATGGCCAAATGGGACGAGATATCTGTCTTAGCTTGATTCATTCATTTCCAACATAGTGAATCCTTTGGTGTTTTACTCACGGTAGAAGTGAGGTTTTTCAGGTTAACTTTGAGTTTTTCTTGGATGGCTGCAACAATGGTTCGAATCTCATTCTGTGTGTAGTTTTTAGGTTCTTCAACCCAACCACATGGACAGTAACAATCCGTGAAGCACTCCTCATTGGAAGCTGAAATTGAAGTAAGGTTATATACAATATAACGAGGCTCACGATATTTGAATATTAGATTTTACTGTGATCATTGGACGTGTATTACATGTAAATAACCATATATTTTCCTTTGTAAGAATTATACAGAAAATTACGATTCTTTTTCATATGTGTCATTTGATTGTGAGAATCTTTCTAAAATGAATACTAAATGCATTTCAGTCTATTGTTTTTCGATGAGATTGACATACGACGTATTGCCAAACCTGATTTAATCAATTATCATATCAACATTATGTATGAACAAATATTCAGATGGTATCCAGAATGTGTGTAAATGGATCAAAATCTCATGATAACAAGTGTAATTGCGTAACATGGTTCGTGTCATACCAATGACTGGACTAATAAACTGGTCAATGTCTCGACAGCTTTGGTGCTGACTTCATGGAACATTATTAATTATAAAATCATATTTATAACAAATATTTTAAACTTAGACAACAAATATGTAATACTGTTCTTGATGAGAAAATGAATTATTCTTCTTCTTCATTTACAGCACCACTTCTAAATAGAAGATGTTGTTCCGGCGCCTTTGTTAAGGGGTGAAAACTGTACAAGGGTGCATAGTTGGATGTTAATTAAAAATTATTTACATTGTAAGTGTCTACAGGTGGATAAGGGGGCAACGTATATGGGGAGGTAGTGCATTCAGTTGAATAACTGTTCTTGTGTAGAATGAGAATTCATAAGAATGTTTTGAGGTTTGTGTGCGTCTATAGTCATGGTTACTCCTGATTCTGTGTCAGCGGTCGACATGAACTAGAAGATTATCAGGAGGAGTGATGGTAAATGCATGGTAGATAATTTTATATAGCACGATGAGACTTTTGTTGTGCGTGTTTCAAGTGTGGGCAAATTGAGGGTGTCCATCATATGTTTTTGTTTTACTGAACTTGTGTTTTGATATATGTTTGTTACGAATCTGGCTGCACGTCTTCGTACTTTTTCCAATTGGTTTATTTTAGATTTTGTATGTGGGTCCCATACAGTGGAGGAGTATTCTAAGTAAGGTTTAACGTTTGCTTTGTAGGAATGATCTTCAACCTTTGATTAGCAAATTAAAAGGTTGCAGCAAAGAAATCCTAGTGGCTGGTTTGCATTATAAGTGATTGAGTTAATATGTTTATCCCATTTGAGGTTACTTTTGAGTGTAATACCTAGATATTTGGCGTGATGTACTTTTTCAATGATGTGATCATGTAGTTTGCATGAGAAGATGATAGGATTACTTCTCTGAGTAATGCTAATGATGTTAAATTTTTTCAGGATGGAATTGCATTAACCAGTCCTGCTCCAATCGACCAGCAACTTTAATATCTAGCTGGAGCTTATGGGAGTCGGAGAGGTTGTTAATATTTTTGTAGAGGATGCTATCATCTGCAAAAAGTTTGAGAGTGATATGTTTAATATAATAAGCAGTCATTTATGTAGATCCGAAAAAAGATGGGCTCCAAGTTTATCAATTATACACGCGCATTATCAGAGATCTGTTAAATATACTTTGATGCATTTCTTGTTTGCGCAAACATATTCTTTACTACCATATATCGATAACATCATTAGTTTTTGGTATCGAAACATCTATTTTATTTATTTACTAAAATGTCAGTTCCTTACGTGTCAGTAATTACATTGTGTTTGATATCAACAGAGATTTTAAACCTTCACAACTGTGTGTCTAGCACAGATGGTATGTGCTGATTGTTTTATGTACTAATGTTAGTCTATGGTCGTAGTTTGTTATTAACAATGTTTTACTTAGTATAACCACATTTGATAAATTGAAAATAAAGATTTCAATATCTTTTAGTTATTTCTATCAGTACACAATTACATTTGCTTTTATCTAATTACGAGGAATCATCGCTATTGTTGAATGTTACGAAATACAATTACAGCAACGTACACCATATGTGTACTTTAGTCGTTCTTAAATTACAAAAATCAGACAATGAAATTAATAATGGCTGAAGAAGATAGTATTTTTTTTTTATGGAATCATTCAGAAATTCAATTTTTCTGCACTGCTGAATATGTTCGGGAATCTTTTTGTATCACATTAGATGTGGAACTTCAATACGAGATACATGTATTTACTGTCACATATTTTGATAACATGATGAAAACCATCTACAATATGTTGATCAAACACTAAGAGAGGCAGTGGCATACATATTAATATGGTCCTGCTATGACCAGACCCACGGGTACCCTTATTCTTGTCTTATCCGCATCACAATATGAAATACATAAATTAACTGAATCTTTTCCTTATTTGATTATTATGTAAATTGAAATAANTCAACAGAGATTTCAAACCTTTACAACTGTGTGTCTAGCACAGATGGTATGTGCTGATTGTTTTATGTATTAATGTCTGTCTATGGTCGTAGTTTGTTATTCACAATGTTTAACTTAGTATTACCACATTTGATTAATCGAAAAGAAAGATTTCAATATCTTTTAGTTATTTCTATAAGTACACAATTAGTGGGAGCAATGGTCTAATGGTAGGACGCTGGCTTAGGGATCGAGAGGTCCCGGGTTCGAATCCCGCCCTGACCACTGAAATTTCCTTGAGCAAGAAATTTATCCCACATCTGCTCCTCTCCACCCAGGTGTATAAATGGGTACCCGTGATCAGGGTAAAAAATGTAAAGCGCCTTTGAACGTACATCTCGAGTATGAAAAAGGGCGCTATATAAATGTGGTATAAAAAAAAATACATTTGCTTTTATCTAATTACGAGGAATCATCGCTATTGTTGAATGTTACGAAATACAATTACAGCAACGTACACAATATGTGTACTTTAGTCGTTCTTAAATTACAAAAATCAGACAATAATAAATCAGATAATAATGGCTGAAGAAGATAGTATTGTTTTTTTATGGAATCATTCAGAAATTCAATTTTTCTGCACTGCTGAATATGTTCGGGAGTCTTTTTGTATCACATACGATGTGGAACTTCAACACGAGAACCATGTATTTACTGTCCCAAATTTTGATAATATGATGAAAACCATCTACACTATATTGTCCAAACAGTTAGAGAGGCAGTGGCATACATATTGTTATGGTCCTGCTATGACCGGACCCACGGGTACACTAATTCTTGTCTTATCCGCATTACAATATAAAATACATAAATTAACTGAATCTTTTCGTTTTTGATTATTATGTAAATTGAAATAAAATTAGACACGACAAACTTACTTTGATAAACATACAGTTATGATCTTAAATACTGTTGAATTAGCACAATCATTATCGAAAGGCTAATTTCATAATCAAGTGTGGCTATATTATGATCGCTAAAATACACACGTATTTTGCATACAAGCACAGAATATAAAACAATGTCAAATTAATAAAATAATGCAATAACGTCGCTACATATGCGACACTTTTAACCACAAAGAAACCATCATTGTAATATTTTATGAACATTTTATCCACTTAAAATTAAAATGCCTTTATATGCAATACCACATTGCACATAGTCAGCCTCGTTCTCGATTAGGTTTATCAAGAGAGGAGTGTCAAAAGGGTATTTTATTAGATTTTCTATGAGACAATTTAGTCGCGTGTTTGTATGCGAGTATTCATATGATGATAACAATTCGTAAATTGAGTTATCAGAAGCAGCACTTACACGAATTGCTTCCACCTGAAGCGGCGGATGTTGACCGTTTTGACCGTTCATCGTGACTGACAGGCATTGCCTTTGAGAGGGAGTTGCTGTATTTTGGTACCAATGACGCCAGACCGGGATACTCGTCAGTGGGCGCTTTTGGAGGAGGGGAGCCTTCGGGTTGTTCGATCAGCGGCGTCGTCAAGGTAAACGTGACGTTGATAAATTCATTTTGTTCGTTTGAGTTATTTACGAACTGTGTGGCAATATCATTGTGTGGTACTGCAATAAGAAATGACAATCAATATGAAGAGAGAGATATTACGCAAAATGTTAACAACTATGATGGAAACTAGCTTTCGTCTCATAAGTCAGTATGTATGCAAAGGAAAAAAGGTTGGTGACTTAAACTCAACGCTAGATATTTAATATATCTGTACTTGTCAGATATTTACAATATATCTTCATGTTTGGACTGAATAGCCCTAACGGGAACAATCTTTTGAGGCTAAATATAAATATCAGAAATTGTTCTTTTTTTTGTTTCTTCGTTAGCTCATTTGAACGAACTGGTTTCTCCTAGGGGAGAAGTTTTGAATAAAATAATGTTCAAATAAGTTATTCCACTCAATCCACACATTAAATTGATGAAACAATCTTTTGCAGAATCACATACCAAATGACGCAATGTCTATATTAGAATTACTTAAAAATCAGGCAGTAAGTGTAACGATAACCATTTTACAAAAACAACCTTTTTTACTTCTTGATTTTATGCAACGCATCGTTATACAACAGGAACCATGAGTCTTTGCGAGGAAATATGCCATACCTTTCTTTGCAAGGGCTTGAGGTGCATGTGTTTTTAAGCATCGCTACATATAATTATAGTTATAACTCACTAATATCAAATAGTATTATATATGTGTTATGTTAATTATGTCTTTGTTATATGAAAAGAAATAATCGAAACATGTAAAGCGTTTAACTCTGGTTGCTTGTTTTAATGTATACAAACCACCATTTTAAAGTGTAGTGTATATTAAAAAAGATATATTCATCATGCAAACAAGATGATGTTTTTTCTCATCGAATAGAGCTAAAACAACATTATCAACATCAACAAAACGACAAGACATTACGCTTACCGTTTTTGAAGCTCGTTTTCCCAGTTAGCGACATCAATGCAAGTTTCGTAAAACGGCCACTTTGAAGAGGAATAGTTGTTGTGGAGTCAAGTTCTAGGGAATACATCTCACCCACCTATTAAACATTCAAATAAAATATTATACAAAAAGCCCAGAACGAACCAAAAGTTTCAATTAAATAGACTTTGTTCGCAATACTGAAAATGTTATATAAGTGCAATTAATCTAGCATCGTGCGATCGGTCAGTCAAAGAAAATGTCGCAAATGATGCTCAAAGTGTCATTTTAATGAATTAAAATCTTGGCAAAATGGCATGTTTCAAAAAGTTGTCACATATTCGTGAAGAATATATAACTTATTGTTATTAAAAAAATAAAACTCGTGATTTGTAAATATATTAGAAACACCATTCCGTTCTCGGGAAATAAATTTAAATTGTAAACACATATAAATCGTGTATACCTCTTTTTAGCGGATATTTGGAAAACAAAATAGTTTATCAATACACAACAAACTCCTAATGAATAGGTTGGCCTGATTAAAGCACGCTCCCTTTGATCCCAAAGGATCCTTATTTTAATCTCGGAGCGGGAAAAGTTTTATATTTCAACGTTTTTTTTAATTGATATAAAATCATTAAAAACATATCCAAAACTGTATGTTTTTTAGTAAATACAATATATGACTTTACACACGATCCGTTATTACATCTTTTCCAATTGTTTTTCCAATTCAGAAGCGTTTTCGCAAGTCATTCTTACTTGCGATAAATGGTGATTGGGTCCGGTTGTCGGAAATGTTTTATGTACACAATCTGTACTGTTGCACGACATGACTTCTACTTGTTTTGGCCCAATCTGGAAGAAAACAATGAAAGAAAGAACTGTTCAGGTGTACATGGAGGACAATTATTTATAATTTATTAAGCTAATTTGACACGAACAATACTTCTGATTCATGCGCGATACGTTTAAGATTCAAAACTGATACACAACTCGTTAATTATAATTTCTTGAGAGTAAGTTACTTAAATTCCATTTTTTTTATTAATATTAAACACAACAAATTATTAAAACTACTAATTTTGTGAACTAAGTTTCTCAAACGTTAAAATAAGTCTTTACTAGTCGGTTTGTGTCTTGCAAAAAAGTATAATTGAAAACTATTCTGCACCATAATAGTGGTTTGGTTCTCGATTGTATCGTTGATGTACAGTCGTATGTAGGCAACGCTCTGGTTGTCAGCGAGCTGAACATTGATTCGAATTTTCCTGAGGCCTTCAATATTCACGAATTGCACATCATTCTGCGAGGTGGCAATGTCCATATCTGATAATTGAAATAAATGAAACTTAACGTAAAGTCATATATGTAATTCGTATACTTACTGATTTGCAATTGTAACAATGGTATTTGTGCATATTGTATTTAAAGAACAATTGTGTATGATGCACATATATCGTAGGTTAGTATATCAAAGTTTTCTTAAAACATTGATTAAAATGGTTTGATTTCATTCCAGAAAAACAAATGATCAATGAAAATTAATTATCTAAATATGAAAATGGTATTAAGCATATGAATACCCATGTGAGAACAACAAAATTAAAACAAGAGGCCCATGTGCTTTTAGGCACTCAACTTAAATTCGAAGGAACAAAACTATTCTAACAAGATGTTGTTCAGAATAATAATAGTACTTCACAAAACATAAATATTCAATTTCTATACACACTAAGCCAATATATCATTTTAACTCTAGTTCTAACGAGGTTTAATAAAGATATGACTTTAAATGAGACTTCTAAAGTAGTAACACGCTTTAATTTTGTTTTATTTGACATAGTGACCGTGTTTGTACCTTACACGACTAAATTGTACACTCGACCGTTTTATCATAAAGGCAGATGTGCGACTTCTAGAGTGTTAACAAGCTTTCAAATTTTATCTAGTGAATATATTGTTTCCCACTTGACCCAGTTTCAAACTCAGTTGAGATTTAATTGGGACAAATGTTCTGATTAAGTGTTATGAAGATTGGATTATCAGTATAAAGCCATATAAGTAAAACTTCCCTGCTCCGTGGCAGCAAGGATTTTCAACGGGCTTGAAGCATTTTTTTAAATATGCTAATATATCATTATAAAACATGTTCTGACCAAGTTACATGAAGATTGGACTACAAAATGTGACGTCCAGTGTGTTAACGAGGTTTCACTCTAGCAATATTAAGAAAATTGCCCCGCCCCATGGAAGCCATGTTTTGTCAACACACTGAAAACATTTTTAAACTCGGTTTATGTATCATTAGAACAAATGTTCTGACCAAGTGTCATGAAGATTGAACTAAAGATGTGACATCTAAAGTGTTAGTAAAATCTATTCATGGCCACACTCTGGTTTATTGTATGTCACCAATATTAAAATAGTAGGAGAAAAAGTACTTTTGTAATTTGCAAATTGTAATTCTGTCAACTTTTGGTAAACTCAGACAAATTCGATTGTAGATCGAGTTCTCGAGGTTTTGTCAAGTTACTGGTATTGATTGAATTTTGTTGTTAGAAATACGAATTCAATTATAACATCCAATGAAAACATGGATATCCCAAATACACATTTATTGTTGAGACACTTTGTGCCAGTGGTCTGACACTCAATGTCAATGGTACAAGCACTGGCTATGGCTTTCTTTAAAAAGCGATATTGGTGGAAATGTTTCAAACTTGATGTCAACTAGCATTACAGCTCAAATATATGGATGCATAATCTAACTGCACGAATCTATCTGCTCATATAATTTATTGGTTTTATGATACTTATTTCCTGAAGTTTACTTACTTGGTAGACATATGTCAGCTTGGGAGTCGTGGAAACTTGTAGCCTCACATGTACATGTCTGGTCAAGGCACTTTGAACCAGTGGTGTTGCACTCTTGGTCAGCGGTACAGAAACTGTTGAAGGCTTTCTCTGATATTGGATATTGGGTGACACCTTAAGAACGTTATGTTAACTATCGGTATAGCACAAATACATGGACACAGAACAGACCTTTATATGTAGAAATCTTCCTCTTAATGTATCCTCTTTTCCTTTATATTCAGTCACTAAAGAGCTATATTGATTGTTTACCCCTAATATACATACTGTAAACACCAGTGTGACATTTAATTTAAACGTTTCCGTTGTTTCAGCAAAGAAAATGGCAAGATGATGTATTAAGTAGATATTTTTTTAGAAGCAAGCGAACTTGTTGTTTAAGTAACATATGTAGTATCAATTTGTTACGTCATCAATAAAAAAAAAAACTAAAACATTTAATAACTTTTTAATTTGATGAAATTCATTAAATATATTATTAAGTAGACTAAAAGGCATCACTATTCTGTTTCAAAACAAAATATTTAACATTTATGCTCGGTCTTTTCACATAATGTGTAGACATTTTTGATGAATCTTTACCAAATTAATATTTTATCAGATAAAAAAATACAAATTCACATTTTGATTAAAAAAAACAGTATTCATATGATTAAATTGCTTTAATACCAATAGTAAATGTCAGTTCAAAAAGATATTCCAACATTATAATTTCAACACTGAAATTCCAAACTGAATCTAAATGAACGGCTTTAACTGTAGGAAAGAGCAACATTGAATGTTTATATGCTTTCTCTTGATCTACATAAAGGACTAATCGCTTTTTTAAAAATCTAATCGACTAAATATGTTGTTCTCTTAATCAAATACTTTGAAGTCACCTATCTCTGAATCAAATCAACTCAATGCAGCTTTTGCTTTATCGTATTGACTCAATTGGTTGTTATCTTAATCAAATAATTTGAATTTAGATTGCTCTTAATCAAAACAACTAAATGCAGTGTTATCCTAAATTTATATACTTAATGTATTGTTCTTTAAGTCAATCAATTGAGTTCAGATATCTCTTCATAAAATCAACTGGATGTTGCTTTGTATTAATCTCAATTACTAATTTGTTAGTATTTGTTTGTAAAAAAAAAACTACATTGTTATTGTTTTCGTATAATCAATTGTTCTCAGCTTTCACGTAATCAAATCAACACAATGTAGATTTGTGTGAATATATAGACATGAGTAGGTTCTTCGATAATCTGTGTGAGATTATACTGTTTTAGAAGGTTGTCCATTTTGATCCTACACTGTGATTTATTAATGTCGAAATTAAAATCACATGTAATAACAAAGTTTTGTATACCGGTGTCAACGGCTAGTGAGATAGAATCGTTTATGCATTCTTGTACATTCAATGACAATAGTTAATTGGTCTATAGAAAGAGCAAAATAAAAGACGCCATCGCTTGTTACGTAATTCAATCCATATACATTTTGTTCCATTTGAAGGTGAGATCGCTTAGTGACAAAGAGATCAGAGTTTATAAATACTAAATGCCTACATGGGGAACGTTTCGTCTATCCTTTCTTATGTAACATGGCTGCAGGTCCAACCATAATTTCATAAATAGAAATAGATGTTCAAATAATGTAAGAAAATGTTAAAAAGTTTATTTACATCAATATTTATAAATAAAATAACTATTGTAATTAATGATAAATCTTATATCATAATAATAAGGGTTATATAAAGAAAATATTTGAATGTTAGGAACAATAATAACATAAATGAAATTTGGAAATTTAATAGCAAATCTTTATGATATATTGGCCATGATTATAGGATTTTCTTGCATGTAGAAACATGACATACCTTACATTCATTGTAAAAGTAGACTAAATCAACAATTTGAAAGGTCAAAGATACGATATTCTAAATGTAAGAATCTGTTACTTAGATACTGTATTATCCCAGTTGATAAAATGGTCAGAGGTATTGACACGGAAATTCTAATCATACTAAGTATTTCATATATCCATTGAGCTATGCCGGTCAAGGGGATTACTAGTATACCTTGTTGTCGCTAAACATACAGAGTGCTGCAACGGGAATCGTAATCCTATTAAATTATCTCTCATATCCATTGGATTATGCATGAAGACAGTACATTAAATAGTCAAACCAGATATCTAAGAGGATTATTCAATGGGTTCATACATGAAATAACTTGGTTACTTCGTTCCCGGGGAACGTCTTGTTGGAACAACAGTCAACCAATCGGCAAATAACACGTGGTAAGGGAACTCTTTGACCGAGCCAATGGGAAATCAACGGGTGTTCAGTTAATCGCTTTGATCAATCAAATATGTTGTAAGGAATATCATTATTTTATGTTTATGTGTATTTCAATATAAAACCAGATGTTGATGTAGAGAGAACTTCAGTATATTCTGTGGTTAGATTTGACAATTGAATAGAGCGGTCACGCTTTCGTGTCGTGGCGGTCACGAACATTAACAAGCGTTGTATTAGAAAATATTCAACAGAAATAAATCAAGATGAAAATAGAAACGAACTTTGTGTCTTGTTCCTATGTGAGTTCCCAACGAACAATGTGTCAATTACGTCACACAGTACTTTTATATAAAAGTACTGTGTGACGTAATGACAAATTATTCTTCGTTGGGGACACACAGGAACAAAACAAAACAAATAAAAAAGACATAATGCATGTTTTGTGTCGGTGAGTTTCTATTCCTAGATTATACTACCATTGGGCTGTTTAAAGCTACTTACAATTAGAACACCAAATGGTAGAATATAGGGGGCTTGACTGTTATTAATTAATTTTCCTATCCTAAGATTATTCTTACATATGCGAGTTCCCCAGACACAATACAGGCTGGCCATAAAGCCATTAAATTCACTACAAATGCTCTTATACATTCATTTTTAAACATATTATCGCAAACTCTTTGTTTGCATTCCATAAACAAAAAAATCTTTGACTCCTAATATTTTTAACTTTAAACTAAGATTTCTACAAATATTTGAAAATAAAAGTTTTATATTTCTACCTTACAATTTATTTAAATTAAAAGTAAATGTCTTGAGGTGTTTTTTTATTAATCGGAAATCGGAGTAAAATATATCATAATAATATAAAACGTTTACTTCACAATAGAACGTAACCTCTTACTTTGCACACAAGAGTCGGTCTGAGATTCATGGAAATGTGTAGCCGCACATGTACACTTCTGGTTGAGGCACTTTGAACCGTTCGTCTTGCACTCTACATCCGTGGTACAAGTACTGCTGACGGCTTTCTCTGAAATTGCATGGTTACATGTGTATGCTTAGCCACTTATGACATGTTAATCAACAAATTACAACAATGTCATAACGTATGAAATATCATACCTTGTTTTGAAATTAATGAATTGAGTATTAAAGGGACTTGTTCACGTTTTGGTAAATTTACAAAATTGACAAAAAAAACAAATTTGCAAATGTTTGTTGCAGTTATAATAGTTGCGAGGAAACAGTAATACTGAAGGTTGTAATCAAATTGTCCTAGACCTGTTCATGTAGTTGTACTTTATTCAACAACTTAAAAAATTTAATACTGATCATATTTCATGCCTTTATATATGTTACTGTGTTTTGAACATGTGTACTCATGGACAGTATGATCATTGTATATTGAATAAACCATATTTGAATCTGCGTATTAGAAGATCTTCTGGTTACATGTTTGCGGGTGCTGTAGGTGTTTTTGTTTAATATGAAATCAGTTTAAGACAAAACAATTCAATGCCTTTAGAATTTTAATTGTAAATACACGCTTACCATATAAAATAACATGC
The DNA here is from genome assembly GCA_007657795.1 of Dreissena rostriformis. NCBI lineage: Eukaryota > Metazoa > Mollusca > Bivalvia > Myida > Dreissenidae > Dreissena > Dreissena rostriformis. The sequence continues at coordinate 60,548 of VMBQ01018469.1, read as the reverse complement.
AAGGTGAATCTTTGGATTCAGTTAACAAGACATGTTTATGTACGTTACCTGCTTGTCGGTATATCAATATGTCGCATATTGTCATAAAATTGCCATAGCCATTGCCACTTCCCGTAACCCGTACAAACTGTATTTCCCGTGGAGGAGTTAGCCTCATCTCCGCAACGGTCTCATTTTTATTTGTGAATTGTTCATCCTGAAGGCATTCTGTCCTTAGACCCATTGAAATTGATATGTTGTCAAACTGTCCAGACCCTGCAAAGAAGCATGAAGTGTGCACGACAATTAAATAACAACATGAACATTTAATCAGGCTGTNAAATCGGAGTAAAATATATCATAATAATATAAAACGTTTACTTCACAGTAGAACGTAACCTCTTACTTTGCACACAAGAGTCGGTCTGAGAGTCATGGAAATTTGTAGCCGCACATGAACACTTCTGGTTGAGGCACTTTGAACCGTTCGTCTTGCACTCTACATCCGTGGTACAAGTACTGTTGAAGGCTTTCTCTGAAATTGCATGGTTACATGTGTATGCTTAGCCACTTATGACATGTTAATCAACAAATTACAACAATGTCATAACGTATGAAATATCATACCTTGTTTTGAAATTAATGAATTGAGTATTCAAGGGACTTGTTTACGTTTTGGTAAATTTTTCAAAATTGAAAAAAAAAATCAAATTTGCAAATTTGTGTTGCAGTTATGATAGTTGCGGAGAAACAGTAATACCGAAGGCTGTAATCAAATTGTCCTAGACCTGTTCATGTATTTGTACTTTATTCAACAACTTATGAAATTTAATACTGATCATATTTCATGCATTTATATATGTTACTTTGTTTTGAACATGTGTACTCATGGACAGTATGTCTATTGTATATTGAATAAACCATATTTAAATTGTATCTGCGTATTAAAAGATCTTCTAGTGACATGTTTGCGGGTGCTGTAGGTGTTTTTGTTTAATATGACATCAGTTTTAGACAAAACAATGGAATGCCTTTAGAATGTTAATTGTAAATACACGCTTAGCATATAAAATAACATGCAAGGTGAATCTTTGGATTCAATTAACAAGACATGTTTATGTACGTTACCTGCTTGTCGGTATATCAATATCTCGCATATTGTCAAATGATAGCCATTGACACTTCCCGTAACCCGTACAAACTGTATTTCACGTGGAGGAGTTAGCCTCTTCTCCGCAACGGTGTCATTTTTAATTGTGAATTGTTCATCCTGAAGGGATTCTGTCCTTAGACCTATTGACATTGCTATGTTGTCAAACTGTCCAGACGCTGCAAAGAAGCATGAAGTGTGCACGACAATTAAATAACAACATGAACATTTGATCAGGCTGTTAAAGTTCAAATATCTGAACTCCGTGTTAAATTATTTAAAAAAGTACCAACGCACAAATTTGTTTATATCAGCAATAAATGACATGTTAAATTAAAACAAAACCGCTTGTTATGAGAAAATGCATGCTTGAGTACACTTCATAAACAATACGTATATGAGAAAATGCATGTTTGAGTTCACTTCATAAACAATACATATAGAGTACACTTCATAAACAATACATTATGGAGTTCACTTCATAAACAATACGTATATGTTTTAAAAAAATATATATAAATTAAAAAAATAGTATGCATACACCCATCGTTACGTCCCAACACAAGAACTCTTTCCACAACATAAGTCTTGTTCAGTCGCAATTGTACCCACGATGGTCTATTTAGTGCGGTGCAACACTGACAGGCCTCAGCGTGTTGATGTAATGAGCCTTCGTTTACTATATCTGCGGTCCATGTCCGTAACCATGTAGAGTATGGAGTACCATTTGATGTCACATTGATGGCCGATATGGGGATCTGGATGGGCTCTGAATTGAAACAGATAACGATATGATTGTTATAGTACCCATTTGTATATTTACATATTTGTACGTATTATAAATTTAGGTTTAGAATAACTAAAACTGATACTATATTATTGCGATCAATATTGGGAAATTGCCTTAAATGATAATAAATAGAACTGGTTCGGGAAGGTGAGGGACGTACTATCTAAATACAGATTTAATTATGTGTGGTATAATTATGCACAAATCAATGAGTTTTTTTCTGTGCTTAAACCAAGTATTCGACGAATACTTACACGAGTGGAAACGAGATATTAATGTAAATAGGGTACTAATTGTATATAAAGCAATAAAAATAACCTTTTCGTTGGAATCATATTTAGAGACGATTATGTTAAGAAATTTTAGAAAAGAGCTTGCGAAATNGACAATACGATGGCGACAGTGCGATAGCACGATGGCGACAATGCGACAGTACGATGACGACAATGTGACAGTGCGACAATACGATTGCGACAGTGCGATAGTACGATGGCGACAATGCGATATTACGATGACGACAGTACGATTACTATCGCATTGTCGCCATCGTACTATCGCGTTGTCGCATTGTCGCCATCGTACTATCGCATTGTCGCCATCGTTCTATCGCATTGTCGCCATCGTACTATCGCAATTTCGCATTGTCGCCGTCTGGATTTAATGTGTCACCACGATGGACCTAACGGTAGTCCGTACAAACCCGCCTCGACATTTAAATTTTATAGATCCACTATCGTATGAATTATCTTTAAACGAGCAACGTCACTCAAAATCACTCAAAAATATAAAGTAAAAGATGGCAGCTCTAAAATTATGTTTTCTTAGTTATAATACATATAATTACATAATGTAATCTCCATCGAACATGCACTGAATAAGTATCCATTTCTGGTTGCTCAGTATTATTTATGTCAACTTATTGCTGTGATGACAAACTATCACATTCATCTAATCAGTAACTCGTAATATCAGATGGTAGCCGATGGAATGATCGTCCGTTCCCGAATTCATCTTGATGCAAGTTCCAGTAGGCTACACGGGTTTCAAGGGTGTTTCTTGAGACCCATTTTCAACTCCTCACAAAAATGTACAAGTATTGTAATATTTGGGCGGGACAATTTTGATGGCAGAGAAATGTTCGCAGTGTGTAATGTTATACTTGTAAAATCCACGTGTTGCAAGTGCCGTACGCGCTTGTATTCAACTATAGGCTTCTTTGACAATCGACCAGTCTTAAACGTATAATTGTGCACACGCGCTTCTTAACCAAATAGAAAAAGCAAAACTTTTTTTTCTTTCATTTTTCATTATTTTATCATGAATAATATACAACAGAAAATTAATATGGTTTACAGTTCAATTCGCACGTGCCGCAAGAGGAAACCATTTGGTCAACACTTCACAATATATTAACATCTTATCTACATTGATGTATTAGTAAAACAGTTTTAGGGTTGGGATAGTATTTTATTTACGAACATCGATTCAGGAAATTACTCATTACAAAATGGATTTCTACCGGTATTAGATAGAAAGTGTGTCTTAAACTGCTTGGATGGAAAGACAAACAATCAACCTCTATTTTAAAGTCACAAAATAACACAATAAAGAAGAGTAACTAACTGAAAGAAATTTTATCAGGAACAGGACTTGCAAAAATAAATATATATCACGGTCCTGTTTACTTAATATTTTGTTTGCAAACTCATGGTTTTAAACTTCATGCATGTTCAACTTACATGCTAATGAGGAGGAGACTTATGTTGACATACTGCATTTTGCAAGAGTCATAAGTACTTTTAATCCTTCAATAGCTATCTTTACGATCGACCATTTTGAGTCGACGGTTGCGATTTATATTGGCGATTCGACCATGAAGCATGAGCCATATGTACGGTTGATCATTCTACTCATACTTTCAAGATCGACCAGGCTGAGCTATGCTAAATTCCCTAATCAAAACAATTTTAATAAAAGCTGCGTGTTGCGGTTTCTATTTTATCACACTTTTCTAATAGAGGATAAGCGAAAGTATATATTGTTTCTGCATCCGCAAGATGAACTCCGGCTTTTAACCAACCATGATGCAAGTCGCTTCAGTTAATATGTGCAAATAATGATAACAAACATTGAAGCNTACGCGCTTGTATTCAACTATAGGGCTTCTTTGACAATCGACCAGTCTATGACGTATAATTGTGCACACGCGCTTCTAAACCAAATAGAAAAATCAAAACGTTTTTTCATTCATTTTTCATTAGTTTATCATGAATAATATACAACAAAAAATTAATTTGGTTTACAGTTCAATTCGCACGTGCCGCAAGAGGAAACCATTTGGGCAACACTTCACAATATATTAACATCTTATCTACAATGATGTATTAGTAAAACAGTTTTAGGGTTGAGATAGTATTTTATTTACGAACATCGATTCAGGAAATTACTCATTACAAAATGGATTTCTACCGGTATTAGATAGAAAGTGTGTCCTAAACTGCTTGGATGGAAAGACAAACAATCAAATTCTATTTTAAAGGCACACAATCACACAATACAAAAGAGTAACTAACTGAAAGAAATTTTATCAGGAATAGGACTTGCAAAAATATATATATCACGGTCCTGTTTACATATGTACTTAATATTTTGTTTGCAAACCCATGGTTTTAAACTTCATGCATGTTCAACTTACATGCTAATGAGGAGGAGACTTATGTTGACATACTGCATTATGTACGAGTCATAAGTACTTTTGCTCCTTCAATAGCTATCTTTACAATCGACCAATTTGAATCGACGGTTGCGATTTATATTGGCGAATCGACCATGAAGCATGAGCCATATGTACAGTTGATCATTCTACTCATACTTTCAAGATCGACCAGGCTGCACTATGCTTAATTCTTTTATCAAAACACTTTTAATAAAAAGCTGCGTGTTGCGGTTTCTGTTTTATCACACTTTTCTAATAGAGGATAAGCGAAATCATGTATTGTTTCTGCATCTGCAAGATAAACTCCGGCTAGTACCCAACCATGATGCAAGTCGTTTCAGTTAATATGTGCAAATAATGATAACAAACATCGAAGCACAAATACAAAACATTGTATATGTAAGTTGGTTATAAACAGTATGTATTGCCATACATTTCGTCCTAGTTTCAAAACAAAAATGGCGAAAATATCGTAAACCACAAGACTACAAAACTACTAAGTATCGCTTCAAAAATATCACCGAATTAAAGCAAGAAAAGCAATTGACACTCAGCCAGAAAGTACTTGAATATAAAGGTGATTCCAAAAAGCTATACAAATTTGTGTCGGAGCTTACGGGAAGAAAGTCTGAGAACCCGTTGCCAACTGTTCAAAATGAAAATACTTTAGCTGACACATTTGCTGATAATTTTATGCAGAAAATAGAGACAATCCGAGAGACTCTTAAAGACTTTGAAAACTACACGCCGATTGCGAAACAGGTCACACAATTTGGAAATTTTGAAAAACTCACAGAAGATGAGATGAGAAAGCTAATAAATCATTTACAAACAAAGTCCTGCGAAATTGATATCTTACCGACAAAAGTGTTAAAATTGTTTTTGAGTGAGCTTCTTCCAACCATTTCTAAATTAGTAAACCTTTCTTTGGCACAATGAGTATTCCATGCTTAGTGGAAACAGGCGGTAGTTAGACCTCTGTTAAAAAAAGCCGGCCTTAAATTGACCTTTTCAAATTACAGACCAGTGAGTTTTTTGGCATTTCTGTCAAAAGTAATTGAAACATCAGCACTCTATAGATTAAACAAATATGCTAGTGAAAATGATCTTCTCCCAAAGAACCAGTCTGCTTACAAACAATATCAATCTTGTGAGTCGGCATTACTAAGACTTGTTAATGATCTCCTAGCTGCAATGGAAAACCAAGAGGTTACAGCACTCATTGCACTAGACCTTAGTGCTGCTTTTGACACCGTAGATCACGACATACTCTTAGATGTCTTGAAAAGTCAATATGGCGTTTGTGGTGTGGCGCTGGACTGGATGGACTCATACTTGCGGCCGCGAAGTTGTTGTGAAAGTGTGAACGGGGGCATGTCAAAATCACGTGAGCTAAAATGCAGTGTGCCACAAGGAAGTTGTTTGGGTCCTTGGCTCTACCTCACCTATGCAGGAACAATTTTTGAAATAGTACCCCCTTCAATCTCTGTCTATGGCTTTGCAGATGACCATACTGCCAGCAAACGTTTCAAACCAATTCTATCGGAAGAAACTGAAGCCATCAACGAACTCCAAGATTGTGCACAAGAAATAAACAATTGGATGAATAGTCATAAACTCAAACTGAACGCTTTAAAAACTGAATACATAGTGTTTGGAAGTCGCCCTTAATTAAATTGTAACACTCAGGACATTAATGCATGCGGTGACAAGATCAAGCGACAAAGTAGCATCAGATATTTGGGCGCATTTTTTCGATCAAACGCTGAACTTCAAAGAACACATTAAGAGAATGTGTAGATCTGCAATGTTGAATTATTTTAAAACAAAAAGCATTCGTAAATACTTAACACAAGACGCCACAGAAACACTCATTTTTTCTTTAGTAATTTCTCATTTGCACTACTGTAACGCTATTTTGTACGGCATCTCCCAGTGTGAATTGGCAAAATTACAGCGTGTTCTAAATATGTGCGCAAAATTGGTTTTAAGCCGTAGAAAAAGTGACAGTTCAAAACAATCACGTCACGACCTGAACTGGCTGCCAATCAAGACTAGAATCGAATTCAAAATTCGTACATACATCTTTAATTGTTTAATTGGTAATGCTCCTGCCTACTTGACCGAACTTCTATCCACTCCGATTTCTAAACGTAATCTTAGATCATCAGCATCATCAACAGGCTGTTTTAATGAACCATTCAACAAGAAAAGAACATTCAGTGAAAGAAGTTTCAGTACTGTAGGTCCAAAACTATGGAACAACATACCTTTGAGTTTAAGACAATGTATTTTAATAGACACTTTCAAAAAACAATTTAAAATATACTTTTTCAGTGAATATTTTGCATTATTTTAAGGTAAAACGTGATGTACCTTTGATCAATGTTTTTTTATAGACCTGTTTGATACTTGGCACTGGTGTTCGTTTTGTGTCTTGTGGATTGCCTCGCTCGCTTGTTGTGGATCGATCGCTGTGTCATTCCATATTATTGTATGTTTTTAATTTGTGTTTAGTTTTGTTTTTATTTCTATTGTACTTACTTACTTACTTATTCCTCTTCTATTGTACAACGCCATTATATATGTTTTATACGTAGAAATAGGTGTTCAATCAAATGCTCAAGTTTCAAGTTTCTTAGTTTAACTTTATAGTAACCCAGTTCCTTATTCGCCGCTTAATAAAGAAAAGGGAGCCTGTTAATTATTCCTTATTCCCAGTTCCTTATTCGTAGTGAATAAAGAATACGGAATCGGTTCCTTATTCCTTATTCAAATCGAATAAGGAACAGGCATTTTCTTAATTAACAAATCAATTAAAATGAACCAATCAGATCAATAAAGCAATGAAAATCAAGGTAAATGTAGGTTTGGTATCAAAAATATTTATTTGCAGTACATTTCTACTTTGTTTTATTTAATAATAACCCAGTTCCTTATTCGACTTTAATTAGGACTAAGGAACTGTTTCATTATCCCTTATTCAAACTTAAACAGTAAATTGAAATGAACCCAAGAGTACTACATATCAATGAAAATTTTCGTATGTTAAATTTGGATACTGAACATATGTATTGCTATACATTTCGATTTAATATTTTTGAATGATTACCCAGTTCATTTTTCGCGGTTGAATAAGGAATAGGAACACGTTGAGCTAACTTCGGCGTAGGGCTGATCAAAACCAGGGAACGTTTATAGGCCATTACGGTCCTTAATGGTATGCCAAGATTGAAAGTCACAATGATATACCATTGGCCTACACGAAGCAGAAAACGCGTGTTCGGACTCACATAATCCATGATGAAAACACGATATTTTGGCGCTTTTGAGTACAGGTTTTTAAATTGCAAAAAAAATACAGAGGCAATTCGATTAAACTTTCCAGTCCACTAGAGGCACATTGGCAGCTGCTTCCGCTGCAGCCTCGATTTTATTTTGACGTCAATAATGACGCACTGACGACAAAGCTGTCCGAAATATTGATATTCGGTACGAATACACAGTACAACTTTCACGCTAAGATCACTAGTGTTCCTATTCAATACATGAAATTGTGTTACCTCAAACAAGTCCGGAGATTCAGAGAAGGGTCGTAATCATAGGTAACAATTGGGTTTTTTTGTCCGCAAAACTTAACAGCTCTTATAACTGTAATTCTCCCTGTAATTTGCATGTGTCCAATTGTATGCATGTATGTATATATGTATACATGAACATGCATATGAAAAACAATAACTAATGTGATGCGTTTCCCTAGAATCACTATACATACGCATCTAGAAAGACATGTACACAAACTGTATTACCACTGGTTATGGAGTTGTCGATTGACATTAAAACACACAATTTTTTTTCGAACTTAGTCGTTTTAACAATTTCACGACCCAAATTCCAGTCTTCTATAACGCTCAAAAATCAACGACCTTTTCGTAATATATTTTGTAAAATAAAATTAAAATATAAATAATCAGTGTTCCTTATAGCAATAGCCAAACTTTCAACGTTAGATGTGCTCTGGTAACATAGATTTTTGTCGCTACAAAATGCTCTTTTTATTTATTTGTGACACAATTTATTCCATTTTAATTTCCCGCAAATATATCTATGCATACGACACNTACTTGTAAAATCCATGTGTTGCACGTGCCGTACGCGCTTGTATTCAACTATAGGGCTTCTTTGACAATCGACCAGTTTAAAACGTCTAATTGTAAACACGCGCTTCTAAACCAAATATAAAAAGCAATACTTTTTTTCTTTCATTTTTCATTATTTTATCATGAATAATATACAACAGAAAATTAATATGGTTTACACTTCTATTCGCACGTGCCGCAAGAGAAAACCATTTGGTCAACACTTCACAATATATTAACATCTTATCTACATTGATGTATTAGTAAAACAGTTTTAGGGTTGAGATAGTATTTTATTTACGAACATCGATTCAGGGAATTACTCATTACAAAACGGATTTCATACCGGTATTAGATAGAAATGTGTCATAAACTGCTTGAATGGACAGACAAAACAATCAAATTCTATTTTAAAGTCACAAAATTACACAATACAAAAGAGTAACTAACTGAAAGAAATTTTATCAGGAACAGGACTTGCAAAAATATATATAATTCCACTAATAAGACAAACTTTGAATCACAAGTTCACAATTGGGAACAAAACAATAAGGGAATCGTTGTATTGCCTAAAGCATCCGTAAAATGCATATCTAGCTAGAATTAAATGTTTTGCAGAATTTAACTTGAGTTAACCATGAGAAGATAATAAACTGCTTTCAACCTGTGAAACATTTCCCGAGAGTTACTATGAATACACACCCAGGAAGACATGAACATAAACTTACTCACCTGGTGGTCGAGGTGCCGGCAGATCAACTGAGGCTGCCTGTCCTTGAGCTTAAAAGTGATATGGAGAATCAGATAGGTTACTTAAATAGCAGTTCAATGCCTAAAAAGTGTTTTCGATACGTGATATTATTGTTTTATCATATTGCATGTACTAAAATGTGTCCACATTGGCTATTGGCCTTCTGAAAATGCTGTTAATACAATCTTGAAATCTTGAAATCCTGAATCTTATTAAGTGTGAGGTATCAGGGCTTCCCCTCTTATCCTATAGGTCCAAATAAAGGCCCTATTCCGAATCTAATTTGTATTTGTTTTTTTCCTAAATCAAGAATCAATTCACAAATCATTTAAGACAAATTCAAACACAAGATATGTTTCATTTTCCGCTGCAATCAGATGTGAAACAATATTCATGGAGTATAAATATTTTATTATTTAGTTTTACATATACATTATTACATTGTAATACTGTCGTGTTCTTAAATTAATTATATAACTTCTGAATTGCCTGATGTGTGTTTAATGGTAACTATTAAACCATAACCAATTGAACGCTTTATTGAACGGGCAATATAAATGAACTGATGCAGTTGTGTTTGACCTTATTAGTTTTGTTACCTCAGATCAGTCCGGAGATGTTGGGAATGAACGAAATGTTAGGTAAGCCTCTTGTGTTTTTAGCAAAATTTAATAGATCCTATAACTGTCATTCTCACTGTAACGTGCATTCGTCCAATTGTATGCATGTATGCATATATATATGTAC
>VMBQ01018469.1:40276-45276 GCA_007657795.1 Dreissena rostriformis | reverse complement strand
GCAGTTACCATGCCTGAATGGGCATTTATCTTATCTTTGTAATATTTAAGGAGTGTAATTGTACATAGTTGTGAAACATCATTTAAATTATTAAAGATTCAATCGGTTTTACCGATAGCAAAACTGTTGATCGGCGCAATAGGGGCAATAAATGAAAACATCAGTTTGTATCCCAAGCAGACTGCGATGATGGAATTAATATTAAATGTTTATTTCATGAGTATGCCGATAAACGAACCCATTTTATGTCTTGCAAATTTTAATTAATTTCATGAATCATATTGACTTAAAGGAATGCAAACATACATACTTACTTCTTTTTTAGACGCTGTTTATTGGGTCGTCTAACAACCCTAGATGATTATGTTGTTGTTTTTCGTACATAGACAAATGAGAAAGTATCATGTAGGAAATTCAGTTAACTTAATTAGTGTGCTAACTTCTGACAACTTATGTAAATTAAAACTACCTTGAATATTTTTACTGGTGCTGTTATTTTTATCGGTTGTCAATAAGTTGTCATGCACCTACCGCTTGTTTTTGTCTATGAATCAAACATTTAACATTTCAGCAAATTCTCTAGCAATCTTGAGATTTAACTTGATGTGAAAACAATTTTCAACACATAAATAATTCTATATTATAATTTTAAATTGCCAATGAAACCGTGATGTGAGCTATTACGCGTCGCTGTATAGAAATTGATTATAAAAGGCAGCTGTATTGATCTTCTATTGATCTTGTATTGATCTTGTATTGATCTTGTATTGATATTGTATTGATCTTGTATTGATCTTGTACTGATCTTGTATTGATCTTTTTTGTATTGATCTTGTATTGATCTTGTATTGATCTTGTTTTGATATTGTATTGATCTTGTATTGATCTTGTATTGATCTTGTATAGATCTTTTGTATTGATCGTGTAATAATCTTGAATTGATCTTGTATTGATCTTGTATTGATCTTGTATTGATCTTGTATTGATCTTGTTTTGATCTTGTATTTATCTTGAATTCATCTTGTATTGCTCTTGTATTGCTCTTGTATTGCTCTTGTATTGCTCTTGTATTGCTCTTGTTTTGATCTTGTATTGATCTTGTATTGATCTGGAATTGATCTTGTATTGATCTTGTATTGATCTTGTATTGATCTTGTATTGATCTTGTATTGATCTTGTATTGATCATGTTTTGATCTTGTATTGATCTTGAATTGATAATGTATTAACCTTGTATTGATCTTGTATTGATCTTGTATTTTTCTTGTATTTCTCTTGTATTGATCTCGTATTGATCTTGTATTGATCTTGAATTGATCTTGTCTTGATCTTGTATAGATCTCTTGTATTGATCGTGTATTGATCTTGTATTGATCTTGTATTGATCTTGTTTTGATCTTGTATTGATCTTGTATTGATCTCGATTTGATATTGTATTGATATCGTATTGATCTTGAATTGATCTTGTATTGATCTTGTATTGAACTTGTATTGATCTTGTATTGAGCTTGTATTGATCTTGTATTGATCATGTATTGATCTTGTATTGATCTTGTATTGATATTGTTTTGATATTGTATTGATCTTGTATTGATCATGTATTGATATTGTATTGATCTTGTATTGATATTGTATTGATATTGTATTGATCTTGTATTGATCATGTATTGATCTTGTATTGATCTTGTATTGATCTTGTATTGATCTTGTATTGATCTTGTATTGATATTGTCTGATATTGTATTGATCTTGTTTTGATATTGTATTGATCTTGTATTGATATTGTATTGATCTTGTATTGATCTTGTATTGATCTTGTATTGATATTGTATTGATCTTGTATTGATCTTGTATTGATCTTGTTTTGACCTTGTATTGATCTTGTATTGGTCTTGTACTGATCTTGTATTCGCAATTAAATGTATTGTCATCAATACATTTCAACGAATATTTGCTTTCATCATGTTTACGGTATTAAACGTCGTGGTGCGGGAAACTTCGCAAGAAATAAATAGATAAATCTTGTAAAAAAATCTTCCGTTAGGCCGTATTCAATTGTGAAGAAGTAAATGATGATTTACCGCATAATAAACCGTTAAATAATCAAAAGTAGTTAATTGTATCCAATTTTCCCGTCTACCAATTGTGTTTTGCAATATTTCTATTCAATTTGGTAATAAGTCAACATTTGTTAGACTGTTTATTTTTCGAATTAATGATAATCATTAATGAAAGTCCTTGTCACTTGGCAGCAGCTCCCTCGGGAAGTCAGGCACAAACTGGTTCTCACCTGACACTCAACTCGCAATTCTGGTTTTGGTACATTGACCCAGCCCCACCCTGGTAACCGTTTCTGCTGGCGGTCGAATCGAAGTGAGGGCGCTGGCACGTTTCGTGCGACCAGTTGCAACATCTTGGAGAGGAGATGGGCGCCGCCAAGATTGCCTCAAGCCCACTGAAAGGAAATGACTAGGACAAAACAACAGAATACAATGCCGGATCGGTCAGGGCCCGGAATAAAAATGACCTCGCACTCAACCGCCAGTCTCCAGGGTTGATGCGACAAATAAGCTACTGGAGCTAATCCATCGCTCAAGTTGGCGACAAATGGAACAACCATAGGAACATGGAACATAAGAACACTTCATGCGTGCGACAAGACCATGAACTAACGCACGAGCTATAGCGCTACCGATGGGTCATCATCGGACTAGCCGAGATCAGGTGGCCAGGTGGCTAGGCTTCGGAGAAACATCAATAGACGAAGGACACAAGATATGATTCAGCTGTGAGTATTCTATACATCGACAAGGGGTTGCTTTCATCGTTAGGAAGGAGGTAGTCAACAACGTCGTCAGTTACACCCCAGTCTCCAGCAGACTTATTTCCATCCGTATCGCATCAAGACCTCACAACATCACCATTATCCAGGTTTACGCACCAACAGCTGACTACAAAGACGAGGATATTGAACAGTTATTTAAATAATAAGAGCGCATCATAGTCAAGGTGTCTACGAAAGACATCCTATTGTCCAAGGTGACTGAAACGTCAAGGTTGGACCAGACGCCTACCAAGACTGGCCAAGGACAGTAGGTAGATTTGGCTCAGGAGAGACCAACGACAGAGGGTTAAGACTTCTTGAGTTCGCCAAAAGCCACCAACCCGTCCTGGCTAACACGCTTCGCCCACACAAACCGTCCAGAACAGCCATCTGGCATGTTCCAAACGGGAAGTACAAAGTACACAACCAGATAAATTTCATACTGATACCGCAACGGTTCAAGTCGAGTATCAACAGGGCGAACACAAGAACGTTTTCTGGTGCATACTTCGGCAGTGACCATGACTTAATGCTCACCACCATCAAACTGAAATTAACGAGCAAACGCATACCAAGAAACCACGCATTACATTTTACTTTGAGAAACTGAAAATGATCCCTTCATATTCACCTGCACATTTCGATAATTGAGTAATGAAGATTTAAACACAACATTTGTGACGAACGTACGTATAGACGTACTTACATACGTACAGACGGACAGACAAATGCAATGCTTGAGCCACAAACCCATACTTTGTGTGGGGCTAAAATAACTGTAAATTGAGTCCAGTCTAACCGGGTTACACGCCCATTACGGGCGTACCCGGTGCACCGCGGTTAACACTGGAGCAGTCGTCCGGTATAGGTCGGGCTTAGGACAGTTTCACTGCACTTAACTGATTATAAAGGAGTAAAGGACATTTTCCGTTGATGTTGTGACATATATCGGCTGTACATTTGTTGCGACACAACGCGTTATAATTATATGCGACATTACGCCCAGTATGTTTTGCAACATTTAGCTTTGGTTGCGACATTTAGCGTCATACTTGTGAACATTAAAATCAAATGCGAAATTTCACGTCGATGCGACATTTAAATGTCCAAACCAACGCTAACTTTAGTAAAACATCCTAACGCTATATGTCGCATCTATATGTCGCACCATATGTACTTCCGCTATATGTCGAATCATCAACGGTAAATACTGCACACATTTCAAACAGCATTTTAGAATTACAGTGAAATTTCAAGTAGGCAGCCATTAGAAAGTTTGAGCAATAATTACGATCCAGAGAAACTTGTCAGCTAGTTATTTCCAATATATCAGCGATATTTAAAATTGCTTGGAAATGTACAATCTAACCTCAATTCCTTTCAAACAACAAGAACCGCAACACCTAAAAACAGACCAAGCATAAATTAAGATAGCTAAGCCAATAACTTGTTTCAATGTAGGCACAACATAATATGTCAAGACAGTTGCATTGCTTATGTTTAGACGTTTGGTCTTAATTCATCTCGTGTCCGAGCCCATTTCAACCATTTTCAAACTGCCAATTTCCTGCAAGTCCGACCAATCACTAAACTCCCCAAGTACTACAACAAGTATTCCGCAAAAGTGAAAACTGGGGATCAAAGCGTTACATTTTTCCAATATCGAAAAATACGTATGCTCTTTTAAATCTCCTCCTAAAATGCCGACATGAACAAGCAATACACGTGTTTGCGAATTGTGCGTTTCTGACTACCTGTATAACAATCTACTTATCATTGATAAACACTCAATAAAAACAACAACTCAAATCTGTATTTCATTAAAATTTAAACACTCACAATGGTACTAATTTGAACAACACTCTCTTCTTTGGAATGTGTACTTGTCTTATTCGCACTGCTGGCTTTAAAAGGGTAATATGCAGTTTTTTATTTATTCGAAAACTTGAGTAACTCAACGGTTCAACGAAAATCTATCATGAACAATTGTTTCTGGGTTACTCGGGTACGAGTATGATTGTCATTCTTGTTCTCATATTGCCTCTGCCGAAGCTGCTAAATTTCATTAATTGTTACATATGAAATATGTATAATATATACCAAGTTTGCTTTCAATCTGGTCTAATAATAGTTTATTGTTTGTGGAATGTATACCTGTTTTAGTTTAAAACTCTATT
>VMBQ01018469.1:19968-39686 GCA_007657795.1 Dreissena rostriformis | reverse complement strand
TTCCCCCCCCCCCCGATCACTGGAATATTGTCCGTTTACATTTTGCGCAGTATGCATCCACATCATTTTGACTTATTTCCCTCACAGGTACCCATTTATACTCCTGGGTCAAGAGGAGCAAGCGCGGGATTAATTTTTTGCTCAGGAACGTTCCGTGGTCTGAGCGGGATTCGAACCAGGGACCTTCCGATTCCCACACCATCATTCCATCACTAGACCAGTGTGTGTTACGTGTAGTAACAGCCGATGTTTGTGTAAAGAAGGCAAGAACTCCGATAGAGCCGTTATGTGCAAAACGTCCTTATTATCTCAAAAACAAACATATGTGCAACAAGGCGAGCCTAAAACTTCGATCGCCTGATATATTAGTTATAAAGTAATTATTCCAAGCTCAAACGATTTATGCAAACACAAATACTCACATACGTTTTATTTAACTGAGTAATAAACGATTTTAATTTTATCTTTATAATTCAACAGTTTACTAAAACGAAAATATTGTTAAATAAAGCGTGCATTTCAACAATATATTGATTTGCATTCAATATTAAAACATGACACTGAGGTTTGATTCGGTTCGGTTCGTCTGATCGATGTTAATAATTCCTAAGTGTACATTCTAACTAAGGTCTATCCTGTGTATATATTCCATTTAAGAATAGATTTATACTTTAACGGAAACCCAATTTGCTTGTTTAATCTATTTTTCAAAAAAACTAGTATTGTAAAAATCGTATTGGTATATTAACATGTTACATATGTCATTATTATTTCATCTTTAATTGACATAAGTAGAATTATAAATAATGTGTTGAAAGACTCTGATCCCCAGGGACACATGTTTGGACACAGAATATAATCATGTAAATTTGTACATAACAGTTGGAAAAAAATGAAAACATGAAAAATGACTCCCAAACATTTAAGAAAGTATATATATATATTGCAAAAAAGGTGCATAAAACTTTCCAGATTGGTAGCAGCAAACAATGCCTTTTCTTCACAATCACTTAAACCTGAAGTTTCTTCAGCTGTGAGACTCAACAAGTAGGACGAGTTGGGTACACAATTATCCACAAACGTGAATATTTGAGACGCGCTCTGAGAAAAGGGGGTTTAATGAATGTGCGTAAAGTGTGGTTCCAGATAAGCCTGTGCAGTCCTCACAGGCTAATCAGAGACGAAACTTCTCGCCTGAATTGGATTTTTATCAAGAAGAGTCTTCCTTTAAACGAAAAAACAAAATACAAGTGGAAAGTGTTGTTCATTATTAGCCTGTGCGGACTACACAGGCTAATCCGGGACGACACTTTACGCACATGCATTTAATCCTCTTTTAACATAGCGTGGCTCATTTTTATAATGGAAAAAAAATAAATGGGTCATAATTTTGCCCAAAACTGGTCTTTTCTTTACGCCCGTTATATATGTCAATGATTATAGCCTGAGCTAATAAAACTATTAACTATCTATGTGTAAACCGTTTTAATATTTTACAAGTAATACTCAGGAAACACAACACAAAATGCGATCTCAATGATAACAAAGATGAATGTATCAACAGATGTATTTGTGTACGATCCTAAACAACATAGAATATTAATTAGATGAAAATAACGTAAGTACCTAAGTGTCCAACTGAAAGTGCCGAAGTGTCCAACTGAAAGTGCCGAAGTGTCCAACTGAAAGTGCCGATGATTCCAACTGAAAGTGCCGAAGTGGCCAACTAAAAGTGCCGAAGTGTCCAACTGAAAGTGCCAAAGTGTCCAACTGACAGTGCCGATAATTAAAAAAGCTGAAAGTGCCCAAGTGTCCAACTTAAAGTGCCGATGATTCCAACTGAAAGTGCCGAAGTGTTCAACTGAAAGTGCCGAAGTGTCTAACTGAAAGTGCCGAAGTGTCCAACTGAAAGTGCCGATGATTCCAAATGAAAGTGTCGAAGTGTTCAACTGAAAGTGCCGAAGTGTCCAACTGAAAGTGCCGAAGTGTCCAACTGAGAGTGCCGAAGTGTCCAACTGAAAATGCTGAAGTGCCCAACTGAAAGTGCCGATGATTCCAACTGAAATTGCCGAAGTGTCCAACTGAAAGTGCCGAGGTTTCAGACTGAAAATGCCGAAATGTCAAACTGAAAGTGCCGAAGTGTCCAACTGAAAGAGCCGTAGTGTCCAACTGAAAGTACCAATGATATCAACTGAAAGTGCCGATGATTCCAACTGTAAGTGCCGATTAATTTAACTGAAAGTGCCGAAGTGTCCAACTGAAAGTACTTAAGTGTCCAACTGTAAGTGCCGATGATTCCAACTGAAAGTGCCGAAGTGTCCAACTGAAAGTATTTAAGTGTCCAACTGAAAGTGCCGATGATTCCAACTGAAAGTGCCGAAGTGTCCAACTGAAAATGCCGATGATTCCAACTGAAAGTGCCGGGGTTACCAACTGAAAAGGCCGAAATGTCCAACTGAAAGTGCCGAAGTGTCCAACTGAAAGTGCCGAAGTGTCCAACTGAAAGTGCCGAGGATTCCAACTGAAAGTGCCGATGATTCCAACTGAAAGTGCCGATGATTCCAATTGAAAGTGCCGATAATTCCAACTGAAAGTACCGAAGTGTCGAACTGAAAGTACCTAAGTGTCCAATTGAAAGTGCCGAGGATTCCAACTGAAAGTGCCGAGGATTCCAACTGAAGAAACATATGATTCCACCTGAAAGTGTCGAAGTGTCCAACTGAAAGTGCCGATGATTCCAAATGAAAGTGCCGAAGTGTCAAACTGAAAGTGCCGAAGTGTGCAACTGAAAGAACCGTAGTGTCCAACTGAAAGTGCCTATGATTTCAACTGAAAGTGTCGAAGTGTCCAACTGAAAGTGCCGATGATTCCAAATGAAAGTGCCGAGGATTCCAACTGAAAGTGCCGAAGTGTCCAAATGAAAGTGCCGAAGTGTCCAACTGAAAGAGCCGTAGTGTCTAACTGAAAGTGTCGAAGTGTCCAAATGAAAGTGCCTATGATTCCAAATGAAAGTGCCGAAGTGTCCAACTGAAAGTGCCGATGATTCCAAATGAGAGTGCCGAAGTGTCCAACTGAAAGTGCCGAAGTGTGCAACTGAAAGTGCCGAGGATTCCAACTGAAATTGCCGAAGTGTCCAACTGAAAGTGCCGAGGAATCCAGCTGCAAGTGCCGATGATTCCAACTGAAAGTGCCGAAGTGTCCAACTGAAAGTGCCGAAGTGTCCAACTGAGAGTGCCGAAGTGTCCAACTGAAAGTGCTGAAGTGCCCAACTGAAAGTGCCGATAATTCCAACTGAAATTGCCGAAGTGTCCAACTGAAAGTGCCGAGGTTTCAGACTGAAAATGCCAAAATGTCAAACTGAAAGTGCCGAAGTGTCTAACTGAAAGAGCCGTAGTGTCCAACTGAAAGTGCCAATGATATCAACTGAAAGTGCCGATGATTCCAACTGTAAGTGCCGATGATTCCAACTGAAAGTGCCGAAGTGTGCAACTGAAAGTGCCGATGATCTCAACTGAAAGTGCCGGGGTTACCAACTGAAAGTGCCGAAGTGTCCAACTGAAAGTGCCGAAGTGTACAACTGAAATTGCCGAAGTGTCCAACTGAAAGTGCCGAGGATTCCAAATGAAAGTGCCGATGATTCCAACTGAAAGTGCCGATGATTCCAAAAGAAAGTGCCGATAATTCCAACTGAAAGTACCGAAGTGTCGAACTGAAAGTACCTAAGTGTCCAATTGAAAGTGCCGAGGATTCCAACTGAAAGTGCCGAAGATTCCAACTGAAGAAACCTATGATTGTTACTGAAAGTGCCGAAGTGTCCAACTTAAAGTACCTAAGTGTTCAACTAAAAGTTCCGTTGACTCCAACTGAAATTGCTGAGGGTTCCAACTTAAAGTGCCAAAGTGTCCAACTGAAAGTGCCAAGGATTCCTGCTGAAAGTGCCGAAGTGTCCAAATAAAAGTGCCGAAGTGTTCAACTGAAAGTGCCGAGGGTTCCAACTGAAAGTGCCGAAGTGTCCATCTGAAAGTTTCTAAGTGTCCAACTNAGTAACAGCCGATGTGTGTGTAAAGTAGGCAAGAACTCCGATAGAGCCGTTATGTGCAAACGTCCTTATTATCTAAAAAAAACAACATATGTGCAACAAGGCGAGCCTAAAACTTCGATTGTGTGATATATTAGTTATAAAGTAATTATTCCAAGCTCAAACGATTTATGCAAACACAAATACTCACAAACGTTTTATTTAACTGAGTAATAAACGTTTTTAATCTTATCTTGATAATTCAACAGTTTAATAAAACGAAAATATTGTTAAATAAAGCGTGCATTTCAACAATATATTCATTTGCATTCAATATTATAACATGACACTGAGGTTTGATTCGGTTCGGTTCGTCTGATCGATGTAACTAATTCCTAAGTGTACATTCTGACTAACGTCTATCCTGTGTATATATTCCATTCAAGAATAGATTCATACTTTAACGGAAACCCAATTTGCTCGTTTAATTTATTTTTCAAAAAAAAATAGTCTTGTTAAAGTCGTATTGGTATTAACATGTTACATATGTCAATATTTTTTTATCTTTAATTGACATAAGTAGAATTATTAATAATGTGTTGAAAGACTCTGATCCCCAGGGACACATGTTTGGACACAGAATATAATCATGTTCATATGTACATAACAGTTGGAAAAAAATGAAAACATGAAGAATTACTCCCAAACATTTAAGACAGTATATATATATTGCAAAAAAAGGTGCATACAACTTCCCAGATTGGTAGCAGCAAACAATGCCTTTCCTCACAATCACTTAAACCTGAAGTTTCTTCAGCTGTGAGACTCAACAAGTAGGATGAGTTGGGTACACAATTATCCACAAACGTGAATATTTGAGACGCGCTCTGAGAAAAGGGGGTTTAATGAATGTGCGTAAAGTGTCGTTCCAGATTAGCCTGTGTAGTCCACACAGGCTAATCAGAGACGACACTTCTCGCCTGAATTGGATTTTCATCAAGAAGAGTCTTCCTTTTAACGAAAATAGCCTGTTATTAGCCTGTGCGGACTGCACATGCTAATCTGGAACGACACTTTATTCACATTCATTTAATCCTTTTTTAACATAGCGTGGCTCATTTTTTATAATGGAAAAAAATAAATGGGTCTTAATTTTGCCCAAAACTGGTCTTTTCTTTACGCCCGTTATATCTGTCAATGATTATAGTCTGAGCTAATAAAACTATTAACTATCTATGTGTAAACAGTTTTAATGTTTTACAAGTAATGATCAGGAAACACAACACAAAATGCGATCTCAATCATAACAAATGTGAATGTATCAACAGATGTATTTGTGTACGATCCAAATCAACATAGAATATATATTAGATGAACATAACGTAAGTACCTAAGTGTCCAACTGAAAGTGCCGAAGTGTCCAACTGAAAGTGCCGAAGTGTTCAACTGAAAGTACCGAAGTGTTCAATTGAAAGTGCCGATGATTAGAACTGAAAGTGCCGAAGTGGCCTACTGAAAGTGCCAAAGTGTCCAACTAAAAGTGCCGAAGTGTCCAACTGAAGATGCGAATAATTAAAGCTAAAGTGCCGAAGTGTCCAACTAAAAGTGCCGATGATTCCAAATGAAAGTGCCGAAGTGTCCAATTGAAAGTGCCGATGATTCCAGCTGAAAGTGCCGATGATTGCAACTGAAAGTGCCGAAGTGTCCAACTGAAAGTGCCGATGATTCCATGAAAGTGCCGAAGTGTCCAACTGAAATTGCCGAAGTGTCCAACTGAAAGTGCCGAAGTGTCCAACTTAAAGTGCCGATGATTCCAACTGAAAGTGCCGAAGTGTCCAACTGAAAGTGCCGAAGTGTCCAACTGAAAGTGCCGAAGTGTCCAACTGAAAGTGCTGAGGTGTCCAACTGAAAGTGCCGAAGTGTCCAACTGAAAGCGACGAGGATTCTAACTGAAAGTGCCGATGATTCCAACTGAAAGTACCGAAGTGTCCAATTGAAAGTACCTAAGTGTCCCATTGAAAGTGCCGAGGATTCCAACTGAAAGTGCCGATGATTCCAACTGAAAGTGCCGAAGTGTCCAACTGAAAGTGCCGAAGTGTCCAATTGAAAGTGCCGAGGATTCCAACTGAAAGTGCAGATGATTCCAACTGAAGATGCCGATGATTCCAACTGAAAGTGCCGAAGTGTCTAACTGAAAGTTCCGATGACTCCAACTGAAAGTGCTGAGGGTTCCAACTTAAAGTTCCGAAGTGTACAACTGAAAGTGCCGAGGTTTCCAGCTGAAAGTGCCGAAGTGTCCAACTGAAAGTGCCGATGATTCCTACTAAAAGTACCTAAGTGTCCAACTAAAAGTGCCGAGGGTTCCAACTGAAAGTGCCGAAGTGTTCAACTGAAAGTGCCGAGGGTTCCAACTGAAAGTGCCGAAGTGTCCATCTGAACGTTTCTAAGTGTCCAACTGAAAGTGCCGAAGTGGCCAACTGAAAGTACCTAAGTGTCCAATTGAAAGTGCCGAGGATTCCAACTAAAAGTGACGATGAATCCAACTGAAAGTGCCGAAGTGTCCAACTGAAAGTATCTAAGTGTCCAACTGAAAGTGCCGATTATTCCAACTGAAAGTGCCGAAGTGTCCAACTGAAAGTGCCGATGACTCCAACTGAAAATACCGAGGATTCCAATTTAAAGTGCCGAAGTGTCCAACTGAAAGTGCCGAAGTGTGCAACTGAAAGTGTCGAGGATTCCAACTGAAAGTGCCGAAGTGTCCAACTGAAAGTGCCGAAGTGTCTAACTGAAAGTGCCGAAGTGTCCATCTGAAAGTGCCGATGATTTCAACTGAAAGTGCAGAAGTGTCCAACTGAAAGTGCCGAAGTGTCCAATTGAAAGTGCCGAGGATTCCAACTAAAAGTGCCGATGATTCCAACTGAAGATGCCGATGATTCCAAATGAAAGTGTCGAAGTGTCCAACTAAAAGTGCCGAAGTGTCTAACTGAAAGTGCCGAAGTGTGCAACTGAAAGTGTCGAGGATTCCAACTGAAAGTGCCGAAGTGTCGAACTGAAAGTGCCGAAGTGTCTAACTGAAAGGGCCGAAGTGTCCATCTGAAAGTGCCGAAGTGTCCAACTGAAAGTACCTAAGTGTCCATCTGAAAGTGCCGATGATTTCACCTGAAAGTACCGAAGTGTCCGAATGAAAGAGCCGTAGTGTCCAACTGAAAGTGCCGAAGTGCCAAACTGAAAGTGCCGATGATTCCAACTGAAAGTGCCGATGATTCCAACTGAAAGTGCCGAAGTGTCCAACTGAAAGTGCCGAAGTGTCCAACTGAAGTGCCGAAATGTCCAACTGAAAGTGCCGAAGTGTCCAACTAAAAGTGCCGAAGTGTCTAACTGAAAGTTCCGTTGCGACTTGCTTAGGCCGGAGCCATTAAAGTTCTAACTAACAAGGTATCGACGCAAACATATTTCACATTATTATCCCGAAAGCAAACTTATATTATTTTTATTTTTTTATTTTTTTTTTATTATTCTTTTTGAATGAGTAACGTTAGTTTAAAAACGTGTTGTTCCGAACTATTTTTAGCCGATGCGTAGTAATTGGGATACCAAATCAATATTAATAGACCATGGCTACGATCGGCATGTGTTTGAGCAGAACTGACCCGAGCAGAAACAAGGCACCCATTAACCTTTACAGTGTGGTAGAGGTTTGGGCTAAGTTTACAATGACACGGTTACAAAATGGAAAGGAAGAAGCGTTTTTATGAACAAGATTAGTTATTTGAAATATGCGCTTTAAAATGTGAAACGTTAAATAATGTAAGACAGACGAGTGTTTGGAACAGGATAAATACTAGGTGTTTATAGTTTTATTCTCTATTCATTCCGAAATGTCAATAGGACATGGATTGTAAACTCGACAAGTAAAATAAGATTGCATACATTTTATTATTTTAACCCAGAGCCAAAATATGATTAAGAATAGTCTAGATTTTAAAAAATGTTTGTACCAAGCTCTCAGCCCCAACGCTTGGTGGGTTTAGTCAGTACACTTAAGACATTTTCTGTTGGTCATTTAGACTTAATATGACTGAGAAGGAACAAACGCCATATGGTTTAAAGAGGGGATGCATTTTACACATTAACTGTTTTTCAATTGATCCTTAGATGAGTGTTAGCAGTTACCGTACTATTAACTTTCCTACTATTTATCTTCACTTTGTTTTATTGAAGTGAGATTGAAACAACAAGAGTCCGTGTCAGTTAGTGAGAAAAATATGTTGATTTCTTTCCACAAGTATACTTGTATATATTCCAACTTAAGGAATAACAAAATCCTTATATTTAAAAGACTTTGTCCACCATGAATAACATGTGTGAATTGTAATACCACATGTTTTATTGTATGTTCTTTGTTTGCATATTTCCAAATGCCATTGTATTCTGCATACAGAATCAAATTTTAAGGTACTTTACGAAATATAAGGAGTCTCAGATATTCCAAGTTGCCAACCCTCAAGTTGTTTCCCCATTTTGTATTAAGTCGAACACAGAAAATATAAGCACACTCGCGTCTAATCTCTCCAATCAGAAAACCAGAACAATACAAATCATAAATCAAACGTCATTTTAAAAATAATGTTTCAATAAAAAACGGCACATTTTGAGAAAATCTACCACGTTTGCACAAATGAAAATGTCATAATCATGCTGCATTTTATTATTTAAGACGTTGCATAAACTGATGAAACATGCCGTTTTTTACATACAACTATCATAAACTGCTTACAACTATGGATAACATGTAGCATATCATTTGTGAAATGGGGCACAAAATAGTTCATCTTGCTCAACTAATATCGCCCACCTATCATTGATATTTCGAATTACACAGTTCCCATCTAGAATAGTTCCATCATGCAAACGTTTGTTTAAATATTTGATAATGATCGATATTTCATAATCAGCTCATCATGTAACCGTAACAAATAATATGGGCCTCGCTCTGAGAAAACGGGGTTTAATGCATGTGCGTAAAGAGTCGTCTCAGATTAGCATGTGTAGTCCGCACAGGCAAATTAGAGACGACACTTTCCGATTTTATTGTATTTTTCGTTAAACGGTAGACTCATCTTGATGAAAATCCAATTTAGGCGGAAAGTGTCGTCCCTGATTAGCTTGTGCGGACTGCACAGGCTAATCTGGGACAACACTTAACGCACATGCATTAGACCCTCTGTTCACAGAGCGAGGCTCACATGTTTACATGGCGCTAGCAAAGAGGAGGAAGGCATTGCTTCACTAAATCTTGATATTTTAACAAAAAACGTTTTCCATAATGTATATGACCAGGGAAATTTTTACTTGAGAAAAAAATGACTTGTTCCCAATATTTTTTTTTTGTATTTTAAATTTTATTTGATATATTTATAAACAATATTATACTATTTTGAATAGTCTTAAATATTTATTATAGAAAAAGCATTACAATAGAAAAAACAGAATACCAAAGTTAATGACCTCTCGATGTGAAAGCGTTTGTGTGACCTCTATAGCACTGAAGCATTGACCGCTATAACACTGAGGCATTGTCCTCTATAGCACTGAAGCAGTGACCTCTATAGCACTGAGGCAGTGACCTCTATAGCACTTAGGCAGTGCCCTTTATAACACTGAGGCATTGACCGCTATAACACTGAGGCATTGTCCTCTATAGCACTGAGGCAGTGGTCTCTATAGCACTGAGGTAGTAACTTCTAGAGCAATGAGGCAGTGACCTCTATAGCACTGAGGCAGTAACTTCTATAGCACTGAGGCAGTAACCTCTATAGCACTGAGGCAGTAACCTCTACAGCACTCAGGCAGTAACCTCTGTAGCACTGAGGCAGTAACCTCTATAGCACTGAGGAAGTAACCTCGAAAGCACTGAGGCAGTGACCTCTATAGCACTGAGGCAGTGACCTCTATAGCACAGAGGCAGTAACCTCTGTAGCACTGAGGCAGTAACCTCTATAGCACTGAGGCAGTAACCTCTANGTTGACCATGGTCATGATGACCATGGTCAAAGACCGTGGTGCCATTTAACAAAACGTGGTCTACCATGGTATTTTACTATGGTATACCATGGTATTTGACCATGGTCGACCATGGTACTTGGCCATGGTCTACCATGGTAGACCATAGTCATTAGGCCTTCCTTTTGTAAAACGGCACCACGGTCTTAAGTGGTCATGGTTTTGACGGAAAAACGCTGAAGATAACTGCTGGAATTTCTGAAGGAATTTCCGGGAGAATTCCATGAAAAAGGTCAGGCTTGATTTATTTTTTTTACCAAAACTAGAAAAAAAAAGGAAGTTTGACATTAATAATTCACTTTTTGGCATTGAACACTTGTGTGGAAAGGCTCTTACTTTAAGGGATGTGTCCAGGGCCATTGAATTACTGAAAGAACTTAAAGATAAAATTCAACATTGTAATAAAATGATTAGAATTGCTGACACTTCATCGCCATGTTGGTGAACAGTTAATGAGTATAAAATGATTGGTTATGCTTCTGATTCTGTTGATGACAAAAACATTCATTAAGCAGAGGAACGAGTGACACAATGTAGCAAAAATTGGGAAACATAAGTGAACACAGTGCCAAAGAAGTTGAAATGGAACTAATGGCTGATCAGTTTAGACGGTTATTTATTAAAGACTTACATTTCCAAATATAACATAAACAACGAGGTTTCATTCAGCTTGCCTGTTTCAACTTTCTGTGCACACAATATTCTTCGTTTGTAAAAACAGCAATGCAATGTACATGTTTGTGTTCTTGATATCATCTTAAACTGTTCTTGAAATAAGATGTCCTTAAAACTTTCTTAAACTGTTCTTTTAATTCTTCCAAGAACAATTAACATTATTGCATATTTTATGTAAATGAACATTAAATACCATGGGAACACTTAAATGAAAATAAAAGTAACTTTGTGACCATGTCCAACCATGGTCCGTCTTTTGTCACCATTGCCGACCATGGTAAACCATGGTCACATTTGCCGACCATGGTCCATGTTTTGTGTTACCATGGTCAACCATGGTCTGTCTTTTTTTTACCATTGCTGACCATGGTTAACCATGGTCACCATTGCCGACCATGTTCCATTTTTGTGTGACCATGGTCAACCATGTCCCTTATCATGTTCCACCACGGTTTTTGATGGCTGACAATCAAATACCATGGTCGACCATCAAAAACCATGGTTTCGCCTGGGAAGGAGTCTCAGATATTCCAAGTTGCCAACCCTCAAGTTGTTTCACCATTTTGTATAACCATTTAATAACAAATGTTGGTCTTGTGAACATAAATATTGATACAGCGATACTTATTTGGTATATTGTTATACATAAATGCATTATATATGTAAATGAGATGTATCAAGTCGAACACAGAAAATATAAGCACACAAGAGTCCAATCTCTCCAATCAGAAAACTAGAACAATACAAATCATAAATCAAACGTCATTTTAAAAAAATTGTCTCAATAAATAACGGAACATTTTGAGAAAATCCACCACGTTTGCACAAATAAAAATGTCATAATCATGCTGCATTTTATTATTTAAGACGTTGCATAAACTAATGAAACATGCCGTTTTTCTATATACAACTATCATAAACTGCTTACAACTATGGATAACATGTAGCATATCATTTGTGAAATGGGGCCCAAAATAGTTCATCTTGCTCAACTAATATCGCCCACCTACGCATTGATATTTCGAATTACACAGTTCCCATCTAGAATAGTTCCATCATGCAAACGTTTGTTTATATATGTGATAATAATCGATATTTCATTATCAGCTCATCATGTAACCGTAACAAATAATATGGGCCTCGCTCTGTGAAAACGTGGTTTAATGCATGTGCGTAAAGTGTCGTCTCAGATTAGCATGTGTAGTCTGCACAGTCTTATTAGAGACGACACTTTCCTATTTTATTGTATTTTTCGTTAAACGGCAGACTCATCTTAATGAAAATCCAATTTAGGCGGAAAGTGTCGTCCCTGATTAACTTGTGCGGACTGCACAGGCTAATCTGGGACAACACTTAACGCACATGCATTAGACCCTCTGTTCACAGAGCGAGGCTCACATGTTTACATGGCGCTAGCAAAGAGAAGGAAGGCATTGCTTCACTAAATCTTGATATTTTAACAAAAAAACGTTTTCCATAATGTATATGACAGGGGAAATTTTCACTTGAGAAAAAATTGACTTGTTCCCAATATTTTTTTATTTGTATTTTAAATTTCATTTGATATATTTATAAACAGTATTATACTATTTTGAATAGTCTTAAATATTTATAATAGAAAAAGCATTACAATAGAAAAAACAGAATACCAAAGTTAATGACCTCTCGATGTAAAAGCGTTTGTGTGACCTCTATAGCACTGAAGCATTGACCGCTATAACACTGAGGCATTGTCCTCTATAGCACTGAGGCAGTGACCTCTATAGCACTGATGCAGAGACCTCTATAGCACTAAGGCAGTGACCTATATAGCACTGAGGCATTGACCGCTATAACACTGAGGCATTGTCTTCTATAGCACTGAGGCAGTGGTCTCTATAGCACTGAGGTAGTAACTTCTATAGCACTGAGGCAGTAACCTCTATAGCACTGAGGCAGTAACCTCTACAGCACTAAGGCAGTAACCTCTGTAGCACTAAGGCAGTAACCTCTTTAGCACTGAGGCAGTAACCTCTAAAGCACTTAGGCAGTGACCTCTATAGCACTGAGGAAGTGACCTCTATAGCACAGAGGCAGTTACCTCTGTAGCACTGAAGCAGTAACCTCTATAGCACTTAGGCAGTAACCTCTATATCACTGAGGCAGTGGCCTCTATAGCACTGAGGCAGTGACCTCTATAGCACTGAGGCAGTGACCTCTATAGCACTGAGGCAGTAACCTCATAACACTGAGGCAGTAACCTCTATAGCACTGAGGCAGTGACTTCTATAGCACTGAGGAAGTAACGTCTATAGCACTGAGGCAGTGACCTCTATAGCACTGAGGCAGTGACCTCTATAGCACAGAGGCAGTAACCTCTGTAACACTGAATCAGTAACCTCTATAGCACTGATGCAGTAACCTCTATAGCACTGAGGCAGTGGCCTCTTTAGCACTATGACAGTGATCTCTATAGCACTGACGCAGTGACCTCTATAGCACTGAGGCAGTAACCTCTATAGCACTGAGGCAGTAACCTCAATAGCACTGAGGCAGTGACCTCTATATCACAGAGGCAGTAACCTCTATAGCACTGAGGCAGTAACCCCTATAGCACCGAGGCAGTGGCCACTATAGCACTGAGGCAGTGACCTCTATAGCACTGAGGCAGTGACCTCTATAGCACTGAGGCAGTGACCTCTACAGCACTGAGGCAGTAACCTCTATAGCACTGAGGCAGTAACCTCTATATCACTGAGGCAGTAACCTCTATAGCACTGAGGCAGTGACCTCTATAGCACTGAGACAGTAACATTAATAGCACTGAGTCAGTGACCTCTATAGCACTGAGGCAGTAACCTATATAGCACTGAGGCAGTGACTTCTATAGCACTGAGGCAGTAACCTCTATAGCATTGAGGCAGTAAACTCTATAGCACTGAGCCAGTAACCTCTATAGCACTGAGGCAGTGACCTCTATAGCACTGAGGCAGTTTCCTCTTAAGCACTGAGGCAGTGACCTCTATAGCACTGAGCCAGTTAGCTCTATAGCACTGAGGCAGTAACCTCTATAGCACTGAGGCAGTAAGCTCTATATCACTGAGGCAGTAACCTCTATAGCACTGAAGGAGTAACCTCAATAGCACTGAGGCAGTGACTTCTATAGCACTGAGGGAGTACCCTCAATAGCACTGAGGCAGTGACCTCTATAGCACTGAGGGAGTAACCTCAATAGCACTGAGGCAATTACCTCTATAGCACTGAGGCAGTGGCCTCTATAGCACTGAGGCAGTGACAGCTATAGCACTGAAGGAGTAACCTCTATAGCACTAAGACGGTAACCTCTATAGCACTGAGGTAGTAAACCTCTATAGCACTGAGGGAGTAACCTCAATAGCACTGAGACAATGACCTCTAAAGCACTGAGGCAGTTACCTCTATATCACTTAGACAGTGACCTCTATAGCACTGAGGCAGTGACCTCTATTGCACTTAGGCAGTGACCTATATAGCACTGAAGCAGTGAGGCAATGATCACTATAGCACTGAGGCAGTGACCTCTATAGCACTGAGGCAGTGACCTCTATAACACTGAGGCAATGACCTCCATAGCCCTAAGGCAGTGACCTCAATAGCACTGAGGCAGTGACCTCTATAGCACTGAGGTAGCGACATCTATAGCACTGAGGCAGTGACCTCTATAGCACTGAGACAGTGACCTCTATAGCACTGAGGCAGTGACCTCTATAACACTGAGGCAGTGACCTCCATAGCCCTGAGGCAGTGACCTCTATAGCCCTGAGGCAGTGACCTCGATAGCAGTGAGGCAGTGACATCTATAGCACTGAGGCAGTGACCTCTATAGCACTGAGGCAGTAACCTCCACAGCACTGAGGCAGTGACCTCTACAACACTTAGGCAGTGACCTCTATAGCACTGAGGCAGTGGCCTCTATAGCACTGAGGCAGTAACCTTTTTAGCACTGAGGCAGTGACCCCTATAGCACTGAGGCAGTGACCTCTATAGCACTGAGGTAGTAACCTCTATAGCACTGAGACATTGACCTCTATACCACTGAGGCAGTAACCTCCATAGCCCTGAGGCAGTTATATCTATAGCATTGAGGCAGTGACCCTATAACACTGAGGCAGTGACTTCTATAGCACTGGAGGCAGTGACCTCTATATCACTGAGGCAGTGACCTCTATAACACTGAGGCAGTAACCTCCATAACCCTGTGGCAGTAACCTCTATAGCACTGAGGCAGTGACCTCTATAGCACTGAATCAGTGACATCTATAGCACTGAGGCAGTGACCTATATAGCACTGAGGCAGTAACCTCCAAAGCACTGAGGCAGTGACCTCTATAACACTAAGGCAGTGACCTCTATAGCACTGAGGCAGTGGCCTCTATAGCACTGAGGCAGTAACCTCTATAGCACTGAGGCAGTGACCTCTATAGCACTGAGGCAGTGACTTCTATAGCACTGAAGCAGTAACCTCTATAGCACTGAGGCATTGACCTCTTTACCACTGAGGCAGTGACCTCCATAGCCCTGAGACAGTGACATCTATAGCACTGAGGCAGTAACCTCCATAGCATTGAGGCAGTGACCTCAATAACACTGAGGCAGTGACCTCTGAAGCAGTGACCTCTATAGCACTGATGCAGTGACCTCAATATCACCGAGGCAGTGACCTCTATAGCACTGAGGTAGTTATCTCTATAGCACTAAGGCAGTGACCTCTATAACACTGAGACAGTGACCTCTATAGCACTGAAGCAGTGACCTCTATAGCACTGAGGCAGTGACCTCAATAGCAATGATGCAATTACCTCTATAGCACTGAGGCAGTGACCTCTATAGCACTGAGGCAGTGACCTCTATAGCACTGGGGCAGTAACCTCTATAGCACTGAGGCATTAACCTCTATAGCACTGAGGCATTGACCTCTATAGCACTGAGGCAGTGACCACTACAGCACTGAGGCAGTGGCCTCTATAGCACTGAGGCAGTGGCCTCTATAGCACTGAAGCAGTGACCTCTATAGCACTGAGGCAGTTACCTCTATAGCACTGAGACAGTGACCTATATAGCACTGAGGCAGTGACCTCTATAGCACTGAGTCAGTGACTTCTATAGCACTGCGGCAGTGACCTCTACAGCACTGTGGCAGTAACGTCTATAGCAATGAGGCAGTAACGTCTATAGCACTGAGGCAGTGACATCTATAGCACTGAGGCAGTGACCTCTATAGCACTGAGCTAGTGACCTTTATAGCACTGAGGCAATGACCTCTTCAGCACTAAGGCAGTGACCTCTATAGCACTGAGACAGTGACATCTATAGCACTGAGACAGTGACCTCTATAGCCCTGAGGCAGTGACCTCTATAGCACTGAGGCAGTGACATCTATATCACTGAGACAGTGACATCTATATCACAGAGGCAGTGACCTCTATAGCACTGAGGCAGGGACCTCTATAACACTGAGGCAGTGACTTTTAGAGCACTGAGGCAGTGACCTCTACAGAACTAAGGCAGTAACCTCTATAGTACTGAGGCAGTGACATGTATATCACTGAGACAGTGACCTCCATATCCCTGAGGCAGTGACCTCTATAGCACTACGGCAGTGACCTCTATAGCACTGAGGCGGTGACCTCTATAGCACAGAGGCAATGACCTCTATAGCATTCAGGCAGTAACCTCTATAGCACTGAGGCAGAATCCTTTAGAGCACTGAGGCAGTGACATCTATAGCCCTGAGACATTGACCTCTATAGCACTGAGGCAGTGACCTCAATAGCACTGAGGCAGTGACCTCTACAGCACTGAGGCAGTGACTCTATAGCCCTGCGGCAGTAGCCTCTATAGCACTGAGGCAGTGACCTCTATAGCACTGAGGCAGTGACCTCTATAGCACTGAGGCAGTAACCTCTATAGCACTGAGGCATTGACTTATATAGCATTGAGCCAGTTACCACCATAGCACTGAGGCAGTGTCCTCTATAGCACTGATGCAGTGACCTCTATAACACTGATGCAGTGACCTATATAGCGCTGAGGCAGTGACCTCTATAGCTCTAAGGTAGTGACTTCTATAGCACTGATGCAGTGGCCTTCATAGCACTGAGGCAGTGACCTCTTTGACACTGAGGCATTGACATATATAGCACTGAGGTAGTGACCTCTATGGTACTGAAGCAGTGACCTCTATAGCACTGAGGCAGTGACCGTTATAGCACTGAGGCAGTGACCTCTACACCACATAGGCCGATCAGTTTAGTGATTTTAGTGGCAAACTATCTTTTTGTTTTATTTTTTCCAAACAACCGTATTTCAACGCAATTCTTTAGACCTTTCGAGGTGACGGAAATGCATGAAATAAGGCGATAAATATAACACGAAGATCATAAAATGTTTAAATTCTTAATATAATACCGGTCTTGTCCGTGCACAAGATAAATAGAAAACTTTAGATTGTTATGATTGCATTTATAATTATCTAGTGAACACATTCAAGCACGAAAACGTATGATATTCATGATAACAATATTTAAATATATTCATACACTAAGTAACTGCTTATATTTTCAGTTTTTCAACCTTGAACTATAACTATGAATTTGTGTCGCGTTCTGAGAAAACTGGGCATAATTCATTTGCGTAAAGTGTCGTCCCAGATTAGCCTGTGCAGTCCGCACAGGCTAATCAGGGACGACACTTTCCGCTTTTATGACATTTTTCGTTTAAATGAAGTCTCTTCTGAGCAAAAATCCAATTTAGGCGGAAAATGTCCCTGCGGACTGCACAGGCTAATCTGGGACGACACTTTACGCACATGCATTATTCCCAGTTTAGCCACCGCTAAGTGTCGCTTAACACAGAATGAGTGTTGGGCGACAGATATTATGTTAATAAAGCTTAGAAGCTAAACTATTAAATGCATGATCAACAACAAATCAAAATAATGGCGAAAGTAAATACATAGTAGTGACTGACTAACCTGTTCAGACATAGGCGTTTCTTTTGTTTCCACTTATCCAACAGACCCTTACTTTTTGCGACCCTCAACATTTTTGTATTCCTGGTTTGTTGTTGATCATGTTTGCTTAAGTGATCATATTCACTAAAAAAACTATTTAGTATGCGATTCGTTATGCTTCATCCGATTATATTCGTTAAATTAACTTTATATTAACAAAATATAAGTAAAAAGAATGTTACTTAGATATGAACGATCGTTTTCTATCAATGCATATTCTTATTTAAGTGGAGAGTCGCCCAATTAGTGCACAAAACAAGTAATATTGTGGTGATGTCAGTAGCAACAAATGACATTTTCGTCTTACCCGTTTAACGTTATGCAGTTTAAACATTTGAACCGAATTCATTCTCAACACTTTCATTCACAGAGTTTCGTTTCTTTGAAAATTGAGATTACATGTTTTTACGAACACAACTATAATATTTGAGATAGATTGAAATAATTTTAAAAACAAGAAATCAGTCAGAAAAACAAATAACCTCATCGGGTTTCGAACCCGAACCCTTGGAAGTAAAGACCATTTCGCAATCACTGGACCATCCAGGCATTAGCATAAAAAAAGAATAAAAC
This sequence comes from Dreissena rostriformis, assembly GCA_007657795.1. NCBI lineage: Eukaryota > Metazoa > Mollusca > Bivalvia > Myida > Dreissenidae > Dreissena > Dreissena rostriformis. The sequence continues at coordinate 21,327 of VMBQ01018469.1, read as the reverse complement.
GAGCAGTTATACGCGTATTTTGCACAAATGTGTCGTGTTCTGAGAAAACTGGGCATAATGATTGCGCGTAAATTGTCATCCCAGATTAGCCTGTGCAGTCTGCACAGGCTAATCAGGGACGACAATTTCCGCTTTTATGGAATTTTTCGTTTAAATGATGTCTCTTCTTAAGGAAAATCCAGTTAAGGCGGAAAGTATCGTCCCGGATAAGCCTGTGCGAACTGCACAGGCTAATCTGGGATGACAATTTACGCACAATTATTATGCCAAGTTTTCTCAGAACGCGACACAATTATCGATGACACGCGCTACAAACACTACATCATTTTACCGATTTCGATTAATGATAATCCAGGAACGAACATACATTTTAAACACTTTTCTCAGTAAGTACTCTTATTTGGCTTGTTTGAATATAATACATACATTCCTTTAAAAAAACAATCCATGAAATTAATGAATTAAATTGCCATTTGGCAGAACTGGACACATGTCCGTTAAAAACACGAGCTCTTTGAAGTTGATACGCATCACCAAGGTCTTACAGCTGTAATGCAACAAAGCAAGATTGTAGAGAAAATGAACACAGGTCAAGTTTCATTTGAGGCTTAAAGCGTAACAGCAACCTTAAGTGTTCGGAAACAGAACGAAATTCGGAAGCAAAACTGGATCCAATACATGTTTTGGATAGATTGCTTGACATTTTAAGGAAGAAAACCTCTGTACTCCAGATCTCGCTATTTATTCGAGTTATCTCCAATTAATTATTGAACAAAAATGTGTTCATACGAGTTGATAGGCGTTTGAACGGCAAATAACAAAGTGAAATGCCCTAAGATATAATATACTTATATAATTGTGCATTCAATTTGTATATTGGACATCAGACCAATAGCACGTAATAAAACAATACTCATTAGAAATTCAACAGTTTTATCGAGTTTATTATAATATAACACAAACGTACGTGTACGTCTAATTATGACTTACGTTTCAGAAGGAAAAAATCTTTTCAAAATAAACTGAAATACATGGCACATATGGTCATTAGCCCATCTTCAGTTAGCCTAGGTCTGAAATTTACCGGGCGGACATTAATCCCTTCGCTTATTTGCAAATCGGACTTGCAGTACAGCGGAGGAGACAATTACAGGTGTTTATGATTTTTAACACATTTTATAATTTCACTTCTTTAAAGACTGGTTTAACAAAAACAGGCCGTCCCTGTTACGATACAAATGGTTTCGCATGTAGTGGAAGCATATTCGCCCAATCCTGATACACGTATTCTCGATCTAGTTGAAAGCAAAACAACCATTAACTTAGAATGTACTGTTTCTTTAATTATCTTCATGGTAT
>VMBQ01018467.1:5377-15530 GCA_007657795.1 Dreissena rostriformis | reverse complement strand
CACGAAACCATTAATATTGATAAATCAGATGTTTGCGTACCGATCATGAATACAAAAACATGATAATTAGGCCCAGTTCATAATTAGGATTGGTCCCTTGAATATCAATTTTGTTACAATTATACATCATCCAAGCCGCACGCGTCCTTTTGTTGCTGCCACCGTAAACTGACTTTGGGATTTTAATCGTGCGTCTATACTTTATGTGTTTCAAAGAGTAGTTGACTTTTCCTTGTCAGAATGTCGCCACCTGCCATAAGAAACATTATATGGCATGTATCGTCATTGAGAATATTCCTCAATGTACGCCGGACTGAATGCATATCTGCAGTGCGCACAAACTTCTCGGGGCTACGCTAGTTTCTGTTTCCACTGTATGCGGAAAGTGCAGTCCCAGATCAGCTTGCGGGGACTGCACATGCTGATACGGAACGACACTTTCTACAACTAGATTTGGTCCGTTTCCGATGACTCCTCTCATTGAAGCCGTAATTGTGAAGACACGATAGCGACACTTACCCTGGAGCCGTCCAGTCGGTCCCCCGGGGCCATCACAGTGCCGCCCGAGGCCATACCTGAAACAACAACAACAGCCCAGGTTGACAGTTGACGTTGAAGCGATCTGCGTTTCGCACATAAAATAGGATTTTTACAGTTCGCGTGTAAACCAACGTAACTATGGATATGCGTGTGTTTAATAAAGACGGCGGTGTTGGCTTTGCACATGTACTAAATGTGCATTGGAACTCTTGTGCATATCTGTACACAATTATGTATTCGTTGATATTAAATTATTAATTAAATTATGTGCAATCTTCCTTTAATCAATGTCACCTATAGCTTGTCATTGCACCTATGGAATGTGCAGTGATGTAACGACTTGTTTATTCAAACATAATTTGCAATAAAGTAATACAGGTTGTTTAGTCACTCTTTCGATTCATCGACCGTTGTCTAAGGATCAATGCAAACGCAATAGTCCAACAAAAATGTACCAATGTTGGTCACGTATAGAAATGATGCCAAATGACTATAGGGACTAACATTTAATAGGTCCACTTGTTCAGCTGCATGTTCACATTTTAAATAATGATACAAACATAATGTTTGTTATACTTATTATAACAGAAATCTATGTTTACAAGTTTAGATGTATTACGTTAGTCACCGATTAATCCCCCCTATGGCTCAGTGCCAAACTCAGTAAGCAACATAAGCCTTCGGTATTAAAATTTGCTTTTGCAAAAGAAGCTACGCAAAACGAACTCATGCGAACAGCATAAAACGATCCTATCAAAATTCAGTATTCTTACTGCAAATACAAATATGCAACCAGCTCAATACGCCACATACAAATCCATGCATCTCATCCTAAATAAAAAGCTCAGTTGGCATCAATAACACATTGGGAACAGTATCACACGTTTATTTTTAAGCAATCAAACTACCGGTAACAATAAACACCAACGAAGATACCGTTGTTGATCATAGTCTTGTATCAGCACTAAAACCTGCAGCAAACAACGACCCTGATAGCGCCTAAAAGAAAACAATTGACTGATATAACGACCTGCAGCCAAAAATCACACTGACAGGAAATGTGCAAACACAAATTACAGATATAACTATATTTATCGAAAGAACAAATAACATGCGTCAAGAACTGATATAAAAGCGTGGAGTTGAAGAACACAGCACAGGCAGTACGTAGACCACAGACTGACCACTCAACCTGCAGTACAAGAGGGAGAACATGCTGGTAGCCACCCAACGTCACATCATTGTCTGATAGCCACCCAACGTCACATCATTGTCTAGACATGCTGATAGCCACCCAACGTCACATCATTGTCTAGACATGCTGACTCTGACTGTAGACTGTTGGTAGAAAAGACCGGGGACTATGATGGATGATGATGACAATGTTAAACAGATCGATTAATGGTGTGGTAGATTGTGACGCTGATGATGATAATGTTAAACAGATCGATTAATGGTGTGGTAGATTGTGACGCTGATGATGATAATGTTAAACAGATCGATTAATGGTGTGGTAGATTGTGACGCTGATGATGATAATGTTAAACAGATCGATTAATGGTGTGGTAGATTGTGACGCTGATGATGATAATGTTAAACAGATCGATTAATGGTGTGGTAGATTGTGACGCTGATGATGATAATGTTAAACAGATCGATTAATGGTGTGGTAGATTGTGACGCTGATGATGATAATGTTAAACAGATCGATTAATGGTGTGGTAGATTGTGACGCTGATGATGATAATGTTAAACAGATCGATTAATGGTGTGGTAGATTGTGACGCTGATGATGATAATGTTAAACAGATCGATTAATGGTGTGGTAGATTGTGACGCTGATGATGATAATGTTAAACAGATCGATTAATGGTGTGGTAGATTGTGACGCTGATGATGATAATGTTAAACAGATCGATTAATGGTGTGGTAGATTGTGACGCTGATGATGATAATGTTAAACAGATCGATTAATGGTGTGGTAGATTGTGACGATGATGATGATAATGTTAAACAGATCGATTAATGGTGTGGTAGATTGTGACGCTGATGATGATAATGTTAAACAGATCGATTAATGGTGTGGTAGATTGTGACGATGATGATGACAATGTTAAACAGATCGATTAATGGTGTGGTAGATTGTGACGATGATGATAACAATGTTAAACAGATCGACTAATGGTATGGTAGGTTGTGACGCTGATAATGACAATGTTAAACAGATCGATTAATGGTGTGTTAGATTGTGACGAGGATGATAACAATGTTAAACAGATCGACTTATGGTATGGTAGGTTGTGACGATGACGATGACAATATTAAACAGATCGATTAATGGTGTGGTAGATTGTGACGATGATGATAACAATGTTAAACAGCTCGATTAATGGTATGTTATGTTGTGACGATGATTATGACAATATTAAACAGATCGATTAATGGTGTGGTAGAGTGTGACGATGATGATAACAATGTTAAACAGCTCGATTAATGGTATGGTAGGTTGTGACGATGATGATGACAATGTTAAACAGACAGTGTGAATATATCTTAACCAGCCGAAGCATTTAATATTTACCATTTCGTCTGAACAAGATTTCATGTGCTGTTCGCAACGCTTTAGTCCTGTCCATTGTCTCGTCCCATCACTTAGTTTAGTAACATTCTTTATACACATGTTGTTACATTTGCATCACCGCATGCATAAACCATTATTGAATATGAAAATATCGATCTGATCGGTGAGTTTTCTGGTCTCATGTTGACACCCTGCACGTATAAATCTCTCCTTCGTTATTTGATGAGATTATGGGCTTATACGAGTAGGCCTTTCACTGCGGAAAATCCAATCTGTAAACTATTGACCCGAAAAGTGAGCAATCATAATCGCTGACGAGGAATTTCAACGGCGGCAAGGAGAAACACTGCATGTTTGTACTACTGAATTGATTTTCATGCAAGGAAGTTAACCGTATTACCTATTATCTACACAATTGCTTTATGATTTTTTTTTCATAATTTACCTCAGATTCCGATACAAATAGAACCAATTGCATCAATATGTAAAACATATAAATTGTCCACATGGTTGATAGTGGTTGCCATGAAGATTGTCTCAATAGACGTGGATCAACGGGAGTCACAAGCGGGACATATACCGATTACCTGTTACTCGCTCTCATGCTGGATTGTCATTGTCTATTCAAATCAGTAAACAGTACGATTAATAAAAGTGTAGTATTCCTGTATTTATGTATTTATTAATTTATTTAGTTAGTAAGATAATTAGTTAGTTAGTTAGTAAGTTATTTTTTTTATTAAGTTAGTAAGTAAGTAAGTAAGTAAGTTAGTAAGTAAGTTATTTAGTTAGTTAGTTAGTTAGTTAGTTAGTTAGTTAGTTAGTTAGTTAGTTAGTTAGTTAGTTAGTTAGTTAGTTAGTTAGTTAGTTAGTTAGTTAGTTAGTTAGTTAGTTAGTTAGTTAGTTAGTTAGTTAGTTAGTTAGTTAGTTAGTTAGTTAGTTAGTTAGTTAGTTAGTTAGTTAGTTAGTTAGTTAGTTAGTTAGTTAGTTAGTTAGTTAGTTAGTTAGTTAGTTAGTTAGTTAGTTAGTTAGTGTTCTGATGGTTTGGAATTCAACTACGATTGTTTGAATAGTCCCACACTGGACTCAGTGGAATGACAAAAGGTTTCTTATTGACCGCTTAACTACGATAATGCACAACTCAATTCGTTTCCAATACGGCCCGATCAACACTCTTGTAAGTTGTTCTATAGTGCGCGTAGGGCCTGGATTTCCTTTTGTGTTGTTAAATTGAAAGTTAAACAACGATAGCATTGTCAGTTTTCTTTTTAAAACCGATGAGAATAATGTTATCATTAAAACAGGTTTACAATTGTTTGTCTATTTTTAAACAACCATAGCCTATTTCACTTACCCATTAACATTGAAGCTCGAGTTTTTATTTCAAAACTGTTCCTAATGTGTATGGACATTCTTGCTGTTAAGAAGTAAACAACAGTTTATATACAAATTATTTCCTCGATCACTAGTTGCATCCCATATGAATATAAATCCAAATGCGACTGCCCATGTATATCCAGATGTAATAAAACTATGATGAATTTAAAACTAAGATGGCAATAAATGTTCTTCTAACATGTTGTAATTGTTGAAGTTCCACGAAAAATCATGCTTATAATAATTAATCAAATCATTTAAACGTGATTTAACACATAGACCTATATCGTCAAGTATTTAAAATTGTCATGCATTGTAACATATCGATATTTTATTTAATTGATAAACTAGCCGAATCAATTATTGATCCGTAACATAAATGCCACTAAAAACGATTTAAGAAACAGAACACCTCATTTAAAGCAGAGCTGACCCATTTTCAGGCGGACAGTCTTTATTGAATTAAAATTGAGACAAGCTGCTTGGGGAATATGATAGAAAATCAATTAAATTGATGTCATAGACTTATGTTTACCCTAACAGCACACAATTGTCTGTATATTGAATGTACAGCGGTCGATGGTTTATCAATACGCCAAGGAAAATGGTACCTGATTCTAATATCGCCTCGGCTGATCATATATATATATATATATATAAATATATATATATAATATAATAACTACCACATAAGTTTAAAACACATTTTAAATCATTCGCTAGCTTATTATGAGAAAGTATTTCAAGTCGAACGAAGTCGATGCACCATCAAATCTCTTCGTGACAAACCCAGATGCAAATTGAGTGCGTTTCTTATTTAAACCAAGAATGTGATATCCGCAAGCGCATGTATGCCTATCAAAGAGAGTTTTGAACTCAAACGAATATAAGACAAATACCCCACGAACATGCCCTAATGTAGCAATTCGCAATTTTAGTGGTAATTATTGGTAACACTTGCTTCTTTAACCAGCATCGGTGAGACATAAGAAAGAATGTCAGTCCGGTTAGCGCAGTGGTTGGAACACTCGCTTCTCACTTCTGTGCCCCGGGTTCAATCCCCGTCCCCGGCATATGTGAGTTTGGTAAGTGGTCACTTAACCGGACAGGCGGGTTTCCTCCGGGCACTCCGGTTTCACCCCCCCCCCCCCCNCCCCCCCCCCCCACACACACATAAGACCACACCAAAATTGAATACTTTTCACTACAAACTAAATAGCTGGTTATTGCAGCTATTATTCAAAATTCGTTCCAACTTTCGTGAGTCTAATAAGCAAATTAGGTGGGAGTGCTGAGACACGATCCGGTCTTCACGTAATGCGGCCTCCGGCCCGGAAGGACCTCATAAACTTCGAAATACACACACACACACACATTAAGAAAGAATGCCCGTACCTTTAGCGGTAGAAAGCAGCGAGTAAATTCCTGTTCCTGTAGAAGGATTCCAGACATAATAATTATGTCTTAATTTAAGTGATTCTGTACATATATCCAGTCCCACTATCACCTTGAATGTTGTTTAAATTAATCCTTTAAAATCTACTACATTTCCACAATATTGAACAGCGCAATGTCATTGATTGTAGAGATCATTACAAAGTAAAAAGTTGCATTGGCGCTTATCGGTAGCGGGTCGCTTTGACAGGTACTGAATAGGAAATGTTTACTCTCTGATCAAGAGGGGACATGTACGAGTAAACCGTCTGGAATCAGTATACATCAATAGATAAAAAGCGACCGTGGTACTGCTTTAAGGCGTACATGCTACTAAGTGGTTTATTGATCAAGAAGAAACTTAAATATCGCTTAAATAAATAAAGAATTATTTGAATTCGTATTTATCTTGCAAGTTCTCCGTCATGAATTCGTTTTGTCTGCGATCAATAGGTGTATCATGCAGACAACCATATAAACTTTTCAAGCGGCTGGGCTTCCCATTTATTCCCACGATCAAGTTTTGATTTAAAAAATCTTAATCGATTGTCATGATTTATTTGCAGCAGATAAACGCGCAGTCTACAGATAGTGAAGGAAAAAATGATGATATCGGTAATGATGTTGTTACTGATGATGATGATTATGATGATGAGGATGATGATGATGATGATGATGATGATGATGATGATGCCGATGGTGGTTACAATTATGAAGTAAGTGCAGAAGCAGTAGCGGCAGTAGGTATTGAAAACGCAGAAATAGTGTTAAGTAGTAGAAGTTGTTTTTGTTTTTGTTGTTGTTGTTGTTATATTAGTAATAATAGTAGTAACACTATCAGCAATAGAAGTAGTTGTAATAGTAATAAATACAGTTGTTTTCAAGCGCCTACTCACTGATCTTGACGACAGGAACTCGTTTCATTGCGGCGTTCTGCCCCTCCCTTCTTGTCATCCCTGAGGACTGATACATGTATGCCGGGCCCCTACCTGAGTCAGGACACCTCGAAGGCTCTGCATGTACGGACCCTGAGTACAGTCTCCCAGGCTACCCCAACTGGTACGCACTTAGGTTTGTAAGGTCACTATACCCAGGTACTCCGATGTTTTAGTGATATGAGCCAAGATTGATTAATTCCAAGAATTATACCTTTCAGAAACTAAGTCATGAGTATCGACACAGAATTATATTTTTCTTAACCTTACTGACTTTGTGAAATGTATATATAATGATAAGAGCAAATTTTTTCTTTGTCGCCTTATGCCTTCTTTGTGTTCGATATCGGTTTAATTTAAGGCTAACAGTATTTGAGTTTCCTAGGCGTTCAGTTTTAGCTTTGTCTTCTAGAGCATATACTCTCAAAAGTATTATTTTGTAAATGTACTTAGCAAATACTATTATGTTTAATTTTAAATAATTTAGATGACAAAAGATGTACCGAAGACAAAAAGGAAGGAAAAATACATTGATACAGAAATTAATAACAACACCAAACCAAAGTTAAGAATGAAAAATGATAATATACTTGAATTCATTTTAGAAGAAGAAATAATGATAATAATGAATAATAATAATTAACGAATTTAATAAATAATCAGCTTTTATATTCCCATGTTGAAATAGAAAAAAGAGAATATCTATACTGTATTTAATGTTTAGCCCGAACTCAGCCAATATTTTTTTACTGCCTTATGAAGGACACAAACTCAATGAACTGTGTAAGTGGAACACTGGGCAGATTAGTTATAGATTTTGAAACATTTATCATTAAATAATGGAGTAAAAAATATTGTGTTAAGTATTCAATGGATAGAGTTTACAGTGCGGTGGCATTGCAATAAATTGAATACCTCTTTGTATCCTTATCGGACTGTAGAATGCTTTATTCATGAGAAAATTGAAGCTTTGATAGCCACGTTTCTTAAAGTTGCGTATCGACGTTAAATAAGGTATTTTATTTTCACGAATACAATTATCTTTTAGCAGGTATTTATTAAAGTGTTGCTTAACATATATGTCTCGTGAACACTGTATACGGTTGCGGGAAAATAAGTTTTAAATAAACTACGTTGCAATGTATGTATGAGTCATTTGTTTTCATTAATTTATATAGTCAGAAGTCCCTTTTCACATATTACATTCAAATCATTTATATCAACACAGAGATTGATACATGATTATTTTGATTGTGGTTTAACGGTTGTTGACACCAACATATAAATGAAGCGTCCGTTGTTCTCCTTTTGCCAGATATAAACTGTTTCAAAATCGAAACTTCTAACAAAGATATTCATTCTTTAATGTGACGAAAGACAAACAATACAAACAAAGCTTTGCACATACGTACATAATAATGTACAACAATATGTCCTACAAAACATGTGATATAAATCATAGTCATTGTTTTTAAGCAATAAACGCCCTTATCGCCCAATTATTTCGCTCAGACGTCACAAAGCTCGTGATTCACGTAAAGATCAATGATCGCTTTGTATAAGTTTATTGGCGTACTATGATTGATTTTACCAACACAAAAATATACTAGTAGTTCATATAACAATGAATTGATGTATCATTGTTTCATGTAAAACAGTAAGCTAAGATCACTAAGGTCAACACATACAATTAGCGTTTTGATTATTTTCTTCGAGTTGTCGTCTTTTTGCCGCTTTCCTTATTCAGAACTGGAAGCGATGGCTTGAGCGCACCCATGTTGAAACCGTTCGTCGTCTGCTTGCCCCCACGTGCAGTCTGCGGCAACGCCACTTGGTGGGCCGAGGTAAACTGACCTGGCGCTGTAGTGTTTCCTTCAGGGTGACCTTGACCCTCCTCCTCCTGCTGCTGCAGTTTGGTATCGTCGTCCAGGCAACCGTTGATGAGCAGACTGCGGATGTCCTTAATATCCTTGCTCATACTGAAGTTCTGCTCTCTCAGCGCCCGCATCTCTTCCCACTGTTTCTTCATGACGTCGCGCATGCGCTCAACCTCCATCCGCATCGAATGCGAAACGCGGGCGAGTTCTTCTTTGAATTTGAACTGCAGCGATTTCTTATCGCTGTCGACCAGTTTCAGTTTGTTGCCCTGCGTGTCTATAAGGTCTCGCGCCTTGCTTAGCTCCTCCTCTAGCATCGTCAGGTTGTACTTGAGGTCACTGACCTCCTTCCTCAAAGCCAGCATTTCCAGTTCCTTGTCACCGAACACACCCTCGCGCTCAAGCTTCTCTTTCTCCCTGGTCAGTGCGCTCATCTGTGCCATCAGGTCATTGGCGTAAGCCTTAGCACCCACCACGTCGTTATTCAAAGTTTCTATCTCACGCCGTAGAGCACTGATCTCATTCGACTTCCTTTCATTATCCTTTTCCAGATCCTTCACTTTAGAATCCTTGGCAATCAACGTGTTCTTCATTATATCGATTTCTTCCGTTTTGGCCTTCAGTTTTGCTCCTGTCTCCACCAACAAAGCGTGTTTCTCCGCCTCATGATGCCGGGAATCAAAGTCCAACCTAAGGCGAAGAGTCTCAATTTGTTTCTCAAGAGTTCTGTTTATTCCAGTGAGCTCGTCAACCAACACTGGCGTCATGTTTTCATCTCCCTCCGTCTCCGAGTCCGCCGGAAATGCGTGTGACGCCATGGCGCCGATGTGAGAGGCGGCGGCGGCACCCCCTGGGTCGGGATCGAGTTTCGGATACCCTTGACCTTGAATAGCGAATAGTCGCGCAGTCCGCTGTCGTGCGCTCTGGAAAGGCCCACACAAAGTACACAAGAACTATAAAAGATGTATTTTTTGTAGAATAATAAATAGTAATAATAATAATTAATCGTTTTTTTTTTTTAAATCAAAGTGAGTACAATCACCTTAATAACCATTATCTTCATAATAATATGATACAAATAATTTGCTATGGTCGTCAGCATCGTCGACGTCATCACTATCATCACCATCATCATCACCATCAAAATCATCATCACCATCATCATCATCATCATCATCAGCAGCATCATCATCATCATCATCATCATCATCATCATCATCATCATCATCATCATCATCATCATCATCATCATCGTCATCATCATCATCATCATCATCATCATCATCATCATCATCATCATCAATATCATCATCATCATCATCATCATCATCATCATCATCATCATCATCATCATCATCATCATCATCATCATCATCATCATCATCATCATCATCATCATCATCATCATC
>VMBQ01018464.1:230761-248389 GCA_007657795.1 Dreissena rostriformis | reverse complement strand
AGATGAGCTTGTCCGGGCCATAGCTATGTTGTTCATTGTGAGACTTTGAAATCAATTGGCACATTTGTTTGCAATCATGCGAAGGTGTGTTGCGCGAAAGAATTACGTCTATATCTCCAAGGTCAAGGTCACACTTTGAGGTCAAAAATGGCCATAAATGAGCTTGTCCGGGCCATAACTATGTGGTTCATCAAGGGATTTTAAAATCATTTGGCACATTTGTTCACCATCATTGGACAGTGTGTTGCGCGAAAGAATTACGTCAATATCTCCAAGGTCAAGGTCACACTTTGATGTCAAAGGTTAAAAATGTCCATAAATGAGCTTGTCCGGGCCATAGCTATGTTGTTCATTGTGAGGCTTTGAAATCAATTGGCACATTTGTTCACCATCATTGGACGGTGTGTCGCGCGAAAGAATTACGTCAATATCTCAAAGGTCAAGGTCACACATGAGTTCAAAGGTAAAAAATAGCCATAGTTGAGCTTGTCCAGGCCATTACTATGTCGTTCATTGTGGGATTTTGAAATCAATTGGCACATTTGTTAACCATTATTGGACGGTGTGTTGCGCGATAAAATTACGTCGATATCTCCAAGGTCAAGGTCACACTTTGAGTTCAAAGGTCAAAAATGGCCATAAATAAGCTTGTCTGGGCCATAACTATGTCATTCATTGTGAGATTTTAATATTACTCTCCACATTAATTTTGTTCACAGGCATTGGATGGCGTATCATGCCAAAGAATTCAAGATTTCAAAGGTCAAAATGGCCATAAATGATAATGGCATAATAATTCTTAAAAATTGCCATAAATAAGCTTCTCTTGTTTTGTGAGACAGCATGCAAAATATTCTGTGTCAATGCAGCATGTGGGGATATACGTCACGCCAGTGACAAAGCTCTAGTTTTTGATGGCATGAATTTCTCTGTGAAAACAAGAACAGCTGCCTGCATTTGTTTAACTATATCCTTACTTGGGCGGTGTTGTAATACACTATTTCTAAACATATTATATCACAACACCGCAAAAAAAGGATATACAAATCTAAATTTGTAGACTTAATACTGGTTGAACAAAACTTCGTCGACAACAAGCTGGACTCGGAACATAATTACATACGGCGGTGTAATGAGCGCCATACTGCACGGATCTCGCTTTTACGACGTATTTTAGAGTTTTTTGCATGTTTCTCTACATATACATTCTACAAAATGCTAGCCCAAGGTCCTGACGCAACTGGGCATGTTCCTGAAAGATCTGAAATGACCGCTCCCGAACATCGCATGCGAAACAGGGGCGCGGATGTACATCTCGCAAACGCTCGCGTCGTTTCTGTTCAGACGGCGGCCCCGATGTTGCAGCTGTTGCGCGACACCACCTACACACAGAGAGGACACAGCCACAGGGGCTTCAATGTATGTGACTTTCATTCCTCGTGCCTCCCTCGCTACGTCAGCATAAAATCGATAGAATAGTAGTTTGCACTGTTCATCCCCTAAAGTGAATCAGCTATTTATGTAGCTGTTAAGGGTAACAGATATATTTAATCTACGCATTACTGAACATTACATTGAACATTTGTTATGCAAATACATTATATCGCTTTGTTTCAGCTATCTAACTCACAACCACCAACGTCGCTTGAGTAATAATGTGAGGCGTCAGTCCCTCTTGAAGCTGAAATCCGTCGTGCCTGTGGAAGGGGTGCTTGTCGTCCCCGTCCGCTCACCGCCCTATAGCGAGATCTAAATGCTCTGATGAACAACCCGCGTGTATGGTTGAAATCGTGGTATTTCTAGTAATTCCTTATGTATCGGGCTTACCCGTATGGCCATCGCCCCCATAATACTGACAAGTTACTAGTAGTGGTTATAAAGTATTGTACCGTCTACAGGAAACGCACCGTTTCAACCGTTACCATGGATTTTATATTAAGTTATATGCGTGAAATGTCATTTGCAGTGCAAGTTGCTTAACATATCCTGTGAGATATTAGTTATATGGTAGATTAGGATGTTGAGAGCTCAACCTATTAGTTTAGGAATGTGTTACATATAGACCACGGATCCTCAACGACTCGCTGGGCATTATTTGGAAGCGGTCTTTGGACATATGTGACGTCATGACGAAATATTCTTCTGAGAGACCGAAGGTTTTTATATTTGGAATTTAGCATTGAATGCGGCCCCCTACTAAGATTTGATCAAATTATGCTTCAAGGGTCAAATCTGTCCACGCCCCACTGGTATCATAACTTATATATAATAAAACGTAATACATTATTAAAAAAAAACAAACTCGAACACGAAAATGAAAACAATTTTAAGTATTTACTGTGCAACATTGTACAATGATCGTCCACATTGTTTGCTCAAATCAATCCCTTGAGTAACACAAAATGTTATTCTCAAGGGTTCAATGATTAATATAGACTTTTATAGTGATATACCTTACACTCTTCTCTTAATCAACAAGGCCGAGAAGTGTGATACATAGTGTGTAACATGATATAGTGGTCCGCTTATAAGTTTGCTCAAATAATGACCATGGGGTTAATATTTGCGCGTCCCGTGGTTTTGGGGATTCAATAGATTTTATCCCACTTTTACAGCGAATTCGGTTGATTAAAGCCCCGTTGATTAAATTTCTGCTATAAACCACGGCACGAAATGACGTCATTTTTTCGACAAATGACGTCATAAATCTAGCGAAATTATCCAGTTAAACTAATTTTGTTTAAATAAAAAGGTTTTCGAAAAAAAGTGGGATAAATAGAATAATAAGTTAGTGTTGATTATAGATCGGGTTTATCATGCTTGGCACGATAACGATAAGCACTCGCCAAGGCTCGTGCTTTTTGTTTTTTAAGCCTCGCATGATACACCTGCTCTATAATCAACACTTACCTATTATTCTCTATGTAATGAATTAAATTTCATTATAATTAAAACAAATGTGAAACATCATTGATGGTGTGTGACATCCCAGTTTGGTTTTACAAAGATTTTACCAATCATTCCAATGTGTTCTCAACTGACCACGCCCTAGTACACAGTTAAGCGATCGTCTTATGTTGCTGCTGTTCTTGGTTTACGACGAACACTTCCTCAGTCGTGAAAATTCGTCAGAAAATGTGTATTGTTTGTGTCAATGTGTGTCTTTAAATACGTCTTAAAACTCAGCATCCACCTAACTTTGGCTCGTGGTACGGAAAATTACTAATAAGAACCCAGGAGTATGGTCGAGTATTTTCGAGTATATTTTCCGTCCCTGTGGTACATTTTAGTATACCTTAGCCTACTGATATCATGCGTAAGTGATGCCTTTTTGCCGTTGTCGGCTCCTAAGGTCCTAAGAGTACCGGGGTACTTAAAAGAAGTACATGAGCCGACAATGGCCAAAAGGCATCGCTTACGCATGACATCAGTAGGCTTGCAAACGAAATTCGAATTTCTAAATGAAACTGAAGAAATGTGTCAATTTATGTACTTTTTGCACGAACACGGGGCTTTTGAAGCATCACCGACAACATACCCGGAGCGTACAATAATACAGTACGTTGCTTTTTAACATTTCTGTCACAGCAAACTTTACAATCTAGGCCAGATGAATACATTGGCAAAATGCGTGTACTATATCGCGCTAATATTATGATGGTTTGAAGAAGTTTGCGCAGCGCTCACAAAATCAATGTGGCCTTTCGTCGCATGTACAAATGCTGATTATATGTTATGATACTGAAACATTTAAATCGACCTATATTCGATTTGTCAACATGTCATATGTTAAAATTCTGATGACATTACACCAGTAACCTATGCATGTCCTTGTTAACACTGATTTTCAACAATGTCCTCTCCTGTATGTTTTATTGTCTCGTAAGATAAAACTGACGTTTTAAGTATCAATCACTTTTATTTCTATGACAATTAGCTAAACAATAACGTTGAGTTAGATCTAGTGCGTTTTCGAAATTTAATTATTGATTTATTGGTGAATTGTGTTTATTTGGAACGCCCATTGATCGGCGATTGTTTTTGTGAATTGACTTCAAGAATGTCGATCTAAATAACTGAATCGTACGGATATATGTACCATTGAACACATCAAGATAAGTGTGGTAATGGTGAAACTGGTTACACAATTTATAAAACGTATACATTTTATTTTAAACGGAAGTCAAATAACTTGACCAATAATTGTCCCAATGAAGAATTACATAATAATTTCATGATACTGTTTCGTAGCGACCCTAAATAATTATTTATTGTCTAACAGGTTGAGTTTGAGATCATGATCGGAACAATTGATCATGTTCGGGTGATTAACTTTTACATATAAAGAAATATATGTTACAGAAAGATTTGGAATATTGCTATCATTGAACATCTTTACATAATTTGGAAATTACGTGTGTTAAGTAAATAAGAAAAAGTATTTTATGGACTTATACACCCTTACTTGTTTGGAGATGTTAGTGGAAATTAACAACTTTTTGTCTCATACCAATCATCGGGAATAATGTAAACCGGTAAAACAAAGTATATTAGTTAAATACTTTACTATATCTCAAAAGCACGTTGTATAGTAAAAGCAGCAGTTTGTAAACAGGGTTACATAACAAACACAGAACAGAATACATAAAAGAGTCTGCAAATGTGCATATTAAAGATATGAATGCTTCAATTTAGAGTATATTATCATATAAAAAAAAATCTTCTAAACAATTTGAGTTGTATTAGTTGATTATATAAAACACATATTATGTATATTATATTTATTTGACATGAAACAAAACAATAATGGTTATTTGCTAATTAATATTATTAATGAGCAACTTACGATAGTTGAAACTGCGGGAGTTGATGCATGTACAAAAAGGAAAGTATTTAAGCAATACACTTCATTAATACGAATGCAACACAATGAGTTTGTATCTACAAACTGTATCAATTGTACGGACAATTTAGCAAAACATTCTGTCATTCAAGCAGAGTAAATCAATGTAACCGTATTCAACAAAATAATAATATACAAAAGGTCATTCAAAGTCAAATTTCAGACCATGCATGCATGTTCTATTCATGAACTTTTGTATGTTGAACATGAATTCAGAAAGCAAGGAAGTCAAGGTTGACTTTCTCATCAGTGAATTTGACAATGTCGTTGATCCAGTTGTAGAACTTGCCCACGTTGGTGAAATAGGAGTAGTGGTCTTGAGTGTCACACTTGAACCCAACCCCAAACGAGACAATACCGGCGAGCACCCACTGAAACATGCCTGTATCCATCATGAAACCACCGCCACTGTCGCCCTTGCAAACGTCACCAACGCGGCGTTTCTGAAGCATAAGCACAATATAAGATTGGTATTTTATCTATGCTGACTTAATTTAAACTAGAATTTCAGTGAAATTGATAGATGTTCCCTGGTAATGCTCTTTGTCAATGTATTGGCTAATTTAAGAAAGGCCAATTATTGGAAGAAGAAAATGAGGTAATTTCTCTATACAGATCAATGGACCAGAATAACCTATCAACAGGCACATGATCAAATGGTAGGGAATTTTGCTTAAACGTGTCATTTAAATCGACCAACAAGTTTCAGAGATCTTTTACAGCAATGACCAATGTCCTAATTTTAATAAAATCAATACCTCCATAAAAGTCATAATCCAGAATGTGCTTATCCACACTAAAAGATAACTGAATAAGTTTAATAAATTGATGATCTTTAGTTATTGATTTTCGAGCAGAAACAATAGATGTCTTGAACATGTCATATTGAAAATTAAATAGCACTACTTTTCCTTTCTAAAAAAGCGAAACTATCTGAAAATATGCCCATGCTCACAATATACAGATACAACATATAACGTTTCTTCAATTTTGAATAATGGGTTCCTGAGATCTCGTACAGAAACGAACTCCCTAAAAATCTTTGGAACAGAGTGATACCATGCGCTAATACACACCGAAGGGGTGCTGCAAAGAAAGTTTCACCTTATTCGATCTTTAGTGTCCGAGATCTCACGCGGAAAAAAAATAGTATCCATTTAAAGTCATTGGAGCCAAACAACATTTCAATATGCTTTTGTCCATTTTATACGGATACTCAATATGAAGTTTTGTTATTTTCGAATCAATAGATCTCGCGCTGAAACGAACAATAAGTCAATAGCATATTATTAATCAAAGGGCAATAACTTACTAAAACATCAATTTAGAGGATCGACTTAACAAAAGTGGAATGGCCACAAAGGATTGCTACATATAAATTTTCATTACATTCGGATCATTAGCTTCCGACATCCCGCACGAAAACGAAGTAAGTTACAATGGGACGGACAGACAAACGGATGGACATCGAATAGGACAGAAACGAGTATCGGGGAAATTCGTTTCACACCTCTACAATGAATGCACAAAGTGGCGACGGTATGCTACCCACGCTTAAAGGAAGCAAAACATAATCATGCAGATAATTGTAATATGGAAATAAGTTACCAATTAAATAACACTATCACTAACCTTGTGGCCTGCACAAAAAATGTTCTCTGTAAGGGTTTGGGTTTTGATTTCTGTACTTTCCAAATCTTCCTTACATGTGTCTCTATCCGTGTATGGCATAACAACATTCTGTAAAATACATAAAAATAACTGACAAACGTTTCCACAGTAATTACCAAAGGTCAGTAATTCCCCGAACATTACTGTTAATGTACTCTGCACTCCTCTAAAATGTCTCTATCATTACATAAAGGCAATAACTAAAACAAATGGAAGCACTGAAGTGTTAAATTTATACATCTAATAGATTTTAAGATATTCCACAGACACAAAAATGAAAATTAAAAAAGAACTCTAAACATAATACAACTGTCATAAATTGTGTGCGCTGCACTTCCTCTCAATGAGATCTATATCTACTTTTGCAATTTAATGTCGATAACTCTAATAGTTGTTGAGATCTGCAATATACAAAAACTCTGACGGCTAGAAGGACAAAATGATTCCAGTATATCAATCATCCCACTGATTTCTTCGAGCGGACAGGGGTGTACAAATTGGTCAATGGAGAAAACAGTGTGCATGTTCATGTTACTAACGATGGAACCTCGGCATTTGAACTGTTCACCTAAGAGCAGAAAGGCGCCTTCCTTTCCTTTAGTGTAATCAGTGTTGACCAAACTGTACTCTAGAAACATGCCGCTGCGACGTTGACCTTCGATTTTATGACCTCAAAACCGATTGACATATTCCTTTCCTCCCAAACAACGATCTTACATATTAAGATGATTATAGATCAACTAATTTTCTAGACATCTAATGGAAATGATTTTATAAGTATGTTGAAAGCACCTATCACATGGGCATTTGACCTTTAATTCAATATGGATCCTCCCAAGTAACGATCCTATCAATTTGCTTAATATTGGGTGAGCATGTTATCTAGATACCGTGAGGAAAACTGAATGGTCTATCCTACTGACCAACTGACAAACCGACAAACCAACGGAGAGGTGCACAGCGATATACCCATGCTTCTTCGAAGTGGGGCATAATTAATATACGTTTACATTTACACACACTGCTGGGACGCCTATATTTAAACTACTATAACCAATAACAACCAACCTGAAGAAATGGTGGTTGTTTTCTGGTGGCATCATCGTCCAACCTTCCACATCCAGCCACCATTCCATTCGGATTTTTGGGAACAACCATGAGTCTTTCAATCTTTGAATAATCAAAGACACATATTGGACGCACTGTGTTGGAATACTCGACGGGTTCACTGAGTTCCAGCAAGGCAATGTCACTGTCAAAGAATGCAGTCTCGTTGAACCGATCGTGGATAGAGATGGACTTAATACTTCGGGTTAAATATGACATCAGGGAACACTTTGCACTGCCTGTGAAAAAGTTATTGGATATTACTTTTTGTACAGTTATTACAGCAAAATAAAAATCAACCCTCGTGAAATCGACGAATGAATCTTATCGTGGTGATATTTGGATGTGTGCTTAAATGAAGAGATGAATAAAGCTGATTGGATGACAAGTAAACGTGTTCTTTCTAATATGTATGAAATGATAAAATTCCGTAGTACAAACTAGTTTATTCTTTTAGTTTTACTTTGGGTTACTTTTCAATTTTTTTGATATTATGTGTTAAAGTTTTGTATACGGTAATGGGCGGTGTGCAAAATGGTTAAGGTGCCTTAAATTTTAGGTGATATTTATATTGAATTGTGAATAGACATCATGTTCGTATAACAATGAAAAATTGTTATGAACGATTAAATAACATAATCTTCGACTTGCAATCCTTGTGTTTTGTGATATTTAACTTCATTTGTTTATACAGTTTAGTTCTCTACCGGTACTGTTCCGGATTATATAAATATGTATTTTCTTACCGATGCCGATCCTAATGTTTTTCTTAAAATCCATCTCAGTCTGATTAGACGCGCTTATATATTCACGTATGCAATGGGCTGCAGTCACTACAAACTTCTTTTGTTTGTTTTTTAAGTTGTATTTCTCTACCGGAACTGTTTCGGAGTATATAAATTTACATTTGCTTACCGAAGTCAATCGTAACGTGTTTCTTGAAATCCATCTCCGTCCCTTTATATTCACGTATGCAATGGGCTGCAGTCACTACAAACTTCTTGGTTATCAATGACCCACCACAAAATAGAGTACCGTCCTAAAATAATGGCAAACATACATCACACTACTACACTATCGGTTAATTATAAAAAGCTAGAAGATGTTAACCTTAAAACCCTGGTGACCAAGTAGCATTGTATAGCTAAGAATAAAAACGACATAAACATTTCTGCTATAAAATGTTGTTACAATTAAAAAAATCACACATTTATTTAATTGGTTTATAAAAAGCTGATATTGGACAAAACTTATTAGGCATTCGCAAGATCAGGATATATTATTACAATAAACATGCTATAAAGAAATCATAATATTGATATATATATTTTGTTTACATTTATCCACGAATTAATAGATAAGGACGCTTTACAAGTACACGCACCGGGGCAAATAAACTGACGTGCCACGGGTTTTCATTTTGGTTGGCATCTGTACCCATTGAAATGTAACCCTGAGCGAAGCTTTTGCGATGTTGATCATGTACGGATATACCGCAATCTGAAAAACAATGTTTCAAATGAAAAGTATCGAGCCCTATAGTGACATATCCACAGCTAATACGGCATCATGTTTTCAAACTAAAGATAAACTTTTTGTAAGTATTTAATTAATGATTGCTTTTTTTTGCTTGCACGAGACAAGTTGTGCATAAGCGGAAAAGTAGAATTTCAGAGGAGGTATTTCCCTTTGTTTAACAGTTTCAGTTTCAGTTTATTGGCAGAATCAGCAAATACATGCCTTTGTCCACATTCTTACCATATATACAAACAGATGATCACACAAATGAAATACTAAACAAAACGCATAGTACATAAATAGATAATTAAAGGAATACATACACAACTAAAAACTAAATAACTTGTTTAACATCGACAGTTTTATCAAGAAGCAAGAAAGTAGCTAACTAGCAAGGTAATCATTTTTTTAACATAGCATTGTAAATAATTTCGAAATATTTCTAAATTGTAATTTGTTAGTACTGGACATCATATATGTGAATATGTTGACAGGGTAAAACGATTGGTTAACTGTATACTAACATTCTTTAATCACGATAACGCGTACATATACATACAAAGTGATATTCTGATGCAACCATGTTTCTAGTACACAGTTTGTATTTCCTGTTTTCTCTCGCTATGTTATTGTATATACCAGTTCAATGTCTAATGAGGGAGAAATAAGTCCAAATAGTGTCAGAGCATTTCTATCGCAATCATTATCAACACATTCAATATATTTTTCACGTGCACAATCCTTTTTAACTTAACATAATAAAATAATTTACTTTGCGATTTTATTACATCAAACCATGACTGGACGTATTGATTGCGAAGTCTTTGTTTGAGTTGTGTATAATGGTATGTTAAGTTAACGTTATCATTCAGTATATAGCTTAAGCCTAAATTGTCAATAAGGTTTGTACTAGCTTTTGTGTAGGATAGTTTTAAATAAGTGTTAGCAAACGTACTATCTGTGATATTCTTATCATAAATAGATTGTATAAGTGAGTTTGGCGAATTATTAATTTTACACCAGAATTTAAGAGACCTCTCTTTACAGATAACATATAAAAGGAAACGACCTAATTCACCTAAGACGGCTGCATTTGATGTTTGTTGGCGGACACCGAATATATATTTTTACATAATTTGATATGTATTTTGTCAACCTCATTGATTTTATAGACACCCAAACTTCACAACCATAGGTAATTATAGGTACAACTAATGCGTCAAAAAGTAAATATTTTAATTTTACATCGATTTTTACTCTACTAAATATGGACAGAAAGTAGTTGTATGCCTTAATGGCTTGCTCATTCAGGGTTTTTACAGCTCCATTGAGCGAACCATTATAATTAAATTTGATACCAAGGTAAGTAAATTTTTCAACAATTTTAATGGTTTCATTGTTCAATAACCATAAATAACTATTTGTTTTCTTCTTCTGAAATATACAGACTTTAGTCTTGATAACATTTATTTTTAGACCCCCATTTTCTAGAGAAAGTATTAATGCAATTCTACTGGGCTTGTAAGCTTAAATGATCTGTTAAAAATAGCGCTATATCATCCGCAATGGAGCGATAATAATAGCTTGCCTTTTCTTCGAATGGTCGATGTTAAAATCGACACAAGTTCTTCTTACAACCCCGAACATTATTCACAAAGAAGTGACCATTTTATATACAACTTACATTTTTCATATGTTCCCCTGTTGAGTACAGTGAGTCTTCCACTGCGACTGCTTAGACAACCCCCAGTACCGTTGGCAACACAAGTGTACTCACCCGAGTCCACTGTTGATACGTTAGCGATACGAAGATATTGATTTGCCATTTTCTGCAATCGAATGTATTATTATCGCATTATTTAAGAATAGTTTTGACATCTATGTGTATACGTTATACATGTGTTAAATAGTTTAAAGATAAACATTAAAAGCTGATATTTGTATGGAGACATTTTATATGTATATACACTTAATAAGTCCACTGTAAGGTTAAGAACATCGTCACATGTACACGAATGTTCACAGATCTACACAAAATCCATATTATTACAGTGAATTTTCTTCCGGTTGATTCTATTTTAATTTTCCCATCGTCTTTCTCCCACCAAACGTTGAGTGCTCCGACTGCTGAACACGATAAGATTACAGTTTTACCAGCATCCTCAGTGATATCTGATGGTCCTTTCATATCTAAAAAAAATATAAGTGGAAACTTTTTTGTTTGTTCATTTAGTAACAATGACATTAACCTTGACCAAATTGGCCCAAATGCAATCAGTGTCTCCATGTAAGCTACCAACACACATATTTCAGAATAATACCCCCATACAACTCAAGTTATTGGGCGGAAACTGTTATTTTTAGTTACCGGTGACTGTGACCTTTAATCCAACTGGTCTCATAGGGAATGCTCATCTTATTACATATGAAAACTATTGAGCATAGTTAATTCCATTGCAATGCCTTAACCCGAAAACTCAAGTGATTGAGTGGAGACCGTTTTTCTATTAGTAGTATCAGTGACATTTAACTTTGCCCGACTGACCCTAAATGCAATCACACGCTAGGTAAGCATGTCAGCAACTTACATACAAAATTTCATTTCAATAGTTTCATGCCGACACAGTTTATGTACGGGTCACTGTTTTACTAGTTTGAGAAATAATGTCTTTGATCCGACTAAATCTAAATGCTATTCTCAGCCAGATAAACATGTAAGCTTCAAAAGTCGAAATATTCATCAAGATTTGTAAAGGGAAACTAACGTCATTGAAAGAAAACACCAGGTTTTATTTAGAACGCCCGCCCGCCCACCATATATCAATCTGATATGCAGGATTTTTAACTTTGCTGAGAACCTGGTAAATAAAGATTCGGCAATAATGAATGACGAAATATGTTTGTTAGCGGTAATTAAGTGCACCGGAGTGTATATGAATGGACTGGTTGTTTGATCTTATTCACTGAGCTGAGCTAATTATATCCAACAATTTTAATTTTAAAATCGATCAATAAGCTTAGTAAAAGTGAGATTAAATTAACAAAAAACATATGCAAATTACTTTACTTCTTTGTTACTTTAATTTCATTAACAAAGTGAAATTGCTCTTGCTATAATAGCAGCTCACAAATCTTTATTTACCACAAGTGACAAAATTGCGTGATTGCTTTTTGCGCAGCTTCTCTGATAGTATAAGTGCTTTTTAATATTTCTATAGTTAATAGTTCACCAACCTAGAAGGCAATCCTCTACCATTTTAAGAGTGAATGTGTGTTCCGCAGTTGCATTTCCCGCTCGTGCTTCACATGTGTATCTTCCTTCAAACTGTTCATCAAAGGCATCAATCTAAAAAAAACGCATTTTCAAACTCGACTTTGCAGGGCCTTAAGCTCTACGAATAATTACATGTTTAACTAATAATTAAACAAAACTACATTTAAATATGGCTTGCTAGGGTACGGATCCCACGCATTCCATTTTATCTCAAACACCCACTTATGTCCAAAACAATGCAACAAAATAGCCCAAAACCACCCACCTGCACAAATTCACATGATGATTAACTTTTATGTAACGTTAAATCACACTTATAATAATACTTATGAACGATACAAGTCCCTAATGATATTTGTAGCAAAAATTGGTCATAACCCTCCTTATGTAAAAATGCACCAACAAACATAGAAGCGCAAATTCACATGTTGATTAATAACTTTTCAAGTTTTAAAACTCAAGCAGCGATATTTTTGAGTTACGCTCGACATAGAAATCCAACTGACGTAGAAAAGGAGGGATGGACGGACATGGGCAAATCAACCCCCGACCCTCACCCCACCCTCACCAATAAAAATGGAGGTATAAACAGGCATCGTTTAATTCCGATTGACCAGCAATGTTACAAAATTGACAAAGAGATAACCGCAGGCAGCAGTAAGAAGGCATACAATACCCTAACGAACCTTACAATGGCCAGTCAGTCGAATACCAGTGTAATATCAGACGCTGACGGGAACCGACTGATCGATAATGCCGCGTTCCGGAACAGCGAACTATATAACTACCCTTTTCGACATGACCCTTGTTCCCTTCAGAACGATCTCAGATAATAAGCGGATGATCAAAGACCTCCAAAAGCAGAGTCGAAGGAGGCAGTGCAAAGTCTGAAGGCAGGTATATTTCCTACAGTTGACAAGATCATTTCTTAGCTGATTAAGCAAGGAGGAGAGGGTGACTTCTTCAGGATGTATGTTCTGCCCAGTCCTGTTTAAACCTTTCCTCGAGAAGATAATGCATGAGACTCCAAGACAACCACACATCTATCGCCATCGGTGGCAGACCCATCTCTAATTTGAGATTGGCTGATGACATTGACATCATGAGTGGCAGCAGAAGTAAACTTCAAGACATCAACAGCATTATCTATATAATAGCAGGAGAATACGGGATGGAGGTCAGTACGGAGAAGTCGGAGATCATGGACATCACGATCAACATAAGCTCAGACATCACCAAAAACGGCGAGAAGCTGCTAGAGATGACCAGCTTAAACTACCCTTCCAATGATGACACCAGTAACGCTGAGGCCGAATAAGAATTGCAATGTCGACCGCAGCGATGGCCAGCCTGAGCAGATGGTGGACAAGCAGTTCCATCAGCTTCCCCACCAAGTACATAATCTACAAGTCCCTTGTATTCTCCACCCTACTGTAATGTAAGGCTGCGAGACCAGGATGCTCCACAGGGACACAGAACGCAGGATACAGGCCTTTATACACAAGTGTCTCCGAAATGCCCTTCGCATCTTCTACATAGAGTGAAAAGCTTAGACATCACCAACGAGCGAGTATGGAAAATGACAGAAGCATTTGTTGGCCCACTTCTGGCGACGGCGAAAGACGAAAGCTGCCTTGGTTTGGACACGCCACCAGACACGACTCATTGTGCAAGACTGAGATACAGAGCAAGCTAGAGGGAGGTCGCTGTCGAGGCCGTCTGAAGAAAAGCTGCATGAACAATGTGAGCTATTCACAGCAGTCCACAACAAACCTTACTGGCGAATGATATCTCAAGGGAATGATAATGATGATTTAAGCGACCTCTTAATATGAGAAGTGAGACGCGCGATCTTGTTGATGTATAAATCACTTAGAGTTTTCAGATAAGAGCAACCAATAGACCGTTTTTTTCCACGCGGTCAGCAGGTGTTGTCATAGGAATAAATTAAGGGATTAACACTATGTAGTTTATCATTACATCGCTGTTACTCCCATCTCAGCGGGGTGCAAACTGACATTGACATGCCAAAGACGCTTTCACCATCATGTATGCCAATTATTAGAACAATGACGACATTTTATCAAATGATTGACTGATACACGACAGTCGTCTATACACAACTTTAATGCTACTTGTTGATGTACCTTTCTGTTTGTATACCGAATATCATTTATTGTTTAACACTCATCGAAAATTACAGAATTTAGGATTTTGCAGGTTTAAGCATATTCGAACATTCGTTCATATTCTTCTTCTTTTTTCTTAATAAAATTAAAAGTCAATTTCCCCTTTTTCTCTTGCACTTTCCCCAGAACATTTTATTTGTTCATTGTTCAGAATAGCATGAAGCTATACATAAGACGAACGTAAGTTTCAGATTCGAACTCGGCTTACATATTAACAAGAATACAATCTCACCAAGTTTCATTAAGATTAATTTAAATCGTACATAAGCTTCTAGAATGGTAACACGATTTGCCAAGGTAACCTTAATTTTAGACACACTTGACCCAGATTAAAATATATTATTAATATTGTCAAGATACATTCTGAACTAGTTTCATCAGTATTGATTTATACATGATTTGACCTGGTTACTTGTTTTTGGACACATGTCCCAGTTTCAAACTTGGTCTAGATATTTTTTAAATAAAGTTTCGGAACAAGTTGCATCAAAATTGAGTTTTAAATGTGGCTTGTACAGTGTTAACAAGGTATTTCTAAGATTCGACCTGGTGATTTTGTACGCAGGTGACTCAGATTCAAACGAGGCATAGAAATTGTCAAGATAAACATTCTGACATTACGTTAAGTTTATTAACATCAAGGCTTATGTAAATATGTGGCCGCTAGAGTGGCAAGATCCTTTAAGTTGACAACCTACAAAGCACGACGTCGGACAGAGATGATCAAAATTGCTCACATTGAGCAATTAGTTCACTTTTGCAGATACAAACGTATTAAATACATTTAATATGTGCATTGATTCATAATTAACTAACTTAATTGTACATAGTGTTATGAAAAGATTCGTAATTAATTATGTACTTTAGTGTAAAATTTCGTCAATGAAAAGAATTATATACCATTAGCAAACCCTCTCCCGCATCTCCAAACTTGTTATTAGCTGTATGGTCACCAATGGGTTTTCCGTCCAAAAACCTACAAAGAATAGAACAGAACATATTATTTACTCGGTTACCTTAACATTTTTACATTCCTCATAACGTGATTCAATTAATAACAATTATGGACACATGACAACATATATGTGGTGTAATCAAAACATATGATAAATCATTGCAATCTAAAGGAGGTTTAACATAACATCAGTTAACCTGTTAGATGTACAATTGTTAAAATCCTATAGAAACGCGTTGTGCCTCTCTATGTCGTGCCACCAGCAACAAGGACCACAATGGAAATAAGGGATATTGCTCTTTTTTGTGTAATCCTTGGCGTTAGTTTGCATGCCATAGTGCATCCAATGCTTGTACTTTTCAATTATGATTGTTTTTTACTTCATATTGTTTTATGTACATGTTGTTTTAATGCATTGTGTGTATGTATGCTTTCTCCGAAATAAATCTCTCTATCTATCTATAACGGTTTTATAGTAATATTGTCAATGTTTAATAACTTTAGCCAGTATTTTATTATGCGTGCGTGTCTATTGATATGAAGTGGACATCGACCAAGCTCTCCGCAGACAGCCATTGTATATATCGATTGTTTTACTTAAAGTATTTTGTTTTACAAAATGTCAACTACTTTTTTTTATTATATTCCAAATTCACATAACTCAAAACTGATGCTACAAATGCGTCAAATAATTGCCCTGTTGTACTAGGTATTAAAAAGGCTGTTTTGATATAACTCATTACATTATTAAAAACTTTCAGACCTTTACCTGCATAAAAATGTTTTGCAATTAAAATCGAAGCTCCATTTGTTATTAAACACAGTTCTTAAATAATAACAATTATCCTCAAAACTTGTTTGTAACCTTGTAAAGTACAATTATACGACAAAAACTATGATCAACTTAATTAATGAACAAGGAACTGTATAAGATAACCATTCAGATATTTTCAAAGAAACTGCATTATTCTACAAAAATATATACCAATCTCAAAATGTAAACGTTTACAATGAAGATTTAATGATTTATGTAAATGAAATAGAAATACCCAAACTTTCAAATGAACAGTTAAATAGTTTAAAAGGACCAATCAAATCAAAAGAGGCTCCTACTGTTTTAAAAAATATGGCAAATAATAAAAGTCCAGGTTCGTCCGGTTTTAAGACTGACTTTTTAAAGGCATTTTGGCCAAACTTTGTTTGCAGAACCTTAAATCACGCTTGTATAGGTGGAAACGTATCGGTTACTCAGACACAAGGTATTGGTACATGCATTCCCAAAGTAAAAAAGGCTTGCGAACTATGTACAGTATGGAGTTGGATGCCCTCGACCCTCTCAAACATTGTATGTATTTTAATATAAAAGCTATTGAATATCAAATGTTTAAAATGTGTTATAATATGCATAAATTGCTTGCAAACTATGTACGGTGTGGATTGGGATACCCTAGATCCTCACACACCTATTAACGAGGATAATAAAATATATTGAACAGAAAAAGAACAACTTTTACTGACATTTTAAAGTAAATAAACGCACACTCTTGTCTCATATTTTGATAATGATTGCAGTTAAAACTCACATAGATTCTACTGCGGAACTCCCCTTTTCAAAACCAAATTGTGCATCACTTATTATATTATAATCAACCGCCCCTTTCGAAACACCTGTATAATTAATACCGGTGAACAATACCTCTATACTTATAAGCATTATACAATTAGTTCGTTCATCTACTAATTTGGATCAATACTAGAGTGAAGGATGCCATTAAAATATCAACTTAGTGCGAATCTAAATATCACAGGATACAATAAAGTATCAATTATGAAGTTGATCCGCAAGAATAGCTTGGTTCCTTTTCAAGCTCTATGTAACGGATTCTTCTTCACGTATTCATCAAAGAAACAACCATAATAATACTAATAATAATAATACTAATAATAAAAATAATAATAATAATAATAATAATAATAATAATAATAATAATAATAATAATAATAATAATAA
>VMBQ01018464.1:211721-229888 GCA_007657795.1 Dreissena rostriformis | reverse complement strand
TATCAAAGAAATTTTTCTCACCTTTTGCCGACACTGGGACAGTTATTCGCACTTCGAGATAAACCACAGTAAATACATGTAAAATCGGGACTCGGGACAAAATTTTATATCGACATATCGAATTATTCGACATAACGAAAATCGAGATATCCGATATTTATTTATATAGATAAAGAAGGAAAAAAGTTGGGACATTGAGCTTACTTCGACATATCGAGAATATCGAGATATCCGATGTCGACATAACGAGAGTGGACTGTATTACGTCTCTTTTTTGTATCCAGATCTGTGCCAGATTTATTCCCCAATGCATTGCATACAATTCGTCTATATTCTTTATTCATTTGACTTTTTACCTTACTTGATTATATTAAACATATAAAGATGTATAGGTAACAAGTTAAACTACGATGACGAAACTAGTACTTACTGCCCTTTCATTGCAGAATTGCCCAGTATACCCTGCGGAACAGTAGCAATGGTCAACACTTCCATTGTTTACACACGTAGCACCATTCTCACAGCGAGCACACGGGGACCCGGCAATGCACCTGTGAGATATAACCATTATTGTGTAAAAGATGTACAACATACAATAAATACGGTATCTTTCTACAGAATACTGGTCCCTCATACAGCAAAGTAATACAAGCGATCTAATTCATCGTTTTGCATCTTACTGACGTTATATGAGCGTAATTACAAACAAAAACATGTGTTAACATTTAAACATTTTCATATACGTATGATATTTTCAAGTTAATTTGAACATCCCAAGTCAGCCAGGGGGTTCTGATTAATGTACTGTAATTGGAGTAAACCTTGCTAGAAATTCGAATACTGTACAGTTTACTTACATCTTTTCAAAGCCCTGTACAACACATACTTCCTGCCTACTGCATCCACAATCTAAAATAACATAAAGCAAAGATTAATGGTCGAAAGCATTAAATAAGACAATAACGTAAAGGATTATGTTATAATCCCGAGACATTCTAATTAAAAGCAATTCTTCTAGCACAAATAATTTACCGTTTTTAGATTATTTACATCAAATAGTAAAACCAGTTGTTAAAATTTTCCACAGTGTAATATTTTTCTCTAGGTGGAACAACATATAACGTTACATTAGTAAACATTTTACAAAAGTTAGTCGATCAATATTTAACCATATATGATATGTTTCTTAAAAGAAACAGCTTTGTTAAATACAATTTAATAATCATAAAAAAAAAGTATAGTTGATCACCTTTGTCAAGATTGTCCATGTGCACAAACGTGAAGTTGGCCTGAAATCCGAACAAGGACAAGGAATGGTCCGTCTTGAACACCAGTCGCATCGTGGTCCCACTCAGAAGCGTGCGACCATTCAAACTGGAATCGCAGTAGGGGCCACCGAGGGCCGCGGAATCTGAATGTAAAGAGAAGAGATGTTGACAATAACTGGTATTTACAAATTGCATTAAAACTGGTGCTTATGGGAGCAAGAATTACACAGAGGTGTGTTGGAACGTATAATGTTCTCCACTACCAATATACTCGCTATATAAGATTTCGCCATAAATATCAAAATCTTTGAAAGCGTTGAGCAATTCTTAAATATTGTTATTTTCAGCCTAGTTTTTAACAGCTTCGTTCCTACTAACATCATGTCATGGAGGGTTGGAGAGCACTCTCCTGTTACTTTTATTTTAAGAAGCATCCCAACTACCATAATCCATTATATTTTCACAGCTATTTTACATAAGTGTTTAATATTATGTTCACAATTACCATTTCGTTCTCCAGAGAAGATGTTTAGCGAATCAAACTCGCAGTTGTCCGAGTCTTCCATTTCGAATCTGTTGAAGTGCACCTGAACCATGTGATTGAGCGTGGATGTACGAACCACCAGAACACAGTGTCTGTCGTCCTCGTATTTTGGTGCATCGTACAGAATGTGGTCAGTAAACCCTTCGTCGATGTCAGACCTAATGCCGCTACAGTCTACAAGAACAAGAGAACTACACTTTTACAAGGCAGAATATGTTCTTAATTTAAATTTTAAGTAAAATACTTTGACACTATGAATGTGTCAGTAGCAATTTGATTTTATTCTCGACCGACTTATTTTTATTATTTGTTCCGTTATTGTAGTAGTTTTTTCAATTAAACGTTATGTTATGTGTTCTGACAAAATAAATGTGACTTTTGAACCTAATCATTTGTTATGTCTGTATCCACATTAATTGTTGTATATGTGAATTGCTTATAATATGGAAAAAAACACTTGAACCTGAATTATAATAATCACCATAATGGCAAGTAAATCATATCAAAGCCACAAAGAAAAGTGTGATTTGTATGTGCTGCGATGAAACCATAATGTTTATGTTTATTTATAAGGGAACCCCTGAAAAATATATTAATTCTCTGACCGTCATTTCCTCCGACAGGTGATGGTACGGGTGTTGTGGTCGGCGCCGGTGTAAAGTTGTCCTCGACGACGGAGTACTGGATTTGAAACCTGCCCCCCTCGTTGCCTTGAGGGTTGTGGTACTCGATGAAGACCTTGTTTGCACGCACCACTTCTTTTTCCGTCACATTTCCACCGCAGATTATCCACAGGGTCTTACCATCTAGATATTTTTTTAAATTTTAAACCATGGTATTTAGTTGATTATAATAATTATTGAAATCTAAAAAAGTTAGGCTAAAATATATTCCACTTACCCGTCCTACACTCATTTGTGTGCCGACCCTAATTTTGTGTTGTAGTCCAAATTGAGTTTTCGATTATTAAAAAAAAAGTTCGATCATATTCACTAAATTAACTATCAAGTTTTGGATAATTTTGCGATATCCGATGATATAAGCTAAATTAAATTTAAATAAACAACAACAAATATTTCAAAGAGACCGGGTGATATCTTAATATCATTGCATATATTATCAATGTGTGTGAAAAAGGTAAGCGAAAAAACGTTAATACGACGTACCTTTCCTATTATTTTTGGTTATATTATTGGAACAAATAAGTTACTTTATGGCATTTTTTATGTACTGAATCCCACTTTATTTGCCCAGTGTAGGTTGATTGAAGAATTATCAAGCATTGTTGAAACCTTGATTGTGTGTGTTAATTCTTAATATGGGTTATATTAGTGTTGAATCACTTCTGTTAAATTCATAGACTCTCATCATCTAGACAATACGAAATTAAGCGTAGTGTTGTTATAATAAAAGTTATGCTGGGTGCCCACGTATTTTATTAAGCTATTCAATTGGCTTGATTTGCATTTTTCTTTGAAATATCAAGTACTTTTAGTACAATTGTAACAAACAAGATCCATTTATATATTATTTCACTGGTAATTAAAGTATTTTAAATACACACATTGACAAACGGGCAGAATTTGTTAATAAACTTAAGCTTCTTGGCTCACTCAAAACATAAATGTACATGTATGCCATGAATATAAAGCTTAACGAAGTCTCATATAAACATGTGTTATAAAAGGGTATAAAATAAATCCTTACTTACGAGTACTTACTCCATCCCGGACCACAACACGTTCTTCACATTTTTGGGAAGCAAAATTCAGCATTTTTAGCTTCAGTTGCACTGTATGACCGGGGGGAGCCTACATAACACACAAAATAAATATAAAATATCAGTACTAATATACAGAGAGTTGTAAATAATGAATTTTTGTGTCTAATTCAACCTCTTATAAGATAAATATTGCAAAGTAGGAAGACTTAAAGTGTTTGGATATTTTTTATTTACACTTTTTAAAAGGAATATGTCACAAGCTTTCAAGTTATATGCAATTTTATACATAAATGTGCACTTATACACAAGTGTATTTATATGAATATTGAATCGGCCGATTGATTTTTAGAAGCATTCAGGTTACCAGAATCGAGTAGAAGCAGTTATTCCCTTGATGCTCGTGATTCCAGATATCGTCCTTATCCCCAATTTTCGCTTTTATGGAGCTGTTACATTTCATGCCTTTGTCTGTATCTTCGGGTAGGAAATCTGCAATGTTTAAATACGAGATTGCAATAGATCTACGTGTGTCAAATTAATCTCCGATCAAAAAAGTATTTCGTCTCCGGAAGATTATATGTAATGACAACTTCATTGAAGTATTGAGGAAATATCGGAAACAAGATTATCAGAGAAACTGATTGATTCTTTTCGATGATACTCTTTTAAATCCAGTCAATCTACACTTTGACCTCAAACAAATTGCAAAAGCATTTCTGAGTGCGTAAATATTTTGATTTAAGCATTATATTAATCATATAAATAGTCTAGAAAAATCATATAAATAGTCTAGAAAAATGCAGGCGGGGAAAAGTTGTAAAAATTAGGATTTTATTTTAATAATTTTAAAACCTATTTTGTGACCCGTCCGACAAGCGTAGATCTACACACAAATAGCGTCGTCTGCAGTTGATCGATACGCTGTGGGTTTATATGATTATTTTTAAAGCCGGACAATTGAATATTATGGACAAATTTGAATTAGAGAGGTAAGTATTGCAATATATTTTATTCAATAATGTATATGTTAGCGCATACAATTCCCAACGGTGCAGAAAGTCCGTAAATTTAAAATGTAATGTGTTTTCGTGTTTTTATTATGATGGCGATCCAAAAAAAATAGATAAAAAGCCTGTTTCGTCGCAAAACAAAAGCTTCAATGATTTTTTTTTTATTTGTCATATTCTTATGCACATGTAATTATATTCTGTTTTTGATTGAAAAAGCTATTCTCTCCTATTGGAAATTATATCGATTTTTAGCGGTAGCGAGAATTCTTAGGGAAAAAACTTCGGAAGCCTATTCGAGTAATAAAATCCACGATAATTTTACTTTCGCGAGAAAAGAAAGACAACACTGGCTCTAAATTATTATAATTAAAAGTTTGAGGGTATTTGTATTATATGTATACAAGTTTTTATTTTCTCTTAATGTCCAGTAATCAGAAACTTTGAATAATTGGTAACTTCTGTATCGACGATGCAAATCTTACAGAGAAAGGGTGCAGTTCAATAAACCACGCAAGCGAAAAACGAAGTAATACTATATTTGCAAGACCGGTCAGTTCGTTCGTGTGTAGTGCAGTATTGTAATCCTAGTATAATTTCCTAGGATAAAAAACAGAAGGACCAACCGTCTATATTAAGGACACCCAGATCCAAAATTGATTCATTTAATTTTTAAAGAACAATGTTTTGTGGACAGTCTGAAAAATTTTGTCAGAAAAATGGACCATGATGTATTCGCTGTCCGGACTCTGGACTTTCAGAAGACGATTCATGACATTTGTAAAACATGAAGAGATGATTGGTCTGCTGTTGTAAGTTCACGTTTGGACATTGAATCCGACTGACCAGCAGCAGATGCTGTGTACCATCAAATGTACAATATAAATTTCAGAACTAATAAGGCAATTCATGTCTACTTTCAACAAGAACACCTGAGCAAATGCAAGACAGCCTCATTAAAAGGAAATGGGGACAAACAAATAACTATTTTTACTTTAGTAGATAAAATGAGTGAAATGTGTGGCGATAAAGCTTATAGCGCTCAATACACTTAACCCAGATTGGAAGAATATTTTGGGAAATCTGTGATTAAAACAGAGATACATGGGAAAAAAGTGATATCATTGAAAAATACCGCAGCATCAATACTTCATGATTTTTCTTGTGACAAGAAATATGATGATCATTTTAACGAAAAAAATGAAGCATTTGACAGCAGCAGCAAAGCTCATCAGTAATGTTTTAAAGACTGCGTATACAGACAAAACTATGTATCCAAACCCAGATGTGATTGCATCTGTTGGTAATAATAGGCATTTTATGCCACAAAATTTTGTGCAAGTTTTACAAGATTTATTAAGCGCAAAGAATTCTGATAAAAAAATGTCTGCTCTATAAGCCAAACGATCATGCAGGCAGCCCGTCCACGTTCGGTTCTTTGCCCTTTGCCGTTAGGACTAGCTGTTCAGTTGCAACATCACTATGCTTCAAAGTATCTAATTTATATTTTAAACAGTTTTGGCTTTTGTGTTTCTTACTCATACATTAAAATGTTTGAAACAAGTGCTACAATGGCAAAGAACACAGATATAAGCAATTTCCAAAATGACATGTTCATACAGTATGTAGCTGACCATGTAGATCTTAGAACACTTGATGGTCATAATACCTTTCATGGTATGGGTCTGGTTGCATGCGTTACCCCGTAAAACATTGGTTATACACCTATCAAACGGATATCGGTCTCATCTTAGGAACGTATTGCTGCCGGAAAACTTGATACATATTTTTACAGACAGCCAGAAGGTCGAAAACCACCTGTTACATTTGGTGATTTAACAACAGTAAACGTGACTGGCAATGGATCTAAGATAAAGTTTCTTCCACAAATTACTTGGCCACTGAGAGAAGCAGGTCCAGACTGGTCGGGTCTAATGCAAATGGTGAGAAAGGGAGATTTTCCTTGACAATCTTCTGCTGTGTGAAAGATATGGACTCAGGTGATGTGTCATGTATTTAAACTGCGTAGAATTTTGTCAGCAAGCGTGCATGAACAAACTGCTATAGTTACCTTTGATCAGCCATTGTATTGGAAAGCAGTCCAAATAATAAGCAATGATGAGACAAATGTTTCCTCAAAGGTATTGTCGTGCGACTTGATGGTTTTCATTGTATTATGGGTTACCTTGGTTGTATCGGTCAGCTTATGTCAGGCTAAGGTTTAAATGAGTAAATGGAGACAGTATATGCTTCAAATGTTCTACCTCATATGATGAGTGGAAAAGATGTGTTGAGAGCAATAAGAGGACTCTCTCTTGCAGCAACTGCTTTGAGCATTCTCTTAATGCGACACTGCTTGAAAACATCATCAGTTACTGCTAATTTAAATG
The DNA here is from genome assembly GCA_007657795.1 of Dreissena rostriformis. Taxonomy (NCBI): domain Eukaryota; kingdom Metazoa; phylum Mollusca; class Bivalvia; order Myida; family Dreissenidae; genus Dreissena; species Dreissena rostriformis. The sequence continues at coordinate 222,956 of VMBQ01018464.1, read as the reverse complement.
ACAATGAAGAAGTAACTAGAAGTGAACGTGGGCATACTTCTTGTAATGAATCAATAGACGAACTTGTTGATTTGTATGAGAAGCTTGATTCTGGTCAAATTGACTGTGAATCCGTTTTCAGCAATAGGGTATTAGATAAAATGTACACATCCTAACAAAAAGCAAAACTAGCAATCTCAAATTATCCAACAACAGCACTTTGGGTACACTATTTTGATATGGTGAACCTTTTAAGAACATTTATCACAGCAGAACGCACAGGGCAATGCGAATTTGGTTTGAGTTCTTTGCATGACTTGATTCCGTATTTTGCTGCGGCTGGGCACAATCTGTATCTCAAGTCTGTGTTTTTCTATTGAAAATTTATGCAATTACTTCATGAAAGCAATCCTGATGTACACAAGTCATTTTCGAGTGGTTATCGCGTTGTTCGACGGAATGATAGGTTTTGGGCAGGTTTACCTCCAGACCTCGTTATTGAACAAGTACTAATGCGCGGTGTCAAAACTACGGGTGGAATGACTCGTGGAAAAGGAATATCGGAGTGCCAACGAGCACAGTGGTTACTATTTGTCAATGTATGGGTTAATTAATCACTCGCAAAATAACCGATCGCTCCGTTAACCTCGTCACGTGACCTAGAGATTAGAAAAACCCGACAGATGGTAGCAAGAGGGGTAACCACGTGACGAACAAGATGGCGACGTCCGTGCCGAAACAGGTATTATTCGACGTTTCATACCCTTAATTACTTTTGTTTAATGTTTAAATGCCGCTGACTTTCCAGCCATATAATTAAGAAAGTGATTAGTGTTTTTTTCCGTATTAATATGCGATGTATATCTGGACTTTACTCGGTACGAATTTTCTTAGCTGGAGCTGTAATTTTGTGATCCCGCTAAGAAATTTCTTAGCGAGTTAAGTCGGGATATCTCGATCGTAAACGTACAATACGACGGATGGAAAGATGGACGGACGTAAGGGCGCACATTGAGTAGGACGAAAACAATTATTTCGGAGGGGCGTACAAAGCGGCGACTATATGCTCCCCCTTCTTTCGGGGAACATAAAACTATGCTAATATGAGACTGTCTGTGCCTGATACCTCACCTTGAACTGACATCACGGCAAATTGGAAGCCTTTACCCTCGTACGAGTAGTCGGATTTGAAGTTCAACGTAAGATTGTTGCTAACGGAGACATAAAGCAATGGGTCCCAGCTGCAGAATTTATGACTGCGATCACCATCCACTATCTCAACATAGTCCCATCTGAAAACATAGGATTTAATACATTTACAGCAATTAAATATGGTTAGTATAGTACATAGAACATACCTAGTAACAATACAGCGATCCTTATAATTGACAGTCATTAATGGCATGGTAGCTCAACACCTAAAGATGAGTTGGATACGAATGATTTTCAAAGAGATATGACCTTACAGAATCAATCATAGGAACTTAATAGCCAAGTGGACTGAATCGGTAGATTTAAATAACCATATTGAACGAATCGGGAGCATTTATGTGTCCTATTTAATCAATCAGCAGCCTTAAATAGACCTTTTAAATAAATCATCATACTTAAATAACCTTATTATAACAATCGTTAGACTTACATTACCCCACTGAATCAATCATTAGACTTACTTAAATCACCATATTGAATTATATTAATTATTCGAACAACCATCCCTACTGATTCAATAATGCGAGGCTTAATAGACTTAATTAATCCTTCTGAATCAATAATAGGACTTCAATAACCCTACTGAAACAATCGTAAGACTTAAATAACCCTATTAAATCAATCATACGACTTAAATAAACAAATTGAATAATTTATTAAATTTAATATTCCAAATGTATAAATCAATTAATAACCCTTATATGACTGAACATAAACAATAATTTGTGTAATTTCTCCATACTGGCAGTCGTCACTCAGCTCCAACTCAAAGTATACCGAGTCCAAGATTATGTGGTGACCTTCCTTGACCTTGATATTCCATGTGCACTCCGTTTTCGATCTGAAAGCCAATGGTTTGTGATACCTCTGATTTAATATGCTTGTTCATATATATACCATGTATAATACCGTAAATATAATGTATGGTACTGAGATAATGTTTTTCAATCGATGTTGTATTTTGTCATTCCAATAGTAAACGTGGAAATGATATATATGTCAAGTAAATTCACACTATTGATATTTATTTTTATTTTTTATCAATAAAATATATAATTTAAAGAAAAACAAACTTCATTCTTTGTGTTCTATACACATTTAATCCAACGTTGCCTTTGTTATCATTGTATCTCATTTTAGAGGAAATGCGCTCTTGGTGATGAAGGAGATACAATTATTTGATTTGATCACAATTAAGCACCATTACCTCAGAACAAAGAGAGAAGTGTAAATCAATTTAAGAATATTTTTTATTTGAAACTCATGTTGTTCAACGTTATCATTTCAAGTGAGTTTATGTTTTTAATAACAAGAAAAAATATAGCTGGGAGGGGGCTTAAGAGCTAAGAGATAGAAAATATTAACCACACATTTCTGAATCCAATTCCAGCACGAAATGTGCGGACAATCGACGGATGAATAACATTGTATGGGCCAAGCAAGTACATTGCAACAGATAGATAATTGAATTCGATGGTATTCCATGTCATTAACTATTCAAACAACTTACGCGTAAGATTCTGTACCATTTTCCGTGATGGTTGCGAGCTGGATGAAGCCATCTTTATCAACAAACTCTCCTCCACAAGTTGCTAAAATATCATTAAATTATCAAAATGATTTAGAATTGTTCACTTAAAGACTTACTGACAAAATAAAAAGAAAAGGGTACGATTATTTATCGTACCTAAATATAGTTTTGAGCCCATTGACGCTGAGAAATATACAATGGCAACAACAAAAACAAAAACGAAGGCTTCACATACAAAACGCATGCCAATTTGTCATAGAAACGCTGTTTGTTTATGAAAAACACATGCTGATTTATCATAGAAACGCTGTTTGTTTATGAAAAACACATGTCAATTTATCATAGAAACGCTGTTTGTTTATGAAAAACACATGTCAATTTATCATAGAAACGCTGTTTGTTCATGAAAACTTCATACGCTTTCGTGTGCTGAAACACATGAACGAATATTTGAAGCATCAATGCAAGACTAACCTTGTCTTCGCTGACGTCTCACGGCAATAGAGTTTTCAATGACATCTTGGAGCGTCTTTTGAGGGTAACCTGATCCACCAGACGGCATCAACACAAACACGAAGAAAAGCCAAACCGACCGCATCGTCGGTTTCTTGATGAAGTCTTACAATAACTTGATATGACCCCAGTTTATGTAACTGTTATGTAGCAAAATCGGTCACTGTTTCTGCTCCAAAATCTGTAGTGCTCACTAGAAAACGGGATGTGTGTGCTAAAGAGCTACACATTCTTTTCCAGCGATCATAAGTGTTGCTTAAGTGTATTCTTAAAAACAACTGGAGTATATGCACAAAGTGTGTGATTGAATAAGAATTTTTTTTAGAAACGAACACTTGGTTTGAGATTTGACAGCTAGCTTTCACATGTCATTTAACTATGTCAAAAACCTTTGGAAGTATCAATCATTTGATTGTCCCCCAAAAAAAGAACAAAAATGGCTGAAGTTAGTGGCTTGCTTTTCTATGTCAAAATTGTCATCCGTAATATATACAATATAATTTTATATAATGTTGCTAACATTTTTCCTATGGTAAAGTCTTTATAATATAAATAAAATAATGCAGAAACAATTACAGCTATAACTGAAGGTGATTAATATGCCTATATACGTGTTGATACAGACAAATGAGTGGTGCATTTTGAAATTAAAGCTTATGCTTTGCAATGTGGCCATGAACTTCTGTGTCACACGCCGTCTCATACAGTTTAACATAAGTCACACATTGTTTATATTCTTCAATGAATAGATTACGTATAAAAACAAAAGGCCATATTTTCCAAAAATCTTATGTCGTTTGACATTTGACCAACAGTATTACCTTTACCTTGAAAATAGTCGAGTGATCTTTCGAGCGCCATACATGGACTCAATAGATTTACAGTTCGGTCAAGTTATTAAAGAACGTTCAATGCCTTAAAAATTGAGAGAACAGACAATAACTACTGACAATAAAGTGCTATATTTGTACTTAAAAGAACAGACAAAAATTATTGACGATAAAGTACCCTATTTTTTTACTTTCGACCTCAAAGATAAGCCTTTCTGTTGAAATTTACAAAATGGTTCTTGCATGTGACACATGGTCTCAAATAAGACAACATTTTGTTTTTATTTTGCGTAGCTGTTTAACCTAGCTTTTCACCTTAGCTGACCTTCGTTAGCGTCCAATGAATTTGAATATAAAATTTCCCGCCGGTAGGCCAGAAACTTTTCGAAATGGAAAACGATCCATGTACAAACAGCTTCAGTTATCACATTTACATAACTTGGTAATTCAATTGACTTTCTATTTTTGTGAAGTATATGATATAAAAAGGGATACTACAGTGCGTTTTGCAACGATGTTAACTGCGTGTTCAGCATGAAACTACTTTATCTCTAATAAAAAGGCTTGAGGAATAAAACAGTTTCATACTTAATTCAGGGCATCAATACAGTTTATGTGTGCCCCTAAACATTTAGAAGATTGTCAGCGCAAGAGCGTTTGTACTTAAAATTAAATGGTGTGTTCTCATATTTAGTAATTACTACCGTATTGCATTCTGTGATCTAGTATTTTTTAAATCATATAAATATTTTTGTCCCCTATTCTGATATTCATTTTGACCAAAATATTTTAATTGTTTTAAAATTCACCTTTAAACATGTAAAACTATAAAGCTTTAAACAAGCCGTCGTTCCAGCAATGAAATCGTCACCTCACTTTAATGCATTGCATTCCATCTCGCAAGGTTTCAAGGTCAGTTCGCGGTTAGTACACGAATCATTATATAAACACTATCGCGTTAACCAGTCACAAATATATATTTTATAGTGAATTATAAAGTTTTCCCAGAGAAGTTGATTTTTCGTTATAATTTGATAAGTTTTCATTCAAAATGATGTTTTTACTTATGAATAGCATAGCCACACGCTGACCACGTGTGGCGTTAGCTAGGTGAACTTGAAAGTTATTTGACCAGAAATATCTTAACTGAGGATATTCGGCAATAGTATTATGGTATGTCAATAAAAGAATTTTAATGTGTTTTCAATAATTCCATGATAAGAACTAGTGTTTAATTTAATCTGAATTATTTCACCATATCGACCAACTTATTAAGTATGAGCACAATGATTCACTACACTATTAACAATCGAATCAAATAACAATGTCCGACAAACCACTAAAACAGGTCTGTTGGAATTAAGAACGCGCCTATAAATATTTCAGATATGTACGGATGATTCGTGTGGCCGGTTGACTTATATGTATTATTTCATTTCCAGTTTTTCTTGTGTGTTTCTGTTCTGTATCTATAGAAATATGATCAATAATATCTGATAATGCGACATAAGCCACGAAATCTGGCACAACACCCCGTAATTGATTTGCGTGCGATGCAGCGAAGAACTGCGCAGAAAAAGGCATTCGCTATCTTTGATCTCATTTATATAACTCTATCTTTCCTCAACCACAACCACAATCAACGCCGTATATCTTTTTTTTTAAATATTTTTCTTGATTATTTTGAAATGCTCGAATCTATGGCGTTACTTTGAGAATCTAACATTGTGCGCTGAAGTTGGAGAAAACAGGTCAACAACAAGATGACAGCTACAAAGGCCCTCTTCACATCAACCTACTGTGTAGTGGAATTACAATAGAAAACAAATGTTCATGTCGGCAACATGTACTGACATGCATGCTTTAACCCTTTGCATGCTGGGAAATTAGTCGTCTGCTAAAATGTCGTCTGCTGAATTTCTAAAATCAGCATTTTCTTCGATTTTTTTTCAAAGAATACTATCAAAATAGGAAACAGTTTGGATCCTGATGAGACGCCACGTTCTGTGGCGTCTCATCTGGATCCAAACTGTTTGCAAAGGCCTTCAAAATTCGGTTCAAGCACTGAATAGTTAACAAGAATGTGAAACAGACATAGACGCACCGTAAGAACTTAATTATATACTATTTTCTTACTTAGTACGTGGAACAATGGCAAATAGTTTTTGTTTTTATATAAATGAATGCAAGCAAGAACTTCAAAGGCTCTTGTCAATGAAAACTTTGTTTGGAAAATGTGAAAGTGTAGCATTCAAAATAGCATTCGCCTCGGGAGCACTTTTCCTTATGCCGTTACCACGATGCAAACGTGTATCATAGGGCATAATTTATCCAGTTGAATTATGTGTAAGTACCTAATAACAATGTTGAAAGCTTTCTTTAGCATTTGATTGTATGCAAGTAAAAAAAATGAATAATTATAATGAATATATTTTTCTTATTTTGGCTGCCTTTGTACATTAAAGTTGTGTATTCAGTACGTTGTTGTGTACGTGTGTCTGTGTGTGTGTGTTCGTGTGTATGAATGTGTCTGATTTGAAAACAATTAAAATAAACATAATAGTATCATTCGATTTATTGATATACCTAGCTATACCATCAACAATATTAAATAATTATTCTCAAATAAAACATACAGTAATTAATTGTTTAATACAATATCTGCATCATCAGTGCAAAACCCATTATTAAAAAAAACATTCAAACTCGATTCAAGTGTAATGTTCTTCAGTTTTCTGTACCTTATTTTAATAATGGAAGGATAGATACAATTTTCACGTTGCACACTTGACAACACAATCATAGTGTGTTTCTCTTACAATAAATAACGTATGCCTAAAAGATGTAAGGCCATACATGTTGGGTGACAGTTTTTCAGTTAAATAATAATAATACACGTTTGAGATAAACAAAACAAATAACTGAACATATGTATAAATAACAGTTAAAACAAGCTCTCTTAATGCTTTACCCAAGATATAAATATATCTCACAATATTATACAACTATCTACACATATAGAAGTGTATATAAATAAAATACTTAACACAGATCATCATTTTGCATTCTTATATTTGCTAAATAACATATCACTAAATCATTGCCATTATATGAATTCGTCAACTTTTACAACTATTTTAAAAACAGTGAATGCATAAGCTAAACTATCCTAGTTTAGCCCTGCCTCATCATGTACAAAAGGTATCATTTTAATATATTGTTATCTGTTTCAACCTAGATTTATGCATACATAAGAAATAAAGTTTTCACAAAGTGAGCTTACATGTTCACCATTGAATATAACAGATCGGTACTGACTCTTGTAAGACAGATACCTTTGGCACAAACATACATGGTACTGCAATTATTGGCCTCACTCGTGATTAACTCCTTTCTTGTACAATCACATCAATAGTGCAGTAAGGAGGAATAGTTATGTCTGGTCATCACCCCAAAATAGTTATTATACGTTTGTTTCGAACTTTATGTGTTCCTTCAATCCCTTACGCTGTATTATGTGATGATCCAGAGTGTATCCCAACACTTTTACCTAATACCGGTAATAGACTTGCAAAATATGGGACGAATTTTGAATTATAGCTATAATTTGAAAGATTTTCAATTTTGGTATTTTCTTGTGCTGTGGAGCGAATCTGAACTTCCCAGGAAAAAAACATGTCCAGTATGGCAGGGACCTACACAAACATTTGTATAGGTCCCTTGGTATGGTAACCACCAACCAAGCTCATATGTGCCAGGATCGTGGATTGAACCTAGGCTGCCTAGGGAAAAAGTACCAACCCCTGTGCTAACTGGACAGCCACTATTGGCAACATTATCAAGGCTGTTTTATTTACACGAGAACTAAGCAAGAATCAGAAACGGTATATTTAGATTTTCCCAAATAGTATGCAGCTAGAATATTAAATATACAATGTGGCCAATGTCTTTTCATTGCTATTTGGTAGTTAATTGAATAAGTTCAACCTTAAACAGACTAGTTTACTTTGTACAAAATTAAACATATCATTCGAAAGTACACGAAAACATGATCATGGGTAAATCTAAACATTCAACGTAACATACAGTTCTCTCTGGAAGGAGCTTTGACGGCAATAAATACATAAACAACTGTTTTAACACATTTCTTTGGTTTTCAGGGATGACTGCTACAACTACATCTCATAAACTATATCCTAGTATACTAGACAATGGTAGAGTTTCCCCCAAGAAATCACAATGACAGAGATAGCTATATCATATGTTACTGATGCCTCACTGTCACCCTTTATCAATCATTGAAATAAACGATTTGACAAAGCCAGCACGAAACCTTTTATTACTTGAGATCAAGAAAATATTACAATCCCAGGTGTATGAAACCATGGATCAGAGTAAGCCCGATTCAAATGTAGAAGTGTAGGGCTTACTGACAGGAACTTATTTTAATCATAGCTTTATGATATCTATATAAAGAGGACAACAATTACAATACATTTGGTTGCCCAGGATTTGATAACGCTTTCTTTCAGCATCAACAATGACCTTGACATAAATTGACCTTGACATTATCTAAACAGAGATTTTCACAACTTTAAAACATGCTGTTACTCAGGGTATTTCTACTTCAACCATTACTTATTTAACAATACCTTGCATAGTGTAACTCATGCCTGGGCGTATGATCATGTCACAACTCAAAAATGATATTCCAATTTTATAATATCTTTCCAAAGCCAATCAAATGTTCCATATTCTGTCAATGAGCTGATCATGCCTGCCCATAATGTCACAACTCAAAGATGACATATTTCAATTTCAGAATATCTTCCCAAAGCGTATCAAATGTTCCACATTCTGTAAATGGGCTGCTCAAGCCTTGATGTCCGTGTTGTATCTCATGAGGTCAGTTGGAGAGAAGGTCTCAAGTTCTCTCTGTCTCTGCATCAAACTCTGGAAAAAAAAATCAACACAATTGAAATACACACAATTTCATAACTAAACTCAAGGTTTATAAAAATGTTCAAAGAGAAATTGTTTTCCTAGAAGCTTAATATGCATATGAACGGTTTGCTCATTTATCTTTGAAATAAAACGTTTTACTTAATTATTATTTTGTAATTGCAGAATACTCAAATGTTTGACCAAGCATTTTTTTGACCAGCATTTTGAACAATAATGTTTATTTTAGACACTGGCAGTTTAACTCAATTATGATTGTGAAATTGCAAAATATTTCTATGTTATTCAAAGACTTGTTTGGACTTGACAGCCAGCATTTTAAACAATAATCAATCTTTTTTTATTTAAATATCTTTTTCGAACCTGTTTGAGTGTTGACAGCTGCACCAGTATCTGATCTTGCCTATTGGTTGGTCTATCCAGCACGAGGCCTGGGTTTATAATTGGGTTCTGGAAATCAAATTATTGCATACATCAATACAGTAATTTTATTTTCATTTTTAATACTTTCAACCAGCCATAATACCTGTGATCGCATTTTCAATGAGAAATATTTTACAAATACATAACTGAACTATATATTTATATTTTTAATCTAGGGAAAAACAATAGATTAAGCAGGTCTACAAACATGAATAAAACTAAATGCATTCTCATTTAATAGGTGAAAATCTAGTCAGTCATCAGTTTTTATGCAACTTTTACATTTCAAAGAATGGGCTATTTATGTATCAAATCTACACATTAGCAATAAACATGCATGCAGCTACCTTTCGATCATTGGGGTTGCTAGGGAAGGGCCTGTGTTCATCTTTTAAAGGGTACTGTCGGTCCCCGAACTGATAAGGGTGAAGACTCTCAAAGTACTTCCTGCGAGCATTTGCAACTCTGGTTGCCTCCCTTGACAGGGGCAGGGGCTCCTCGGCCTTCAATGGGTCAAGCACTTCAATGGTTCGAGTAAATGGCACAAAATCCCCATTTTGTACAGGCTTGTTGAGCGGGTCTGCATCATCATATTTGCCTCCTCGTTTTGCATTCTCTCCATTTTGATTACCGTCAGTTTTACGCCTGATGGCTGGAACTGGCGGGGACTTGACTCGACTGCGACTAGGTCTGTCACCGTTATCATGTGCAGGTGTGTGTCTGAGTTCACTCTCAGGTGGCGATGGACTCCTGTGCCGACCCCAACCTTCCTTGTGTGAGCCCTTATGTGCATGGTGACTGTCTCCATGGTGACGATGAGGCTCTGGGGTCAATGAGGTCATTGACCTTGACCTGCGATTCAATTTCACCTCACGTGGACTTGCCATTTCAATGTCTGAAAATGGCGACTTAGAACGTGACCTCGAGCGCGATATTCTCTGGGAATCTGGCACATAATAGTCCGGTATGATATCCTTGTTTGCCTCAACAAGGGCAAGCAACTGCTGCTCCCTCTTTACTCTCCTCTCATCACTTTCCTTCTTTTTCTCTTCATAAAACGGATCCTTTTCCGACTGTTTCTGATTCTTTTTAGCCGCTGGATTCTTATATCCCCACTTGGGCCTGCTACCTGGCTTCACAGGTCCTTTCCTTGTTTTGTCCTCCAGTTTTTTCTTCCTCACATTCTCCATTTGTTCTCTCCGGTCCTTCACCTCATGGTGGTGATCGTGTGGGCTGGTTGAGCCACCGTGGGATGCAGGAGGGCGCGGTTCTCGCGTGTGCTCTCTGGATTTGTAGGCCCTCTTTTCCACGGCTTCCTTGGGGGCACTGACTACCCGAACTTTCTTGCCCTTGTCAAACTTGTAACTGAAACAGTAAAAAGATACCAAAATAAGCTTAACCCTTAACAACTCATGACGCACTTTGATGTGTTTGTAGAACCTTAGAAAAATTTAATACCTTTCTTACTCTATTGAAGTTTAAAGGCTTCATTTCCAATCCTTAGATACTGATGAAAAGCAAATAGCATAAAAGCTGGACAGACTGCGAGTTACTTGCAGGCTGTTCTGATTTTATACTGTTTAAATATAGCCATTTTTGTTTGCTTCTTGGCGTAAAAGGGTTTACTGACAATATATTCAGTAAACTGGTTTGTACTGAATACGCGGATTAAAATGGGCCACCAGAGAAGTTGTTCATTCCAGTTACTAACAGATTAAAATAATAGTACTGACTAACATAATTTCAAAATGTTCAAATGAAATTAAGTTTTCATAATGCACTAGG
>VMBQ01018464.1:182833-207997 GCA_007657795.1 Dreissena rostriformis | reverse complement strand
TTGCGTTCATTGTTAGCTTACTAGGCTTCCTATGAACCCTTTCATCAGGCTTCTTAACAGTTCCTAACCTGGAAGACCGTTTTCCTTCTTACTATGGCTTCAGTCAAACTGAGAAGTGAAATTCATGCTCTTTCTGTCGTAGAAGGCCAATTGTTGTGTCAGCCGGGATTCCTTGCTAATATCAACTCTCCTATATGGCTTCTAACCCTTCAAGGTCCCAAGTCTTTCTTGTGGACATGAGGATGAAGATAGACTCCTCTGCCCATTCAGGGCTTTGAAGTTCTACATCATAGAGTTAAGTCCATTCGATATTCTCGAAAGATACTCTTCATTCCCTTAAAAAAGGGGGGGGGGGCGATGTGTCTTCGGCTTCTATTTCTCGTTGGGTAGCCTCAAATACTAAAGGCTTACTCTTCTCTCTCATCTAGGGATTCATCCCTTTTTAAGAGCAGACCGCATGAATTTCGAGCTCTGTCATCTTCGTGGGCGTATAATTATTACAGCCTACTGTCTGACTTGCTCCTATATGCTTTCTGGAGAATGCTGACCACCTTCCTCTCCTTTAATCTTCGTTCTCTTGAGTGCCTACAAATTAACATACTTACTCTTATCCGAGAAGTCATGTCAATACCGTACGAACGAAGATAAGCTGATAACCCTTGATATGGGTTCTGCTATCATATGAGCTCAAAAACTAGGTCACTAGGTCAAATATAAAAAAAACATGTTTAAAGTCACTTTTTTGGTCCAATCTTCATGAATCAGCTTGCATTTTTTTCAGAATAGTCTAGTTCCTTTTGCTCTCAGGTGAGCGCCTTAGGGCCTGATGGCCCTCTTGTTATATTATTTATTGGAATAAGAGTGACGTAATCAGAAATGCATTCTGGGTAGTTCTCGGTTACACTGCACTAAGTGTGACCGTTAAGACCTACTATACTGATTATTTAGGGGGATTCACCAGAAAGTTTTTCCGGACAAATAACTATCCTTCGGAATAAGTAGCTATAAGATAGCAGGTAAGTATTTACTAATTAAAATGAATTTTACTTAAAAAAATTTGTTTCAGTGCTGTATCGATGTCATTTCAATGCTGTATCAAGTCATTTAAGTACTGTATCGATGTCATTTCAGAACTGTATCGAAGTCATTTCACTGCTGTATTGATGTTATTTCAATGTTGTATCAAGTCATTTCAATGCTGTATTTTTGTCATTTTAATGCTATATCGATGTCATTTCAGTGCTGTATAAATATCATTTCAGTGCTGCGTCAAGTCGTTGCCATTCTGTATTGATGTCATTTCAATGCTGTATCAAGTCATAACAGGGCTTTATCGATGTCATTTCAGTGCTGTATGGATGTCATTTCAGTGCTGTATGAATTTCATTTCAGTGCTGTATCAATGTCATTTCAGTGCTGTATCAATGTCATTTCAGTGCTGTATCGCTGTCATTTCAGTGCTGTATCCCTGTAATTTCAGTGCTGTATCCCTGTAATTTCAGTGCTGTATTGATGTCATTTCAGTGCTGTATCGATGTTACTCAAGTGCTGTATTGATGTTACTTAAGTGCTGTATTGATGTCATTTCAGGGCTTTATCAATGTCATTTTAGGGGTGTTTGAATGTCATTTCAGTGCTGCATCGATGCCATTTAAGTGCTGTATCGATGCCATTTCAGGGCTGTATAAATTTTATTTCAGTGCTGTATCAATGTCAGTTCAGTGCTGTATCGATGTCATTTCAGTTTTGTATTGATGTCATTTCAGTGCTTTATCACTGTCATTTCAGTGTTGTATCGCTGTCATTTCAGTGCTGTATCGCTGTCATTTCAGTGCTGTATCAATGTCATTTCAGTGCTGTATCGCTGTCATTTCAGTGCTGTATCACTGTCATTTCAATGCTGCCTCGATGTCATTTCAGGACTGTATCACTGTCATTTCAGTGCTGTATCAATGTCATTTCAGTGCTGTATTGCTTTTATTTCAGTGCTGTATCGCTGTCATTTCAGGACTGTATCACTGTCATTTCAGTGCTGTATCAATGTCATTTCAGTGCTGTATCACTGTCATTTCAGTGCTGTCCCAAGGTCATTTCAATGCTGTCTCTATGTCATTTCAGGACTGTATGAATGTCATTTCAGTACTGTATGAATGTCAGTTCAGTGCTGTATCGATGCCAATTAAGTGCTGTATTGATGTCATTTCAGTGCTGTCTCAATGTCATGTCAGTGCTGTATAAATGTCATTTCAGTGCTGTATCAATGTCATGTCAGTGCTGTATGAATGTCATTTCAGTGCTGTATCAATGTCATTTCAGTGCTGTATCAATGTCATTTCAGTGCAATATCAATGTATTTCAGTGCTGTATCAATGTCATTTCAGTTTTAATTTCAGTGCTGTATCAATATTATATTTCAAAACTGTGTCAATGTCATTTCAGGGCTGTATTGATGTTATTTCAGGGCTGTATCGATGTCATTTCAGTGCTGTGTCAATGTCTTTTCAGTGCTGTATCGTTGTCATTTCAGTGCTGTATCGATCTCATTTCAGTGCTGTATCGATGACAGTGAAGTGATGCTCAAGTTGCTGCTGGAGTTCGGAGCCAATGTCAATTCCCGAGACAGCGAGATGTGGACGCCCCTGCATGCAGCAGCCACCTGTGGACATGTTCACCTGTGTAAACTGTTGATAGAGAAGTGAGTAGCAGAGCTGGGTGACTGTTTGTTTGTGTATTATATCCCCAGGAATTAAGTTGGTGAGGTGGTAAAATGGAGTCACTCAGTTGGTCTGTTTGTTGGTCGGTTAGTGCGTGTAAAACATTTTAAGTTTGTGGAGGGAATTAAATAATTTGTTTGCTTTTATATTTATTTTTCATAAACTGATATTAGGGCGACAAGAATAAAACTGTTTTCCGGCTAAAATGGGTAAATTGGTATTTCAAGTGTGAACCCTATATTTAAAATAGACCTCAACATTGATGCACTTCTAAGTATTCTAAGACAGACGATTGCGTGATGAAAGGTCATAATTTTTCAGTCCTTACGGTTTTATAGTCTGTGATGCCATGCAAAACACAGGCATAAACCTGGAGACATTGCATGTTAATATCACATTGTGTTGGATGCAATAATGATCTGTATTGTCTTATTATCCAATTATTTCATGCATTTTTCATAATTGTCTTTTTAAGCACACTCACTTTTTTCTATGAACAGAAATATTATTTTGAGCAACAGTAATAACTTTCTCAGTGCTGTTAAAAGGAAAAACCAAGTACTGGTTCTAGTCAGGAAACGGACTCGAGAGTGTTTCTATAAGCCTAAGGCTTTCGATGCAACCGAGCTAAAATAAAAAGGTTTAAACTAAAGGAAACTCATATTTAGGCCTTGTTTATTTGATTGATGTCGTGATAAGACCTTAAATAGGAGTGGAATGAGACTGATGCAAGCGTTTCAGTGAAATATTAAATATAATCAAGCCGCACTCTGGGAAAATGGAGCTTAATTCATGTGCGTAAAGGATTTTACTCACTGGTTTGACTCGAGGCATATAGCCCCATGTTTACCGCTATTTCAAATCCTCTTCCTATCCATCCAAAAACAATGGACTTACTTGACATTTTCATACCAATTGCATTTAAATTCAAACACACTCACATTCAGTTTGTAAGAAACACAACTGAATGACTAAGGCATGACCCAATTGCTGTATCTGAGTTTGAATTAAGATGGATACAATAAACTAACATGTTTTCCAAGCTTCTAGTCTAGTTTTAAAAATAACAATAACTAGAAGTGATGGGAATAAATGAGGACTATTTTTTCGGACGGTACGCATAAATGCAAGACGCGTTCGGTAAGAAACTAGTTCTAAAACATATTATTATAGGGGAACATTTAATAAACAAAATTAGTGCTTTCCAAATGAAATTTAGTTGAAACTAGATAAATAGAATACATGGTAGGTGCCAGTAGGGAGAAACTAAATTTGGTATGGCTTTCTTTACCTGCCAAATGATAAATATAAATTTTATTTAGAAACGGCGCAGTAGGGGGCATTGTGTTTATGACAAACACATCTCTTGTTATTTTCTAATCCTCACCAGGTAAACTTCCTCCATCATGACAACACGTGTATTCTTTCAATGACTTCCTTTAAATGTCAGTTTCAGCAGATTGTTTTGGAGGAATAAACAAGTCTAGGGTGGGATGGGAGACAAACATATTAGACACCCTCTGTGAAATAATTGGTTTATTGAGTTAATAATACAGCGATATTATTCCGTAGCAATTTATGATATAAATATTAAAATGCAGTTAAGCATGCACTTATAAACAATTGGAGTACTGTTATTTAGAATAATATTAATAATGTTTAATTTTTCCAGATTTCATGGTTAAGTGCGCTTTTTTCCCAATCCAAAAGGCACAGGCTGTAAAATATAAAGCAAAAAAAAAACACTGCGGGATATTCTTCAACAGTATTATGACAAACTCAAGTTTAATGTTTTTAGCGAAGACTTGTGCCAATGCCCATACAATTTGTTAACAAGCAAGAACTGGTGTCCTTCTGACTGTCGCTTCAAAACGTTCGCTGTTTATCTGACGTAATGAGATAAATTGTTTATGAGATGTAGATTGAATTATATCACAAATGAGCAAACATGTCTGTAAGATGTAAATGCAGTTTCATTTGCTGACAGATTGTTACAGATTGTAACATCATTTGCCTTTGAACATTATTGACTTTGCAACCACAACAATATCTTGTGACCTGCTTTTTGGGAATTTCTGGCAATGTTTTTTATGCTTTCACAGTAAATTAAGGTATTGATTCAGTATTGGACAAACCATTTTTAAAGAAGAATTGTGTCCTAGTCTGTTGTCTTTGCTCCTCTCATTGACAGGGTTGTCACATGAAATCTTCATTATTCTGTTGAGAGCTCATTCATCACCATAATTATTGTGAGGGAATTCTTCAGTAATTTGCATGAAAACCTTGGGCTGGTGAGAAGTGAGGTTTTGCACTTGCAGCAGGTTGATTTGATTACCTGTTTGTAAATTGAATTTGTAACTTTAAGCTTTATACAAATACAATTTTAAAAAATAAGTGTAAAAAAAGTATGTTAAAGTGTCTTCCCACCTTAATGTTGTCATACCTGCATTGGGTTTTACTTTTAGTAAAAATCTGTATTATAATTGTAGAAGCATGCAGTTAGAGCCAAAAATGTTTGTGTTTAATGAATGAAAATCAGGAATAAAGTATAAATTCAGTTTAAAATTATGCTTTCCATTTAAGAAAAAGTTTAGTTGATTAGAGGAATTATGGAGTAAATACTCTCATAAAAGTTATAGAATTATCATTTAACAAATTTTAATTTCATTTGAATGGGAGCACTGGTTTTAATAAAAAATCTTGACAGAAATTATGTTTAATTGAGAAACTATGCTTTTTATGCCCCCCCCCCCTTTTAAAAAAAGGGGGTATATTGTTTTTGGCCTGTCTGTCATTGTGTGTCTCTGTGTGTCTATCTTTCTGTCCCAAAACTTTAACCGAGGTTAAAGTTTTGTCATCACTTTTGCATTATTGATGACAGCATCTTGATACTTGTCATGCATGTGTATCTCATGGAGCTGCACATTTTGAGTGGTGAAAGGTCAAGTTCATCCTTCAAGGTCAAAGGTAAAAAAAATAAAAATCAAAGCGGCGAAGTAGGGGGCATTGTGTTTCTGACAAACACATATCTTGTTTTTTATATGAAAAAATACGTTTATTGGAGAAACAACCAACACTTTGTTTTTGCTTATTTGTTAGTCAACTAATTAGGCTTACACACACTTTCAAAAAATAAGTTAACTGTTCTAACTAATCGTTGTGCACTAAATGTGTTCTTCCTAAAAAATTTAACCAAATGAGTAATGCCTAATAATTGGACAATAAATGTGCACCATCTTATAATTGGACACTTAAAGTGAGCTCCACCTAGTAATAAGACTATAAGTATGTTACACCTTAAAATTGGACACTAATTGCGCTCCATTAAATAATTGGCTACTAAAAGAGTCCCACCTAATAATTGGACGCTAAATGTGTTACACCTAATAATTGGATGCTAAATGTGTTACACCTTATAATTAGACACTAAAAGTGATACACCTAATAATTGGCCACTAAAAGTGTCCCACCCAATAATTAGACGCTAAATGTGTAACCTAATAATTGGACACTAAAAGTGATACACCTAATAATTGGCCACTAAATGTGTCCCACCTAATAATTGGATGCTAAAAGTGTCCCACCTAAAAATAAGATTCTAAACATGTTACACCTAATAATTTGACACTAAAAGCAACCTAATAATTGGCCACTAAAAGAGCCCCAACTAATAATTGGACACTAAATGTGTTCCAACTAAAAAATGGGCATGAAGTAAGTTCTACCTTTAAATTGGACTCTAAATAAGCTCCATCTAATAATTGGACTCTAAATAAGTTCTTCCTTATAATTTGACTCTAAATAAGTTCCACCTAATAATTGGACTCTAAATAGGTTCCACCTAATAATTGGACTCTAAATAAGTTCCACCTAATAATTTGACTCTAAATAAGTTCCACCTAATAATTGGACTCTAAATAAGTTCCACCTAATAATGGGACTCTAAATAAGTTCCACCTAATAATTGGACTCTTAATAAGTTCCACCTAATAATTTGACTCTAAATAAGTTCCACCTAATAATAGGACTCTAAATAAGTTCCACCTAATAATGGGACTCTAAATAAGTTCCACCTAATAATGGGACTCTAAATAAGTTCCACCTTATAATTGGACTCTAAATAAGTTCCACCTAATAATGGGACTAAATAAGTTCCACCTAATAATTGGACTCTAAATAAGTTCCACCTAATACTGGGACACTTAATCAGTTCCACCTAATAATGGGACTCTAAATAAGTTCCACCGAATAATGGGACTCTAAATAAGTTCCACCTTATACTGGGACTCTAAATAAGTTCCACCTTATACTGGGACACTTAATGAGTTCCACCTAATAATGGGACACTAAATAAGTTCCACCTTATACTTGGACTCTAAATAAGTTCCACCTTATACTGGGACACTTAATGAATTCAACCTAATTATGGGACACTATTTCAGGGGAGCAGAGTTGCTGGCAGTGAATGCAGATGGGAACATGCCGTACGATATCTGCGAGGATGATGTGTGTCTTGACTTCATAGAAACAGAAATGGCAAAACGAGGTAGGATGATGTAAAAGTCAGAATTTATTTGAGTCTCGTTCTGCGAAAATTTTCCCAGATAAGCCAGTGCTGTCGCACAGGCTAATGAGGGATGACACTTTCTACTTTAATGGTATTTTTGGTTTAAAGGAAGTCTGTTCTTTGGGAAAATCCAGTTTTGGTGGAAAGTGTTGGCCCAGATTAGCCTATGCGAATTGCAAAGGCTAATCTGGGGCGACACTTAACGCATATGCAGAAAGCCCCGTTTTTCAAGAGCGCGGTTCATTTTAGTTTGTTGATGTAACTAGGTTCTTTGTATGCCCCCGGTAGGGTGGCATATAGCAGTTGAACTGTCTGTCAGTCCGTCTGTCTGTCCATCTGTCCGAAAACTTTAACGTTGGTCATAACTTTTGCAATATTGAAGATAGCAACTTGATATTTGGCATGCATATGTATCTCACGGAGCTGCACATTTTGAGTGGTGAAAGGTCAAGGTCATTCTTCAAGGTCAAAGGTCAAAACAAAACATTTTTTTTTTTTTTTTTTTTTCAAAGCGGCGCAGTAGGGGGCATTGTGTTTCTGACAAACACATCTCTTGTTTATTCTGGGCTTAGTAGTATCAAAATACTTAAGTCAATATTCTTCCTCGACATAGAGTTTTGTCTCAATTTTTGAGAAGAGGTTGACAATCATGCTTTTCTTAGTATTCACAGATGTTGTTTGAGTGTTGAGTCCCACTCAACCCAGAGTAGCCAGAATATGTGAGTCTACTTATAGCAATGATTGTTCGTGAGCTGACTGATATTCTCAATACTAAGCTGAGTGGAAAACTCAAATTTCATCTTCAGAGTTGAGTAGAAAAATTGAGAATATTTGTGATACTAGGCAAAAAGACCTGCAAAAGTACTTTGATTTCATTCAAATAACATCTTGTCTCGGAAACTGTTGCTGCTTTATTTTGAGACGAGATTTTGATTTCAAATCAAGAAACAATTTTCCAAGCTAATCATTTTCGGTTATTAATTTCCTTAAATAGCTGCTGTCTGGGCTGAAATCATTCCAAATTGCCTCTGTGAGTGCTGGAACTCAATTCATGGCACACATGTGAAACTTTCTGCAGGGAAACTAAACACAATCTTCTGTGAATAAGACTGTTCTACTCAATCTGCTTATCTCAATGAAACCAGATGATTATGGGACAGGGACAGCAATTTGTTTGATAATGGAGAGGGCTTTACAATCGAATTTGCAAAAAATATAATTTCATTTTTTCTGTTTTAAGATGTGAATGTCATCATGACATGCCATGTTAAATCTAGAATTACACTTAAAAGAGAATTTAATAGAGAATACGATACCAATTTATGGCTTATTTTTTAATGGGATGGGATGCTTTCTTTCCTGAATTGGAGACAAAATAAAAGATGTTTTTCAGGAAAAGTTTTTTAAGTTCAAAGATTGACTTTTATTTTGTTTGATTTATTTTTTGTGATTGAGGACAAGATGTCAATCCTCTGGCTGTGCAGGAAAAACTCCATTCTAGTTTCTCATTAGGGAAATATTGATTAAGAAATCACTGTCAAAATGCATCGCAGACTTGGCTTTAATATTGTCCCTTTGGCAGCAGTGGTGGTTTCGACATCTGTTCCCTGTAACCTTTTTGGCTGGTTTGGTGCCTATGGAAGGAATAACACAGAATTGTTATAATCTGGAAACTTTAATGAAGGATCAGAGCATTATGATATCTCTGTTCAAAATGGCATTTTTTATGCCCCCTGAAGGATGGCATATGCAGTCAGACTGTCCGTCCGTCTGTTAGTCCGTCTGTCCAGCATTCCGTTTCTGGAGTTTTTTTCCTGCACCCTTTGAGATATATTCCTGATTTTTGGTATGTTAGTCTGCCTGCATGACTTACAGATCAAATTTGAGTTTTTTTGGTCCATTGATTTTTTATCAAGTTATGGGCCTTGGACTTAAAAATATCTTTACAATAACAATTTTCAGGATTTTTTTTCTCCATGCTTGCAGATATTTACCTCATTTTTGCTGTGTGAGTCTACCTGCATGACTTTGAGATCAAGAGTTGAGTTGTTTTTTTTCATGTGTGGAGTTCTGATATGAAAGTGTTATGAGGAGGCATCTGTGCCCTATGGACACACATCCTGTTTTAGCGTAAGAAAATAAACCAAGTGTAAATCCTACTCAGGATCATAAATCTGTTCTTAGTGGAAACTAACAGATATGGCTACTCGTATTTATTATATACCTGTTTAATGCTTTTAACAAAATACAGGTTGTATCAATCGTTGAAATAAATCCTGTATTATGCTTCTCGCTGTTTACGATTCCGTATTACCATACTAGCCGGACTACTTTCTTCAATCCATTTAATGATGTCACATTTTAATGACGTCACATTTTAGTCATTGTTTTGTCAGTTTTGTTTAAGCAAAAAAATACAATTGATAACTGTTTTCGTTAGTTGTTGTATATAATAAAAGGAATATTACGCTAGTCAATTGTTCGAAGTGTTTGTATCAGTCTTGTGGCTTGCACTATTTTGTATCACACTCGAGGCTCCGCCTCTTGTGTGATACGACATCACACAAGCCACTCGACTGATACAAACTCTTGGAACAATTGACTAGCGTAATATTCCGTATATATTCTGCAGCATACACAAATATTCATGTCCTGACACTAAGGAGTAATTTTAACAAGATGCATGGAATTGTTAGAAACCCCCATGATCATCATATTGATATATCTTGACGAGATTAACCTGCACGCGTGAACTCCATTACCATAAATTATATGCTTGGATTGTTTCCTATATTTGCACTCAGTTTTATTTGTGCACATTTTGCATGAATTTGATAGGCCATAACATTATAAATAGCAAGGTTTCGATTCAAATCACTTACAGTAAGAAAACTAATATTTTCATCATAACAGTATTTTAATATATTTATGTATAAAGGTCAGAGACAGGTTAATTTGGGAGAGCTATAATAATGGCTTCTTTGTAAACCTATTCTTGATCTATTATGGTATTTCTTAGCAGAGATAATCCACTGTCTTTGGTGTAAAGATCTTTTTAAGCCTGACAAAATTGGATGGCCTTCTGGCTAGGACTTTACCAAATTGTTTTCAAATCTCCAGCAATCGTTCTGCAGACATATCATTCGTAGTTCTTGTTTTATATAAAGTGTAAGTAATTCGGAAAGTCAACTAGGATGAATCAGCTCCATTCACATGGAGAAGGGATGCTCTTCATCTGAATTTATTTCTTATACCATTGACATTTTTGTACAAGACAACTGGATATAAGCAGAGATGTCTGCACACATATTGTTATGTCTTAACTTATTTTTACTTAGGCATTAAACAAAACACATTTACATTGTCAATTTATATGAATTGTTATAAAATCATTTGAATTTCCAAACATACATACAACACAATTTATTTCAATTGCAATTTCGTTTTTGTGTGCATGACTGTTGTTACGTGTTTTTAAAACTGTTTATTGACATTTTTGAAGTATGAGGGCTGTCGTAGATTATCATAGACAAAGTACATAGGTATGTTACTGGGCACATGATTGTGACAATATTTTAACTGAAATATAATGTACCATTTTGGCATTTGGTGTAGATTGCTCATTTTGTAAATAGGTACGGCTGTCAGGCTAGGCAAATTGATGATTCATTTCATTTTAAAAGACTAAATTTAATGATAAGTACAGTTCTATTAATGGCTGTCATTCTACCAGACATATTCATCAACATGTTAAATAGTTCAAATATAGTTTAATACTTCTGACGGTTAGAGTGTGAAATGACTGTGGTGTGCGGTGAGTGTGAAATGACCGTGGTGTGCGGTGAGTGTGAAACAACCTTGATATGCAGTGAGTGTGAAATGACCTTGGTGTGTGATGAGTGTGAAAGGACCTTGGCGTGTGGTGAGTGTGAAATGACCTTGGTCTGCAGTGAGTGTGAAATGACCTTGGTGTGCGGTGACTGTGAAATGATCTTGGTGTGCGGTGAGTGTGAAACAACCTTGATATGTGGTGAGTGTGAAATGACCTTGGTGTGCGCTGACTGTGAAATGACCTTGGTATGCAGTGACTGTGAAATGACCTTGGTGTGCGATGAGTGTGAAACAACCTTGATATTCAGTGCATGTGAAATGACCTTGGTGTGCGGTGAGTGTGAAATGACCTTGGTGTGTGGTGAGTGTGAAATGACCTTGATGTGCAGTGAGTGTAAAATGACCTTCGTGTGCGGTGAGTGTGAAATTTCCTTGGCATGCGGTAAGTGTGAAATGACCTTGGCATGTGGTGAGTGTGCAATAACCTTGGTGTGCCATGAGTGTGAAATGACTTTGGTGTGCGGTGAGTGTGAAATGACCTTTGTGTGCAGTGAGTGTGAAATGGCCTTGGTGTGCAGTGAGTGTGAAATGACCTTGGTGTGCCGTGAGTGTGAAATGACCTTTGAGTGCAGTGAGCATGAAATGGCCTTGGTGTGCAGTGAGTGTGAAATGACCTTGGTTTGCGGTGAGTGAAATGACCTTTGCTGGCAGTGAGTGTGAAATGACCTTTCTGTGCAGTGAGTGTGAAATGGCCTTGGTGTGCAGTGAGTGTGAAATGACCTTGGTTTGCGGTGAGTGAAATGACCTTGGCTTGCAGTGAGTGTGAAATGACCTTGGTGTGCGGTGAGTGTGAAATGACCTTGGTATGCATTGAGTGTGAAATGACCTTGGTGTGCGGTGAGTGTGAAATGACCTTGGCATACTGTGCATGTGAAATGACCTTGGTGTGCGGTGAGTGTGAAATGACCTTGGTGTGTGGTGAGTGTTAAAAAACCTTGGTGTGCGATGCGTGTGAAATGACCTTGATGTGCGGTGAGTGTGGAGTGAGCTTGGGGTGTGGTGAGTGTGAAATGACCTTGGTGTGCGGTGAGTTTGAAATGACCTTGGTAGCAGTGAGTGTAAAATGACCTTGGCCTCACACATTGAGTGTGAAATGACCGTGGTGTGCTGTTAGAGTGTGAAATGACCTTGGCAATATAACTGAGCCCCAATCTGTGAATAGGCGGTTTAATGCATTTGCCAGAAGTGAAGACCTAGATTAGCCTGCTCAGTCTGCACAGGCTAATCAGGGACGACACTTTCCGCTTTTATTGTAAATTTTTTGTTTAAAGGAAGACTGTTCTTGACGAAAATCCAGTTTAGGCGCAAAGTGTTGTCCCTAATTAGCCTGTGCAAATTGCACAGGCTTATCTGGGACGACCCTTTACACACATGCATTAAACCCTCTTTTCACAGATTGGGGCTCAAATACATTGTTTTCCACACCTGTACCTCCTGAGATTATCCGCATTCAAGCTGTTTTCTTCTCCTGTTTCATCTATGTAACTGTCTCTCACTGTCTGCTATTCTCATAACGAACTCTGTTAAATTGTTTCTGAGCTATTATTGAGACATGTGTGAAGCCTTCTTAAAATTTATTTCTTGGAGATATTGCTAAGGAGTGTGAACTCAATTTGTAATGATAATTGCTGTACATACACTGTAGATTATTCTTCATTTTGATGAAATTTACACTTTTGTCTTGTGACAAGATAATTGAAATTTGCCACTGGCTGTTTTATGTGTGAAGATTTAAACAAGTACAAATTCTATTGATTTTCTCTTGTCTTCAATTGTCAACACTTGTTTATACTTTAGAGGCCACAATTATTATCCAATCTTCATGAAACTTGGTCAGAACATTTCTCTCAACTATGTCTTGGCTGACATTGAAACTCAATCACATGAGGTCAAAACTGGGTCAATACATCAAATTAAAGAAAATCTTGTTAACATTTTTTGTCACACTTTTTGTCCAATTGTCATGAAACTTCTGCAGAACATGTGTTCTTATGGTATCTCTCCGCCAAGTAGGAAAATTGTTTCAGGTGTGTTGAAAATATGGCCACAGGGGGCAGGACAGTTGGCCTTATATGGATACAGCGAAACCTTGTTAACACTCTAGAAGACACATTTTTTATTGAATCATGATGAGACTTGCTCCGAACATTTGTTCCAATTATATGTTGCCCTATTTAAAAAATGGGTTTGGTGTGTTGAAAAGCAACACACTAGAAGTCATGATGAAATTACTCAGAATATTTGTTCTAATGATATCCCGACAGAAAATGGTTCTTTAAATGGTTCCAGTCTGTTGAAAAACATGGCCTTCCTTACATATCATCAGTGAAGCCATATAAATGCACTTAAAGTCAAGCTATCTAATGACATCTCAGCCAAGTTTAAAATTGGTTCTGGGTAGAAAGCAGCGTCAGAAGCCACATTTACTAAACAAACATCATGAAAGCTGCTCAAAATTGTTCAGTTTCTTAAGGTCTCTGTTGAGCAACCTTGGGCCTTTTGAGCAACCTTGGGCCTTTTGAGCAACCTTGGGCCTTTTGAGCAACCTTGGGCCTTTTGCCCTCTTGTGTTAAATTCTTCCATCAAATACATACAGTAACTCGTACATACATGCAGGCCAAAACGGGACATGTGTGAAAACTCTGTGGGACATCTGATGTTTGTTTGGTACACATAATTGTTGTACACTAATGATGGTCTGCTGGACCATGGCCACCTATTTTTTTTTTTAAGATCAATTAAATCCGAAAGGTGTCTGGTCTGTCTGACAGTCAATAGCGAGACATTTCGGTAAAATCGCTGGGACATTTGATCTTGTGGCATAACTACCTAAAAATGATTATGCACAATAACCACAGGTTACTTAACATTTTTAAAACAATATCAGTTTGATATTGAAAATATTTGTTTTGAATGCAATAAACACAAACATCGCAATAGGCAAGCATCAATATAAAGAAGTGAAACTCCAGAAGCTGCAGCAGTATTGCATTTCTATCATACACATCTTTGTGGTCCTTTATTTATGGCAAGGAACCAATTGCTACTGATCTTATTTAATTAGAACAGCCAGTTAACAAGTAAATTTAAATATTGATTGAATGCAACATGTACAAACTATTTTCTGAAAATTGGGCAAAAGTGAAAGTAAATTTCTGTGAATGATGAACTTGCAATTGTATGCATTTAAATGACTTTTTTTGTTTATTGACATACTAAATCATTGTTTTGACAGATGATACATGCGTATCACAATCTCGGGTGGTTTAATACACAAAAGCGTGATAAACAGTCAATAAATTGCTAATGGGGTATAATTACTGCTATGACACATGTGCAATTGGTATTGCTGCTATCAGGACTTTATATCAAGGGATAAGTGTTCAGATCCCATTGTGTTATTGATTGTTTTGATTGACTGGGACATATTGCACCGCAGCAGTAGGTCGCCCCGGGCGGACTTCGTAAAACCTGGCCAATCCTTGCGAGAGTGGGACGTATTGCATGTTACAGTAGCCCATACATTCCGTTCTGAATGGATAAAAACCATGACAACTTGTTCTCTTTATGGTTTTTTTGTGAGTACTGTGTAAGTTAATAAGATAAGCCTAGTTCTGGGAAAACTGGGCTTAATGCATGTGCGTAAAGTGTCATTCCATGGACGACACTTTTGCCCGCCTAAACTGCATTTTCCCTAAGAAGAGACATTCTTTAAACAGAAAATATAATAAAGCATAAAGTGTTTTCCCTGATTAGCCTGTGAGAACTGCACAGGCTAATCTGGCACATGCATTAAGCCCAGTTTTCCCAGAACAAGGCTCAGATAGTGACTTTTTCTTGTCTTAGTATCAAAACTTCTGTCCATGGTCATGGTTTTAAACATACAAGGTTGGATCTTTTTTCAGGAATAACACAGGAGGAAATAGATGAGAAGAGGCTAGAAACAGAACGCAAAATGTTGAAGGATCTGAATCGGATTGCAGCTGAAAAAGGCAACCTGGAGTACAGAGATAAGAACTGGGCCACACCAGTAGGTTGATTGTAGATTTACATATGAGCCACGCTCTGTGAAAAGGGGGTTTCATGCATGTGCGTAAAGTGTTGTCCCAGATTAGCCTGTGCAGCCCACACAGGCTAATCAGGGATGAGACTTTACACTTGGTATATTTTGTTGAAAGGAAAACTCTTCTTGACGAAAATCAAGTTTAGGCAGAAAGTGTCTTCCCTGATTAGCCTGTGGGGACTGCACAGGCTAATCTGGGATGACACTTTACACACATGCATTAAACCCCTTTCATAGAGCGAGGCTCATTTGGTACAAGTGCATGCTGGATAAAAGGTTGTTTATATGAGTATAACATGTCATGTTAAAACAGTTAAAAATACATTATTGATGAACATCAGCNCACACACGCACATGTTAAACATGAAAAAAAAAAAACATAATTGGTTTAATGAAGATTTCTTCTTCCCTTTGTTTTAAGAGAATATTACATCAAACTGCTTTTTTTTGCAAATTGGTTTGACAGTGGTGCTCAGAAAAAAGCCTTATTCCAGGAAACCATTGTTTTTGTGATGTTCACTTGGGAACACTTTTGTTAAGACTTGATTGTCTTGCAAGTTATTTCATAGCTATTTAGTTTTCAATGGAATTTTATTGTTGAACAGATACTTAAGATAATTATATATCCACACCAATTAGTGAGTTTACAGTATCTGTAAAGGATGTGGATGTTATGTATAGTACACATTGCATTAATAAATTTTTGACTGTCCAAATTTTTTATTAAATTGAATCAATTTAACAATTTGGTACCAGGCAAATAGTGATAAGGTAGAAGAATATAAATTTATTTGTTAAAATCAGTTTAAAATATATAACAGTTACAGCTGAAATAACAGTATGGATCTCGTACATTTGTATTAGTTTTGTCCCTGCTTTTGTCTTGTTTCATGCATTTGTGTAGATTTTTGCTGATATGAAATAATTATTTGTGCCAGGAAGTTGTTTCTTGGCGCTAATTGAAACAGATGTCTAGGGAAATTGTTTCATTATCTTCTGCCATTATCTCCTATCATTTTTAATTGAACATAAAATCCCCAGTTTCCGCAGCTACGTGGAAAAGAAAGTTCCAGGAGCAGAGTTCACATTGAGCCTTGTTCTGGGAAAACATGGTTTAATAGAGTGCGTAAAGTATCGTCCCATATTAGCCTGTGCAGACGGCTTTACACTTTGACAACACTTCACGCCATGAATGGATATTTGTTAAGATGATACTTTCTTTACATGAAAAAATCCATTAAAAAAGGAAAGTGTCAACCCTGATTAGATTGTGCAGACTGCACAGGCTAATCTGGGATGACACATACCGCTCATGCATTAAACCCTGTTTTCCCAGAACTAGGCTCAAATTATAAGGTTTCAGGATTGATCCCACTGATGTTTTCATATACTTCATTACATATCCTAAACTAAACCAATTCTGTGTTGCTGTTTACAGCTGCAGGTGGCCTCGGCTAATGGGTAACCCTTTAGTCCAGTACATATCCTAAACTTAACCCATTTTGTGTTGCTGTTTACAGCTGCACGTTGCCTCGGCTAACGGGTACCTGGAGGTGGTGGAGTTCCTGCTGAACGAGCGCGTGTCTCTTGAAGTACGGGACGAGGATGGCTGGCTCCCAATACACGCCGCTGCATGCTGGCTCCAGGTACAACGCTCTTAATTCCTCAATGGTGTATATTTATGCAGAAATATGCAATGCAGAAGTTGTGACCCTTGCATTGTCAAGGATTGCCTTTCCAAGAAGTTCATGGTGTTGGAAGTCCAAATTGTTTTACTTATCTTCGCCAAAATCCTTGTTTGCATCATAATTTGGTTGAATTGTGGAGTAATGGCCATTTAGTTGTCAAAAATTGGCTTTTTCAGCAGTGTCTGCAGTGACTGTCCAACAGTTTGTATTTGTTCCTCAACAAACTTAATCATTTGAGTCTCGTTCTGGGAAAACTGGGCTTAATGCAAGTGCGTACACACTTTCCACCTAAACTTGATTTTCGGTTAGAAGAGACATCCTTTAAATGAAAAATTCCATATAAGCAGAAAGTGTCATCTCTTATTAGCAGTGCGAACTGTGCAGTCTTATCTGGGACAACACTTTACCAAATGCATTAGGCCCAGTTTTCCCAGAATGAGGCTCATTTGCAGATTGCATTCGACCATAAGCAGTTTTAAATGGTTTAATTTACATTTACTGAGTTTGTAAGGAATGTTTTGGTTTGTAAGTATGAATGTGTTATGCATGACAACAAAAGAGACTTACTTTGAATTAAGTCAATGTTGGTATGCCTATAAATAGCTCATGTTGTGTAAGGTTCATATATGATTTTATACTCATCAGGATCTTTATTTAGTGCATATTTTAATATTGTCTATGCCTTTTTACGCAGATAAGCATCTTTGTGAACAAGTGAACATTTAATTGTCCCCTACCGGTTTCACCGGAGGGGACTTATGGTATGCGCTCTGTCGGTCCATCAGTCTGACTGTCACACTTTTCTGTGTAAATTTTATTGTCCCCTACGTACAGGTTTCACCGGAGGGGACTTATGGTTTGCGCTCTGTCCGTCCGTCAGTCTTTCTGTCACACTTTTCTGGATCCTGCGATAACTTTAAAAGTTCTTCATATTTTTTCATGAAACTTGAACATGGACAGATGGCAATATGGAGATTATGCACGCCATTTCATTTTGTTCCTATGTCATAAATTCTTGTGGCTATGGCAACAAATATATATAAAAAAAAATAAAAAAATCTGACAATGGTGGAGCCGGTAGGGGACATCATTGCTTGGCAATAGTCTTGTTTAGTCTTGTTCAAAATTAATAGACCCTCAAATTGTTCGTTTCTCTTTAATAATATTTTATAGGTCTCAAAAGATTTTATAAAAATAAACACCAGTAATTGCTGTCTTCTCTGTTTTAGCCAGAGGTGATAGATTTACTGGTAAAGAATGGCTGTGATATTGACGCCAAAACTCGCACAGGGGATACACCATTTGGTAGGTATTCAGCCACACGGATATATACTCAACATGTTTGCACTTGAGCCTCGCTCTGCGAAAAGGGGGTTTAATGCATATGCGTTAAGTGTCTTCCCAGATAAGCCTGTGCAGTCCACACAGGCTAGTCAGGGACGTCACTTTGCTCCTAGACTGGATTTGTTTAAAAGAGACTTCATTTAAACAAAAAATTCCACATATGTGGAAAGTGTCTGACTTCACAGCCTTATATGGGATTGCACTTTATCATATGCATGTAACCCCATTGTCCCACAGCAAGGCTCATTCGTTAAGAGTAAAATCTAAATTTAGTCAGTACAATAAATTTGCCTGTATCTGGGAGGTGTTTCATAGCATCTGTTGTTTGACACCATGAGGCAGGCATCTTCATTAATTGTTGAAGAGCTTTCTAAGATTTAGATGACAGTAAAATTAGTGATTGGCTAAATATTATTTTTTTTTCCAAAATAATTTATTATTTTCATGCCCAATTCTTTGTTAACAACAGACTGTTATTATGCCCTCCCCACTTCAAAAAAGTGGGGATATATTGCTTTGCAACTGTCTGTCGCTCGATGGATTGGATGGTCCAACCGCAGCCCATTTTGTTTCTGCGCAACATCTTGAGAACTCTTTGAAATGCAATCATGCAGATGGTAACTCTGGGGAAGAGAAGATGCCTGTCAATTGAGGGGTCATCAGGTCAAAGGTCAAGTTCATGCGGGCTTGTAACTTGAAATTATATAGGTACAATAGTCAGTTACAATACCATAAATGCCATTCGTCTCGCTTTCAGCGGGACAGTCCCACATTGGGGCTGTTTTTCCCGCTGTCTCTATTGAGACGATTTGTCCTGACATTCGTAAAAAAACTGTTGGTTATGTAAGTTTATTTTAAAATGTGCTATGCAAGCTCAGTTTGGCTAAAACTTACCATCCCTCATCCTTTTATTTCCTCCTAATGGCCCCTTTTATGAACATTCATGCGTATACCAATGTTGTTGTTAACACAAATGGTTAGCAGCCATTTATCAGTAAATAAGCTACACTGCGGAACCTTGTAGATTTATGAGGACTTATTGGGTTCATTTACCCTTATATTATTGTTGATGTCGTAGCGGACATTTTGTTTTAATTGAACGTCAAACTGTTGCAGACTTGGCGGAGGACCCTGATGTGAAACAAAAGATTCTAGATCTGAAAGATGAAATGGAGACCCATCGAGCATCAAAATCAAAAGACCACATACGTAATAGACGTCCAATCAATACTAGAGGGTAGGTACATCTTTTGTGTGTACTAAAAGACTAGCACATAATTTATTATAGTGCCTTGATTTCAGTACAGAATTACTTAATAATATTTTAGTTTAGACCTTGCACACTGATACTTTACCATAATAACGAGAATTGTTCAACATATTAAAAGTACAGCAACTTGTATTTAATTTTGTTTATGTTAACTCTTTTTATCCTTTGCCAAAGGCTGAGAGATATAGAATTGGCGTTGTCCGTCATTCCGCCTGTCCATCATTCCCTGTTTCCGTCATTCGGTCGGTCTGTCACAAATTTTTGAAATTTGCGGGGGATATCAAATCAATGAATTTTCTTAACAAGCAGAGATAAAAAAAAAATCTGAAGTAATTTTTTCAATGATTCCTTATATGTTCATGGTGTAGAAAAGAATCATTAATATTTCTCCACTATCAGTAAATAACTTAGAAAATGACAATAAATTATTAACTATCTAAAGCTTTGATTTTATTAATTTACTGAAGAGTTTTGATTATGTTTTAAGAACTTTTTGTTTTCATAAAAAATGATTTTTTGCTTATACTATTGATTATAGTGTTGTTTTGCTTGCGTGTATAGTGAATGTAATTTGCATTCATTTTGTTTTATTAAATCATAGTTCTAGCTGACATACTGGGTGGGGGTCTTCATGGTCTTTTTGTCCCATTTGATATTGTTTTAAATAACATGTTCATCATATGCTTCAACTTTTCATTAGTTATCAAATAGAGTTACTCGGTAAATTAGCAATGTAAACAGTATTTTACCTACCTTGTTGCATGTTATTATAACCCAAAGCCAAGAATAACGTAACCCATATGTAAATTAAGTAGGCTATTTTAACAACATATTACACAAAAATACATTGCATAAATCCATAGAAAAGTATATATTAATCCTGGGTCATACTCCAGTCACGTATATATTTTATTATTCCATAATTATGCCCCCCCCCCCCACAGGGTGGAAGACAATAAGAAATTGCACTTGTCAGTCCGTCCTAATGGCTGTGCATCCAAAGCTTGTTATTTAAACTGATGTTTTACTACTGGCTGGATCTCACTCAAACATTCATAGTTAATTAACCGTAATGTATCGATGATTGCAAAGAAAGGAATTTTTGCTGTGACGAGTTTTGGCAGAATTATGGCCCTTTGTCGGTTTTTCTCATCCTGCAGTTTGTGTTTTGAAATCTTTTAACAACTTGGTGGATCTCACTTTAACTTTCACAGCTGAATGACCTTTAAGTGTAGATGATCTTAAAGAATGAATTTTAACTGCATTATGGCCCTTTGTCTTTTTGACCACTATATAAAATATAGTGGATTTGTCTGCCTCCAATCATGTGTTGAGGGGGCATCAGTGTCAGTGATGCATTGCAGTTGATTTAACTTTTTGTCCAACGCCAAAGGCCGAGGGATATTGTTTTGGCGTTGTCCATCCTTCCGTCCAGCCGGCACTTTTGTGTCCGGAGCCATATCTTGGAAGTGCTTTGGTGGATTTCATTGAAACTTGGTATTTGTATATATGTGGATAAGAGGATGATGCACACCAAATGACATTGTACACCATTTGTAAATAATGGAGTTATTGCCCTTTGTATATATTCTGTGTCAATGCAGCATGTGGGGGTATACGTCACGTCTGTGACAAAGCTCTAGTTTGGCGGGGGATATCAATTCAACAAATTTGCCTGTTTAGTGTGAATTAGGGACTGAACCTCACTTGTTTAGAATCCAATAAAATCTTTGTTGAATGCATGAAGAATTTTCATTGGCTATTTGTATATTCAAGAAAATTTGGTTCAAAAAGCTTCCAGATTTAAAAAACATTTGCTAGTTTCGAGATTTTAAGTTGTTTTAATTGCGCGTAGGCTTTAACAGTACGGGGTTAAAGTTATGCTTCCATTATATGCTGCTTTTGACCCTGCTTTTGTCTGCGTTGCCCTTTCAGTCTATATTCGAGCACTGGGTCATTGCATAGTTCTAATGGTTCCTTGAATGAAAAACCAGTGGCCCATCAACACAGGTGACAAACATTTGATTGCCGTAACAGTGAAAACATTAATAAACCGCTTGCCTTTTACAAAATACTGCTCCCTTTTCTCTGTCTTGTGGTCCAAGGATCTAAATGGTTTGGTGCTATGTTTTTGTGAACCCATTTCAGGCCAAGCCTTGGAGGTTGACCAGTATGTCTGCATTATAATAAGTGACAGAACTGTAAATGCAATAATTAGTTATTAACTTAAAATTATGAAGCCCTGATAAGTCCCATACCAAAATATATTCATTGAATTGGATGATCTTTAAAATTCAGGAAATGTATTATTGTGTACAATATTAGTGCGTTTCCGGTTTTGGCACATTTTTTCCAAACATAAGTTACTTGTGGATTTATTTTCTCTTGAATTTGTTAATTATCAGTCAGTTTGTCAAATTGTTCAAATTGTAAAACCTGCAAATAACAAATTAGAAACTGCAAACATGGTTCCTTTAAGGGTTGGCCTTATTTGTGGTTGATTGCGTTTATTATTTCCTTGCGTTCTAAAATTACAGTGTAACCTATATTTAACAATTGCCAATGGTGAAAATTATGGATATAAATATGTTTTGATTTATACTGTGTATTAACTCTAATTGTTATGACGTGTTGTTGTGGACTTTTTAAGGATTTCAACGAATCACATAGATCCTTTGTCCAAATTTGCCGCTATATATAATCCTCCCAGTTTATCATGTATCTAATATGTCCCCAGGTAAACTGGATTTTCGCTTTGAAGATTCTTCCTTTAAACCAAAAATTCCATTTAAGCAGAAAGTGAAATCCCGGATAAGTCTCTGCGGACTGCACAGGCTATTCTTTGACGACACTTAACGCACATGCATTAAGCCCGGTTTCCCTAGAGTAAAGCTCATATTCTTGTATCAGTTATAGAGCAGTATGTTGTCAAGTTACCACAATGTTCTTCTACTAGAAACACGTCAAAGTTGTTCACAGTCCTTATCACAGTCATGTATATATTAAGTTTAGACACATAATAATTCTTCAATTGGACCGTAATTAAACATACTTGCATGATGTGACGTATAAGTTAAATTGATAAATATGCCTCCATCATGTCTTTTTGTCCTGTAAGTTTGCAGTGTTTTTCACTTTTGAAAACATCTGAAAGTACATCAGTCAGCAACATATAAATGTCATGGTATTACTTTGTAATTATTCCGTTGCAAGCACCTAACAAAAAATTGGGTTTTTTGGAATTTACTGTTATGAACTGACAGATAAAAACTGGGTATAGTACTAACCTGAATTGACAGTTTGCAATATCATTATTTTAAAGAAACGATTTGCCACTTTATGTCGTGACGGCAAACAACAAAACATTTTTATACCCCACAAACGAAGTTTAGGGGGTAATATAGGAATGAGCTTGTCTGACGGTCTGTCTGTGTCTGTCGGTCTGTCTGTCGGTCGGTCCGTTTTGGTTGTCCGCTCTCTAACTCAAGTTGTTTTCATCCGATCTTCACCAAACTTGGTCAGAAGTTGTATCTAGATGATGTCTAGGTCAAGTTAAATATGGGTCATGCTGGGTCAAAAACTAGGTCATGGGGTCACTTAGAGCGTTTTAAACATTCAGCATGTTGTCCGCTCTCTAATTCAAGTAGTTTTCATCCAGTTTTCACCAAAATTGGTCAGTAGTTGTATCTAGATGATGTCTAGGTCAAGTTTGAATATTCTGTGTCAATGCGGCATGTGGGGGTATTCGTCACGTCTGAGACAAAGCTCTAGTTGGTATCTGAAATGTCAGGATTTTAAAGAACATGCAAGTATTCATTATGTTTGGACTTGAAAGTTTTTTTGTTTATGTCTAATCATGACCTCCTTGAATCTTTTGCTTTTGACCTTGTGTTCCTATAATTACATAGGGACAGTTTTACGAGTGCTTGACTGATAAAACCAGTTTGATATGCCATGTCTGGATTTCTCAGAACTGCTTTTGCCATGTCTGACAACTTTTAATAAAAGTTGTGCATGTTTTAAAAACAATGTTGCATGTTTATTATAGAAGTGCTGTATGGTAACATTTGACCTATCATGAGTCTTTTTTAGTGTTTTTGTTTTAGACAAATATGTGGATGGTTGTGTTTGCAGGTCCTCTACTAATTCATCGTTAAAACACAGTCTAAACACACCGAGGTACAAACAGCATGCGTCCAAACGTACAACGTTATTTAGCTTTCATTGTTTTTGCATGTGTGTCTTTAGCTCACCTGAGCACATGGTGCTCATAAGGAGCTTTTAGGATATCGTGATGTCTGTCGTTGGTCAGTGGGTGCATGGGTTTGTCAGTTAATGTTTTCTTATAATTACTTCTCCTTATGAACCGCTGGGCAGATTTAAATGAAACTTTACAGGAATGATCATTGAATGACTTTCAAAGTTGTTTAAATTGTTCCAGTCCATTTCATATGTAGGTCATCAGAGCTTTTAATTGATTTTATAAATGAAAACTTAAAAAATCTCTTAAACCACAAGGGTCAGGGGCATTATATTTGGTGCGTACAGTTGGGCCCAGCCTTTGGGTTACTAGTTTCCCGTATGTTTATATACTGAAAAAATCTTTAACATAAACCTTATCTGAAACCTCATGGCCCAGAGGTTTGGTATTTGGCATGTACCATGGACTGGTGGTCCTCTAACAAGTTTGTGCAAATCATGCCCCTGGGGTGAAAACTCTGCACTCTTAAGGCTACTTGTTTCCCATGTATGTATATAATGAAAACTCAAACAATTTTGTGTGACACGGTAAGGCACACAGGTTTTGTATTTGTTATGCAACATCAAGCAGTCTTCTTTTACCATTCAAACAAACAATGCAAGCAAATACAATAGAGCATTGAATTTCTAATTTCTTTAAAACGCTTTCCCCTTAAGATGACATCTCAGATTATTTGTTCTAATAGCTCATATCAAATCTGTTTCATGCAGAGTGAAAAACATAGATAAAAACTACAAGATGTTTACACAATAATCATAAAATCTGTTCATAACAGTTTAGTTCCAACATGTCTCAGGTGAGAAACCTGAGGCCTTTGGGCCCTTTTGTTTTATTTAATCGATTATGTAGCCGTTTAGTAGCCTGTATGAGTGAAATGAAGTTTTAGGTGGAAATTTAAAGTTAATTCAGACTTACCAGTAGTTGTATGGTGAATATATTAATCTCAGATTCTATTTTTTAGCCGGATTTTTTTCGAAAAAATCTCGGCTTATAGATTGATGTTGTCGGGCGGGCGGGGGGGCGGGCGGGCGGGCGGGGTGGCGGCGTGCTCGAAAATGTTAAAGTTCTTATTTCATGGTATAACTTTGGTATGCTTGGACCTAGAGTCTTCAAACTTGACATGAAGGTTGGCCAGGATTAACAGATGACCACTGGTCATTTCAAGGTCATTCATTTGAAGGTGAAGGTCACTGTGACCTTCAATATAAAAATGTTAAAGTTGTTATAACTTTGGTATGCTTGGACCTAGAGTCTTGAAACTTGACATGAAGGTTGGCCAGAACTAGTAAGTAACCACTGGACATTTCAAGGTCATTCATTTGAAGGTCAAGGTCACTGTGACCTTGAATGTAAAAATGTTAAAGTT
>VMBQ01018464.1:130826-182782 GCA_007657795.1 Dreissena rostriformis | reverse complement strand
GAAAACCAAGCTCTGACCTTGTAAAACTTCAGAAGTTCATGTCTTTGAGTGGACTGAAGGCTACCCCGCCAAGTGAAACCACAGACTATCATTCAAGCTTGGATCATATTTATGTGTCCAATCTATCTGCTAGAACTGGTGTGATAGAAACCTTTTGGAGTGATCATAAGGCTGTCTGGATTTCTGTGTAGGTATGTGAAAGCAAAACAATAAATAGTATTATTTCATCTAAGTTTATTTTCTTACATTTGATAATGAAATTGATGGAAACTTCAAACAATATGTTACTAATTTGCTAATAAAAAAATTGAGATCAAACTTTCCTAATTGTCAATTCAAGTTCATATTTGTGACCTTAAATGTTATTGTTGTTCATGTATATGCATGCATTCAAAACATAACACAAGGTTTGCTCATGCCTTGAAAAGTACTTACATTTCATTTTGACCTTTGAACAATATTTCAGTAATTTAAGTATTGCATTGACAAAAACACGAAAGGTACTTTCCTGTCATTTAAATCAAAAATCCGGCTTCAATGCGGTCATCTCCGACCGCGGAACTCTTGTTATCAAGTTGTTGTGGCTTTTGAAAAAACAATTAACATGCAAGATCACCCTTTAGATGAGCCTCTCTCTGGGAAAACGTACGTGGTTCAATGCATGTGCATTAAGAGACGTCCCAGATTAGCTTGTGCAGTCCGCACATGTTTATCCTGGACGACACTTTCCCTTTTATGGTATTTTTCGTTTGAAGGAGTCTTTCCTAGGGAAAATCCAGATAAGGCAGAAAGTGTCGTCCCTGATTAGCCTGTGCGAACTGCACAGGCTAATCTGGGACGAGACTGTAGGCATATGCATTTAGCTGTTTGCCTGAGAGCTGCTCATATTATGCTTGAGAATACGCCATCTCCCTCATTAACAAACATGTCCATGGGGCCCTTGGTTTGGTGTAGGATTGCTTCTTGATTTCTTTTCTGATTTTGGTTTGCTCAGTTTTGCTTTCTTGTATGTGTCTGTAGTAATGTGAACTAGTTTTAGTTTCTATGTGATTTTTNTTTTTTTTTTTTTTTTTTTTTTTTAAACATGACACATACTGTGAAAGTTTGCTAAAACAACCACAAAAACAACAAAGATTCTTTTAGACAAAGTTAATTTTTTGCCAATTATCACATAAAAGGGGAACAATTCAACTGAATGTTTCTGGTTTAATCTGAGCCATCTTTTTGTCAGTACGAGATTGATAAGTCAAAATATGACACAAGCTGTGCAAGTTTAGTCAACAATGAATTAGCAAGGTATTACCTGTGAAAATGAAGTGCAATTTTTTATGATTTCTGGATCTTTTAAAGATCAATTTAGAAATGAACTGTTCAGGTGAGCGATAAATAAGTCGCATTCTGAGAAAACTGGACAAAATGTTTGTGCGTAAATTGTCATCCCAGATTAGACTGTGCACAGGCTAATCAGGGATGACAATTTCCGCTTTTATGGAATTTGTCTCTTCTAAGCAAAAATCCAGTTAAGGCGGAAAGTGTCGTCCCGGATTAGCCTGTGTGGACTGCACAGGCTAATCTGGGATGACACTTTACGCACAAGCATTTTGCCCAGTTTTCTCAGAACACGCCAAAAATAAGAAACTCCTCTAAGAATTGTAGAGATTGTAGAAATGCTAAGATATAAGTATGCATGCATTTTTTGAGGAAAGTTTTGTTTTGTGAAATAATTTTTTGCTGGATTTGTGTTTTCTTCATTTAAAAAACTCTTCTGTAACATTTGTTTATTTTTTCACTTCCTGGCTTGTTGTGTTGTTGGTTTTTGTTCAGCTTTGAAATTAAACATAATGCAAAAATGTAGATTTATTGATTTGTATTTGTAACTTAATTAAATTTCAGTATGTTCAATTAAAAAAAGTTATTTTGTACCGTGTTTGTAATAGAGATTGTAAAATTTAAAATATTGAAATAAATATATAACAGAGTTTGGGTAATAAATCAAATCGAAAGGTACATGTAGGTTTTTGATACATGAAAACAGATAGTATTTTTTACGAAAAAAAAAAAAGAAAAAGTTATTTTACAAGTGTATTATTATGCAGACCAGGATATGTATCATAAGTAATTAGCTTACATGTAGATAGATGTTGTGTCTATAGCCAATATTTATATTAGAGGTTTTTATCTTTTAGATATTACAAATAAGAATGTTATTGCTTGAACCAACCAAACATTTAAAGAATCCTGCATGTGGAATGCCAAATAAGGCATGATAAATACCTATATCTGTATAATATTTAGGCAATTGTATTTCTAAGATAAATTTTTAAATGTTAATTATAAATGTTAATTATAGACTTCTAAAACAAGTTCTTTACATATTAAGGTTTATAAGTTATATTTGTACATATATCAGGAATACGTTGCAATGATTTTGTTTATGTAATTAGAGGTGTCAGAATAGATCTTATAATTACAACTTTTTCATGTAAATGCTGCAGTCTGATTGGCTAACACAATCATGTGACCTGTTTTTGATTTCCAGATGAACCCATTATGTGTACACTAGATTAACTCATAAAAGGTCATGTTCGTTCTTCTTTTTCACCAACAAGTGGCAAAATGAATCCTTTTTTTGCGCTAATCTTCATAATGTAGTTTTTTATTCATCAGTAGTGAAATGAAGTCATTGTTTACCATGAACATTTATGTTATGCTGTTCGAAGAAGAAAAAAATGAAAGTGAAACGAGTACCCCAGTGAATAAAGTGTGTTGTGGCCTTTATAGTTAAAATAATTGCAGCTTTTAAACTCATGACATTATAATTATAAGGATTGAATAGTGTTTTTCTGCATTTCATTGGTGTATATTGTATAACTTTTGGGAAAATTACGCCTATTTAATGCATAAAGGTCGTCAGCTTTGTTTGGTAGTATTATACAGAGATCTAAGATTTATTTGCTATAATAGCCGCAATGATTTTTTAGTTACAAATAAGAATTTTGATTTGTTAAATACCGGGTAACTAAATTTTGGTAACATCAGAAAATAAATATGTTATAGCTCAGTAAGTGCACTGTTATTTCTTAAAAATAAATGATATGATAATGCCAAGCTCTTGGAAAACGATGCTTAATGCATATTCATAAAGTGTTATCCCAGATTAGTCTGTGCAGTCCAAAAGGCTAATCGAGGCGGAAACTCCGCTTTGATGGAAATTTTCTAGGCAGAAAGTGTAGTCCCTAATTGTCTGAAATTTTTTGAGGATTGAGCTCTTGTTCATCTGATCTTCACCAAATATTATGAAACAATTTGGGATTACAATATAGCAACTATGTTCTTTGATCCACCATTTTGAAATAGGAACTGCATATAAGGCCCATTATTTGTAAAAAATGTGTTTAATTTCCCTGATTTCTTGCATTAACATGGATCCATTTCATGACATTGATTTAAACGTAAAGGGGATGCACAACTATTTTACAAATCCCTTTGTATTGGATGTTATGAAACATAGGAGTAGATTCCTGTCACACACTGCTTACTGTTGTCATGATTTGCTAGTATGGTATTATATGAGCAACGCTCTGGGAAAATTGGGCATTATAAATGCCTGCGCAGTAGGTACAGGCTAGGGACGACACTTTAGGCTGTTATGGTAATTTTTTGTTTATAGGAAGTCTGTTTTAAACTAAAATCCAATCCTAGGCTGAAAGTGTCGTCCCTGATTAGCCTGTGCAGACTGCATAAAGCCAAGTTTTCATAGAATGAGGCTCATATTGTGATATGTACAAGCATGCTAGTATGTCATCATAGTGTGATATGCCTGTCTGTTTCAGTGCGTCCATACGGCGTACGTCGATGCGCAGTGAGAAAAAGCCTCTGTTCAAGAAGGAGGCACAGGAGGAGGCAAAACACTTCGGCATGATCAGCAATGACCAGGAGGCCCTGGACCTCATCGTAAGACTCCTCACACAGATATACAAACCTCTGGACACCATTCTCTCACTCTTCCAACAGCCAAGATATCATACTTTCTGCGGCCCTATATCTCATTCCCAAAATCACACTCTCTGACCGCCAATGTCATACTCCTTACCATAATCCGACACTCTCTGGGCCCCAATATCACACTCTTCACACTTATACCACACTCTCTTGGCCCCAATATCACACTCATCGCACTAATACCAAACTCTCTTGGCCCCAATATCACACTCTTTACACTAATACCATACTCTCTTGGCCCCAATATCACACTCTTCACACTTCTACCACACTCTCTTGGCCCCCAATATCACACTCTTCACACTAATACCATACTCTCTTTGCCCCAATATCACACTCTTCACACTACTACCACACTCTCTTGGCCCCAATATCACAATCTTTACTCTTGTACCATACTCTCTGGGCCCCAATTTCACACTCTTCACACTTATACCACACTCTCTTGGCCCCAATATCACACTCATCACACTAATACCAAACTCTTGGCCCCAATATCACACTCTTCACACTAATACCATACTCTCTTGGCCCCAATATCACACTCTTCACACTACTACCACACTCTCTTGGTCCCAATATCACACTCTTCACACTAATACCATACTCTCTTGGCCCCAATATCACACTCTTCACATTACTACCACACACTCTTGGCCCCAATATCACACTCTTCACACTAATGCCACACTCTCTTGGCCCAAATATCACACTCTTTACACTTATACCACACTCTCTTTGCCCCAATATCACACTCTTCACACTACTACCACACTCTCTTGGCCCCAATATCACAATCTTTACTCTAGTACCATACTCTCTGGGCCCCAATTTCACACTCTTCACACTAATACCACACTCTCTTGGCCCCAATATCACACTCTTCACACTAATACCACAGTCTCTGGGCCCCAATATCACACTCTTCACACTACTACCACACTCTGTTGGTCAAATATCACACTCATTACACTAATACCACACTCTCTTGGCCCCAATATCACACTCTCCACACTAATACCACACTGTCTGGGCCCCAATATCACACTCTTCACACTAATACCACACACGCTTGGCCCCAATATCACACTCTTCACACTTATACCACACTCTCTTTGCCCCAATATCACACTCTTCACACTACTACCACACTCTCTTGGCCCCAATTTCAAAATCTCTGGTCCTGATATCACACTCTTCTGACCCCAATTTTGCACTGTTTGGGACCCGATATCACATTCTCCGTGCACTCTCGAATCCCAATATTTAAAAACAATTAAAAGACCAGCTAGCTTACTTGGTAGAGAACTGGATTTAAATCTGAGGATTGCCTGTTTGATCCCTTTCCAAGCCACATACCTTATGTGTTGATTGATCATGAAATCCTTTCTATGGCAAATTTCCCCCAGATTCAAGAGAGGCTGTTGTCAGTTGAATAAGTATGTGCACTTTTTACCATTAAGCCAGTTAACAAAAAATTAACGTCTCCTGTCTGTAATAACCAGACATGCTTAAGGTTAATATTTTCCTATTTTTATCTTGCAGGGTACTAAGTAAGGATATAAATACAGGCACATTTTAAAACACTTTAATAGAGAAAGTACCTTGACAAATTTTGAAAGGCAAATAAAATATATTATGAAAAACAGTTTTCCAATTGACAAAAAAATGCTTAAGGCACTGAAATAAAATACTCTAGCAAACTATCTTTAAGAATACTCATGAAATTTGGCAAGATTTCTTAAAGCCCCTTATTATCCCCCGCCAAAGGTGGAGGGATATTGTTTTGGTATTGTCTGTCCTTCTGTCCGTCCGTCCGTCCGGCACTTTTGTGTCCGGAGCCATATCTTGGAAGTGCTGTGGCCGATTGCATTGAAACTTGGTATGAGTATATATATGGATAAGAGGATGATGCACACCAAATGGCATTGTACACCATCTGTTAATAACGGAGTTATGGCCCTTTGTATATATTCTGTGTCAATGCAGCGTGTGGGGTTATACATCACGTCTGTGAGAAAACTATAGTTTGGCGGGGGATATATCAATTCAACGAATTTGCTTGTGTTTTTTTTAAAGACTAATTAAATATTTTATGAAAAAACGTTTTCCAATCAACCAAAGCTCAGGAGCACAGAAATAAGATATTTGTGCATAGTGTATAACAGTATTATTTAAACCACATTTCATTTGTTAGAGCCAAATTCATTTAAATAGCTCATTGCAACACACCTTTGCTATAGTGTCAATACAATTGAGCCTGGCTCCGGGAAAACCAGGCTTAATGCATGTGCATTGAGTGTCATCCCAGATTTGTCAGTGCAGTCCTCACAGACTAATCAAGGACAACATTATCCGCTTTTTATTATTTTTTTCCCCCGCCAAAGTCGGACTGATATAAAATTGGGGTGGTCCGTCTGTCATTCCATCTGTCCCAAAATTTTGAAATTGGCGGGGATATTAATTAAACGAATTTAATTGTTTTGTTTAAAGTTAGTCTTCAAAACAAAACTTTAGGCTAATGGCAGAAAGTATTGTCCCTGATTAGCCTGTCCAGACTACACAAGCTAATCTGGGATGACTTTTAATGCACATGCATTAAGCCCTGTTTTCCAGGAGCGCGTCTCAATTGTATATTTGCATCAAACAAACCGTTGTTTGATTTCAGGATGACGATGAATTGATCCCATCAACCAGTATAGACGATGTAACTATCAGCATAATAGACGACATTCCAGAAAAGCATCAGAAAGAATCCCCGGAGAAACACAAAGTCAGCAAAACAGATTCCTCAAAACCAGACAAGGTGGTTTCCCCTAGCACCGAAAAACAGAAAGTTGACAAAGCAGATTCTGCAAAACCAGAAAAGGCAATCTCACCTAGCACAGAAAAACAGAAGGTCAACAATAAAACAGATCCTGCAAAACCGGACAAGGCGGTTTCACCTAGCGCCGAA
This sequence comes from Dreissena rostriformis, assembly GCA_007657795.1. Classification (NCBI taxonomy): domain Eukaryota; kingdom Metazoa; phylum Mollusca; class Bivalvia; order Myida; family Dreissenidae; genus Dreissena; species Dreissena rostriformis. Next base: position 175,824 of record VMBQ01018464.1, on the reverse strand, counting down.
AACTTAAAAGTTGTTCAAGCTAAAGATTCACCCAACGCAAAGAAGGCCTCACCTGACAACAGGCGTGCTCAATCCCAAAGTGCAGCACACAAAAATAATTCTTCAGACTCTGAGAAGCGGGGATCTGACCCGGGTAAAACAGACAACAAAACGGAACACAAACGGGAGCCGATACATGTGACAATGGGTCATGTGGACTCTGGGGGGAGCACGACCAGGGACAGTTCAAGTAAATCACTGCAGCAAGACGATAAACAAAAGGTCTCTTTGAGTAGGCCGTCTTCTGTACATGACGAGACGAGTCCATCGGGGACTGCCTTGAATCCTCAGCTGAGAAATTTGAAGACTGAAGGAGGGACCCCGGTTGTGAGGACAGCATCCTTCCAGAAGAAGCGCGAGTCACAGCGGCTGCGCAGTCTCGAAAATCATCTGGCCACCACAGCTGAAGGCGATGAATCCGGGAGGTACCCAAGTGGGACGAACACGGGAACGCTGGCAGACTTGAAGAAACAGCGTTCGGAGCAGCACAAGTTCGGATCAGGGACGGAAGGAATGGTGGCAAACTTGTTCCTGACCAGTTTGTCTACTGATCCACGCAAGTACAGTTCTGGTACGCCAAGCTCCACTTCAGCCCCTCCCGGCAAGGACAAGGTGCAGAATGGACGCAGCCCACGATCGAATAATAACAATAATAACAATGGCCAGTCACGACCGCCCTCGTTTAACGATAACGGACCTTTACGGCGGTTTAGTGCGCCAACTTCGGCTCCTGTTATTGGTGAAGACGAAAACAAGTTCAAAAACAATTGTTGCGTAATTTTGTGATTAACTATTTTAATTGCATTCCAATATTCATACATTTGCGTTGCTTGCAATATTCATAAGAGATATGAAGGTGTCACAATTATTATGTGGTTGCAGATATTTTAGCTGTTTAATTGTACATTTATTTTACAAGGATTTTTTAACATATATAATTTATAATGTAAAAAACGAATGTGTCAATTGTAGACCCATCAGAAAAATCTATTTTATACGCATTCCATGGCAATATCAGAATTTGACATTACACTTGACTGAGTTATGTTTGTGGCTATACTGCTTTTTTGCTCAACGTTTTTTTTTTCCATTGAAAAAGAAATACATTTCAAAGATTTTGAATTAAACACATTATAAACTTTTCAAATTTCTATTAACTGAATCAAGAAACAATCGGTTGAAACACCACACACTGCGTGAAGTCTGACATAGGTTGATAGCAGAACGTGTTGGATTTATTACTCAAAATTTGATCTGAAATTTTGCCTTGAGAATAACTGAAGTAAAGATTTACCTAGGATGCTTTTGGAATACAAGCATATGTCAGGTACAAATCAAAGAACTTAATAAGTCTAAATCCTTATATTTTTGCTACAGTAAATGAATCTGATTTTCTCCTGTAGAAGTAAAGGAACAGAAATAAAATAACTAATTATATTTTAGTAAATAAAGCAGCACATTCATCACTTATTAAGTTATTTAATTTGCATTTAAATGCTTATGGTGAAAATTTAATTCTACATGTGGATATTTATGATGAAAACATGCGGTGCATTATAAACAAATATTGATGTTACACATTGCATAATAACAAAATGTATGTGTTCATATCTGTTGTTAAATACTTTATGAGGAAGATCTGCATTTTATTTAATATTTTGTTATGCTTCTAGCCTAAGCTAATTACAATTATAGATCTATGTGATAATTTTTTCTTCTTTTCTCTTGGTGGATACTTCAACCAGTCAAAAAGGTTGTGTGCGCTTTTTATGTGAAAAATGTAGACATACAAGAGAACACTTATCAATATCAGAACTTTATGTGGGGTAATTTATGCATCTTGAGGTTGACTTAAAAATATTGTTTGCTTTCCCTCCTGCATCCCATGTTTTAGTAGGGTAGCTCAGTTGGTCGGAACATTATATTGAATTGTTTTATATTTCATACATGGGAGCTATTTTATTATAATTTTCTTCTGCTAGGCAAAGTATTTTGTTAATAAGAATAATAAATTATGTGCTTTCTGTTTATAAACGCTAAAGTTAGATTTTATTTTGCTTATTTTTTTATTGACAATCAAATCCAAATACATTTAATGACATGTTATTTGATGTCTTATCAATGTTACATTCACACTTTTGACAAATAAAATATTTTAAACAAATTTGCTCGGTAGGTTGCATGAGGGGAAACATAATATTTTTTATTAAGGCCTCAGGTAGGTTGTTGGTTATTTGTGGAGAGTTGTAAATTAACTTGTGATAATTTGATAATATAAGAAGATTGTGCATTTTGGAGTTGATTTATATTTGAATTCCTTTGTTGGAAAAATTATTATATAATTAATTATATAGTTATTAACGATTTTAGTTGTAGTTGTATAAAGGAAAATTGCTTAGAATCATATGTCATGCAATTTAATAAGTGAACATAGTTCAATTGTTAAATTAACATTTTATTTAAATTAAAATAATTACAGCTTAGGCATTCATTAATACAATTTTCATGTAACAATATTTCAATGGAACTTCCAAAGAACCACCGTGGTTTGTCTGCACACAACATTCATGTTCACAACGGATAACAATGGTGAATAACTTGGATTTTATTTTTGTTATTGTATGAATGTGTTTCTATACCACTGGTAATAATAGACCGATTGCTTGTGGATTAATTACCACACCTCTGGTCAATCTAAGACAAACACAATGTACAGTAAACGAACATATGTACAAGACATCTGTCAAAAAATGAAGTTCAGGGCCTGTTTTCACAAAGCTCCTTAATAAGTAAAAATGTCATAAAATTCCTTTAATTCAAAACAGTCTTTAAGTCTCTTGCTGTGTAATATTTAGGTATTTTAATATTGATAGGTTTAAAACAATTTAATATTACTACGGTGAGTAATCGTTTAACATTCTGTAAGCAGAAAACATCAGATTTCGTACAGAAAACTTGACCGGAAATTTTCCCTTAAGTACAGCTTTAGTTAAGATTGCTTTGCAAATATCGGCCCTGGCTTTCTTAGTGACTAGAAGCAATATCAAGCAGTCAAGCCATTTATCTGATTGATTCTGCGGTGTAGTGACCAGAAATAGTCTTGAGCGCAAAATTGTTGCATGTGCTTAACATTTCTGTATGGAAAACAATGGTTTAATGCTCAGTGCTAGACAGATATGTATTGGAGCCTCACTCTGGGAAAACTGGCCTTAATGCATGTGCGTAAAGTGTTGTCCCAGATTAGCCTGTGCAATCCGGAACGACACTTTCTGCATTAATGTTATTTTTTGTTTAAAGGCAGTCTCTTCTTAGTAAAAATCCAGTTAAGGTGGAAAGTGTTGTCCCTGATTATTCTGAGTTGACTGCGGAGGCTCATCGGGGATGACACTCCTCACATGCATTAAACCCGTTTTCCCAGAGCGCGTCTCATTTACTTTAAAGTTGTTAGTTGCTTTCACCATTTAATTAAACATAGGAAATTGTATGTGCAAGTAGACATTCATGATTTTATACATATTTATCTATACATGACATTCAAAGCATATACATTTTTTTTATTTTAAGTCCAATTTTTGTTTCTTTATATGAGATAACATGAGAACTCATCCTATAAAAGAACCATGCAAAATGCTTCTAAGATTCCGATTCACTGCCATATTGAAAAAGTTAATTTCATTATCAAATTCCCTTATAATTCCATTAGTATCATTCCATCATATAAGTTTAAAAGCATTGGTTTTTCCATCCATTTATGACACATACATTTTGCTGAGGAAATGTTTTGTGAAAGGGTTTATATTTGAAATTGTGAACAAAGTATGTAAACTGCTTTCAATATATAAACAGATTGTTAGATTTGTTGTGGGGGTTTCCATGTACAGTACATAGAACATTTTATACATTGATTGATTTTGTAAAACATATTTTGAAAATTACGTCATATGAAATGTTTTCGCCATGAAATATATCATTATGAGCACAGAAAAAATATAACTTATATAAATAAGAAATGGTTTGTTGTGTATCATTCACAGCATGTTTCTGAACTCCTTACCAATCCTTTATTTCATGAAAATGCCAAATATACCCTTATTTGTTTCATTAAGAAGATTTTAATGTCCCCCAGTCTATACTGGGGGACATATTGTTTTTGCCCTGTCTGTTTGTTGGTTTGTTTGTTGGTTTGCTTCAAACTTTTACATTTGCCATTTTTTTTGCAATATTGAACATAGCAACCTGATATTCGGCATGCATGTGTATCTAATGCAGCTGCACATTTTGAGTGGTGAAAGGTGAAGGTCAAGGTCATCCTTCAAGATCAAAGGTCAAATATATGGGTCAAAATCGCTCAAAAGGGGACATACACATCTTGTTTAGCAGAGTTTTTACATTATATCAGCCTCCATTACAAATTGTAAATTGATGTCCCTGATGTTAACATTGACCACATTTTGGGGGTCACAAGAACAATTTCTAGTCTGAAACTGCAATGCCAAGTACTTGGCTTGAATTCACCAAGGTTTAAAGTCTGTATTATAGACTTAGACTTAAGAAAAATCGTTTTATCCATAATTCGCATAATAAAACAATAACATTCAATATGAAGAGAACAACACAAAGATCACTTTTCATTAATTAAACATGATTTGATGTCTCTGAAAAATAGATTTTTCTTAAATTTTGGTAATATCTTTAATTTAGACTTAAAACGTTTTTTAATACGGGCCCAGGAACCAAACCCAGTTTCTGGTATGATACTTCTTGCCAAGCAATCAGTTGTCTAGCATCAAACATGTGGCAAGCACTAGAAAGTGTTTAAACATTACATTTTACCTAATGTAGTTAATAATTAAACCTTGCACACTAGGTATGGAACTTTTGGGTAGAGGCATGGAATCTCTTGGTTCAAGAATCTTGTACATTCTAGACTACGAGGGACCTCATGCATTCTCTACCAATGTCATTATGAAGCTTGTACATTACAGACTACTGGCGAGCTCATGCATCCTCAACCCAGATGTCGCTAGTAGGGGATGCCAACCTCAGAGCATTCAAAGTTTATAATGTTTTATCAACAATATAATTTTAAAAACATTTCAGCCTCGCTTTGTGATAAGGGGGTTTAATGCATGTGCATAAAGTGTCGTCCCAGATGAGCCTGATTACACTTTTCGCCGAAACTGGATTTTCATCAAGAAAAGTCTTCCTTTAAAAGAAAAATACAATAAAAGCAGAAAGTATTGTCCTTGAGTAGCCTGTGCAGACTGCACAGGCTAATCTGGGACGACACTTTTCGCACATGCATTAAACCCCCTTTTCACAGAGCGCGACTCAATTTTAAATACATTTCCTTTCTAACAAGTTTTGAAGACAGAAGCAGTAGTTAACAAATTTACCATAACTCATTTTACACTACCTTCACATCCAGGTTATCACAGTAAAATACTCATCTTTATAATACAGCACTTTTACTTATCTTCTTATATGAATATCTAACCAAATAATTAATATTAGAATTATATGCCTCGAGTTGAAAGGCCAAGATTGTATCATTGGCACAATTTTTTATTATCAATGCGTAATCCTTATGTTAACATTTAACACTATCATTCAATTATTGTGTGATTAATACTGCTTATTAAATACCAGGGCCAAAACACCCTTTTTGGGGAAGGGGCCTCAGCCTTTTTTTAGGGGAAAAATAGCGTGATTTTTTCTTACTTGGGGAAAATAAGAAATTTGTATTTTATTTGGATAATGNTTTTTTTTTTTTTTTTTTTTCCCTCAAATTGGAGTTTTTGAGTTCCATTTGGGGAAAAAAAGTGGTTATTTCGGTTGGGGAAGCAGCCGATATTCGGCTTCATGAAAGAAGGGTTTTTTGGCCCTGAATACATATCATTCAAATATATATATATATATATATATATATAATTTATTTGCTTTTTCTGGAAATACGTTTAGTAAATTCCCATCACTGTATGTTAACGTACCACAACAGAAGATAACAAACACTTCGTTATTCATACACTTATATTGCACAATAATTATACAAAATAATGAGTAATAAATTAAACAACTCTTATTAACAAGAAATCTCAAAGGAAATATATTACTGCTGGTTTTCAATACATGATACTTTGTACATGACTTTAATTTCAAAAATCGTAAATATAAGAATTTGCATTAGATATATAAATCATACATCAAAATTCTGCCACCTAAGACATATACCGAGGGTTAAACGGGCACGCTCGCAAACGCCTGTAAATACTGTCACAACATCTGGCAAATTTGTAGAGCTCGCCGAGATCCGTCGAATGACGTCAGTCCAGGCGTTATTGGATGTCAGATGGCAATGCCGGTGATGTCATAAGTTTCAACATTGATGTCATTGTAGACTTGGAATGCTGATACCAATATGAGAATACTGTCAAAATGCACAGGGACTTCAAAAATGTACGTACGTTCAGGGAATGTTTTTTAGAGGTACAACACATTTTTTTCATTAAATAAACTTACAATTAATAACATTTCCAATTAGCACATACGCATGCTACATGTATTGCGCAATAACTTGATAATGTATAGAATGCAAAAATCCATAAAATTAATTGGAACATTTACAATCTTAATGAAAAAGATTCAACAACATAATCATACACATTTTTGGAAAATACAAAAAAATTGTATGACAGAGTTATGCATTTTGTTTCTTCAAATAAAGCCAATATTGAAGGTGGCTTGTTGTTGCTGGCGATGACCAGCAGTACCTGTTATACTTTCTCATTCCCTTATATGAGTTCTGGGAAAACTGAGCTTAATGCATATGCGTAAAATGTAATTACAGATTAGCCTGTGTAGTCCTCACAGGCTAATCTGGGACAATAGTTTCCGCCTTAACTGGATTTTTGTTAAGAGACATCCTTAAAACAAAAACTTCCATAAAAGCAGAAAGTGTCTTCCCTGATAAGCCTGTGCAGATTGCAAAGGCTAACCTGAGATGACACTTTACGCACATGCATTAAACCCTGTTTTGTCACCTACCTACTTATCACAACTGCTGAAACAGAACTTGAATAATGACAGGAATTTCACAAACAATTTCGCACAAAACTATTACTAGAGAATGTTTACACTATTGACTTAAGTTATTAAAATCAACATAAAATTATGGAGCAGATTTCTTTTCACTCAATGAATATAAATGCTTTAGCAAACTATTATTGATAAAAAATTCTTCTTCAATATTAATACCCAAATATTTGTCCACTCAGATTGTAATGTCTCCATCTCATTTTCTTCCTCTATCCATAAGTCTTCCATATTTCAAATTTTCATTTCAATGATCTCAACTCAACCGAATAGCCCCTCCCTCTCATGTGTGAATCACATTTACTACTGTCAATCATACTGTTAGCACAGCCCACCCTCCAGTTCCTCATCATCCAATTGGACGGGAGCTCCGCCCCCTTCTACATTAGCTCCGCCCCTCACTCCTCCTGCTGCCATCGAGGCCACGCCCAGGTTTGGATCAGGCCTCTTGACTCCCCCCGGAATCACCAGTGACCGAGCTAATTTGTTGAACTGAAATATTTGTTGTCATTGTTGTAATAAGAATCAAACACAATGTACATTTTGTATACGGGTCACATGTACCAGACTCCTTAGAGTTTAGGATATTTTATGACAACATCATGAACTAACATTCTTGCCAATCAACCTAATGGTTTCTGTCACTTCAGTGCTGTTTAAGGAGTATGAACACTCATGGAATGGTATTCTGGCTACCAGTATGGTATATTTACCACATTGTCCATGTACTGGAAAGAAGTAATGTACCAGAATTGCTATATTTACCACATTGTCCATGTACTTAATGAGTGGAAGATTGAGTATTCTGCGTGCCGTTTCCTCGTCTCCACTGTCGTAAGCTTCCAGCAGTTCCTCGATAGCAGTCGCCTCTTCAGAGTCCCCAAACTGCGGGTACCTGAGCAAACCACAAGAAAATATGAGCCTCGCTCTGTGAAAAGGAGATTTAATGCTTGTGCGTAAAGTGTCCTCCCAGATTAGCCTGTGCAGTCCGCATAGGCTAATCAGGGACGACACTTTCCGCCTTAACTAGATTTTTGCTAAGAAGAGACTTTCGTTACAAGAAAAATATCATAAAAGCGGAAAGTGTCGTCCCTGATAAGCCTGTGCAGATTGCACAGGCTAATCTGGGACGACACTTTACGCACATGTATTAAACCCTTTTTCACAAAGAGAGGCTCATATACATGTAGGCAACATTGAAACTAAAACATGCAAGACAGCATTTAGTCGAAACTAGAACTGTAATTGCCATGCCTGTGATTCTTAACCCACAGCATGATGCTTTGCCAGTGGGCATTGAAAGTTAATTTGCCAACAATGAAGGTTTCCTACTTATGAAGTTTCATCATGATACCTTGATAACTATCATCTTGAAATTGTCAAATATTCTTCCTCAAATGCTAAATTATAATATGATCATAGGTGCTACCTAATTGATGGGCAAAAGCCTGTTTAAATACCTTTGTAGTGTTACATGTACATCAAATAAATGTACCAAATGTTCTGAATATATTTATCTTTAAGTTCATTTCATTTGCATCATTTTTTTTTTCTTTGCCATAGGAGTTCTGAGTTCATCCCAATTCTGTGTGCATGTATCTCTCCCAACAACACCAATAATTCATTAATTGGTTCTTCCCAGGAAATTAATGCAAGCGTTTTTTAATATGCATGACTTTCAATGAAACTGGGATTAGATTACAAAGATGTTTAAATTGAATACCTTCAACTTAACATATAACATGTATATCCTGCTTTGACATACATTGTATAGTCTGTAAATAAACAAGACTTCACCTATTGAAATATGTTTCTGCATAAGCAGGTATCTTAGTATTTTAAGTTTTGTACAGTAAATCAATATATGTACAGTATATAAATATGTATTTAATTTGTATATGGATACATGTAATTAACATTGAAACAGCACACTTTTGTCGTTGAACCATATGAATAATAAGTGACTCAGTTGTTGAGTCCGGCCAATATATTGCCCACTGTCAAACATTGCAAGTCAGGCATCTTGAAAAATGAGTTAGTTGTCTGGTACAGGCAAGATTGTATTCCTGGACAGCTGTCTGGAAATTTGGGTCAGTTGTCTATCACTTAATCTTATTGTCAATTATTTGCGACTAAGAGACATTTGTCTGGACTTAGAAAGTTGTTGTAAAGAACGACTGTTGTTTTCCACTGAGAGACATTTGTCTGGAATTTGTAAGTTGTTGTAAAGAACGACAGTTGTTTTTCACTGAGAGTCATTTGCCGTAAATTGAAATCCAGATTTCCTTCAAGGATCTATGTTTACGATACATGTTCCCAGTAAAGACTAAGAAAGTTGGTTATCCAGGTCAAATTTTATATCCTATGAGTTTTTGTGTAGTGAGTCCAAGTCTCCTGTATTGAGAAAAATACATAAATTCCATATGAAATTAAAAACTAATAAAACAGCGACAGAAGTTAAGTGCCATCAACCTTATAATTGCATTTATTAATTTAAAACCCATGTAACCTTATTGGACAGCTATCTGATTAGTCTTTGTTAGTAAATAAGGCAACACCTTCAATCTTATTAATTTTTATATTTTCTTGTCCAGAATGCCAAAAAAGTAAACATTGTACAACTATCTTGACAAAGAACCATTACTTTGCTTGTTTTTTTTTTATTGCAATGTTTGTAAACATTTCAACTTAATAAATTTTCCATGAGACATTTTAATGTTGCAGAAAAAAAAGGATAAAGAAATGATAACAAAGGCATGTCTGAGATTGCTTACTATTATTTTACAACCAATGCAGTTTGTTTTTTCGTTCAAATTAAGGTCCCGTAGGGTGACCAATTTCCCAATAAAAAAAGTATACATTTTTCCCGAATGGGACCTAAATATATGCACAATTGAAGGCCCCCACCACAATTAACAAAATCTCAACCTGGAGTTCATCTACCATCAAGCTCTAGGGTGCCGGTCAACTCATACTTTGGTCAACACGGTCCTATTTTGGTAAACTATTACATGTTTTTTGGTCAAGCTCTATAAGTTAAATTTTAGGAAATTTATTTAAATCACGTTTATTCTAAATTTTAAAGTTTTTGTTAGCAAAGAAAACCAACAACACTAATTTCTCAATTTGTGCCAAAACAACATGATTTTTCCCAATCCAAAGGGATCCGGCCCCATTCCCAAAATGATGAAAAAAACACTGCAAATGCATAACCTATGAAATTCTGCTATATACTTGGCCTCTATATAAATAAAATATATAAACATTTCTGTATTCCTCAAGTGCTACGATAACTGTAAATTGATAAATATAACACTAAAGTAAAATATAAAATATGTAAAAATTGTATTAATATTGAAAGAACTGAAATCGCTTTTTTTTAAAGCCATTTGAACTAGGGGCCGTTTTTTCTTGGGGCCCTTTCAGCTTGCACACGACATAATAATTTACTGGAATGAAACCTCAGACTGGATTATAATTAGGAGCAATAAGTTAAAAATATGGAACAAATGTAGTGAACCAGTCTGAATGTCATTAAAAAATTACAAGAGAAAGTACAAAGTGTTCCAATTGCAATAGGAAGAAAAAAAGGCGGTAAAAACGTACTTTTAGCAGATTAAAACATGTTTGTGGACATATTTAGTGTAATTAGCAGCAAAAGAATGGACTACAATGAATTATTTTCGGTTCAAGTATCTATATACACTCACAACAGCATCTGACAGAGTTGTATTTTAATGTTATTTCTCGTTAACTGTATCGCGAAAATTGATGATTTGTGAAGAAAAATTTCAAGTTGCATAGATATGTTGTTATGTTATGTCAAAAATTGATACAATTAAGCGGTCAAAGCTTTTGCCCATAATTTTCCCAAACTTGGTTTGATGAAAATAGTGGGAACATATTTTTTTATATGCCTCTCACTTGGGAAAATTGCAAACAAAATGCATGTGACCTTATGTATTAAATCAGTGGTTTTTCACCTTATTGTTTTTTTGCAGAAGAGTTTATATCGACTTACCTCCCTGCAGATCTGAAGAACTGTTCTGCTGCCACATAGTCCTCTAGGGTCAGTTTCACGAGTACAACCGCCAGCACCAGCTTGGCTATCATGGCGTAGTTCTCACTCGCTGCATGGAACTCTATCTCCTTACACAGACACTGGGCACCCTCCTCGTATCTGGAATAACATGAGCAGATTTCTGGGAAAACTGGGCTTAATGCATGTGCGTAAGGCGTCATCACAGATCAGCCTGTGCAGTCGACATAGGCTAATCCAGGACAACACTTTCCGCTTTTATGAAATTTTTCGTTTACAATAAGTCTTTTCTAAACAAACAACCAGTTTCTGCAGAAAGTGTCGTCCCTAATTAGCCTATGCTAAAGAACTGCACAGGCTAATCTGGGACTACAATTTACGCACACGCATTAAGCCCAGTTTTTCCCAGAACGAGGCTTACATGGAACTAACATTATTATACACGGCATCAATTGTCTTGTGGCATCACTTGACCGGCAGTCTTCAATATTACGGCCAAAAAACCCATTTATGCCTAGTGGACTCTCCCATCCTTCTAAATTTGATCAATTTATTTCCAAAATTAGGGATGTTTAGTATATTTATTTCTATATTTAGAATATTTCTAACAGAAATTCCTTTAAGCAAACAGCGCAGACCCTGATGAGACGCCGCATCATGCAGCGTCTCATCTGGGTCTACGCTGCTCTCCAAGGCCTTTTTTCTAGAGGCTAGGCATAAATGGGTTAATGTTCAAAGCTATCATTGGGTGACATTCTGTTTGTGATTACATAAACATGTTTGTACGTTTTTTGTCATTGATAATTTAATTTAATATTAATCGTCCTCTTCAATTATGTAAAAAATACCCCAAAAGTTTGGCGTTTGTCCTGTGCTTATTGTTTTATCAGTCAAATGACCAAGGTCAAACAACACAATGCTTTAATTTCAGGCAACAAATCAATTCATTCATTCTTTCATTCATTTATTTCATATTTTAACAATTTGTAAAACATGGTGCATAAAGCATATATTACACATAAAATAAGTTGTATCTGATTATGGCATAAGAAATAGCAAATATATAATTTAAATAGCATCAACAGTTGATAAATCAAGCATACAGAGATACAGGTTTATAAAATTCAACAAATTTAATAACTTATACAAATTTGAGACAGTAAAATTAATAATATTATTATTGGTAAATAATTGTTAAATATATATATATATGTGTACTACAGATTTAAACCATGTCACAAATATTAAAATACAAGGATAGCACAAAAAAGGAAGTAAATCCTTATTTCCGTTGTGGTCCTTAATATATTTTAATATAGTTGACCTAGGAACAACAACTAATTAAACATTTATGAGTAAAATTAAATACTTCTTTAATCTCAGAGATCATTATCATAGACATGAAGTAAATATCACAGAATATACATTGAATTACTTTGAACTATTAAAATACAAATAAAAACTGTGGGTCAAAATTTTTAAACACTTAAATATAGTTCATTCTGATGAAACTTTAATTCGAAATTAAGCTCACACAGTGCACTTAATTTCATTTAACAAAATTACCCCAACTCATTTGATGACTAAATAAGGTCAAGTTTAGTTTTTGATGAACACATCAAACAAACCTAAATCCAGCAAAACCAAGAGATGTGTTTGTCAGAAACACAATGCCCCCTATTGCGCCGCTTTGAAATAAAATTTCAATATATCATTTGGCAGGTTTAGAAATTATCTCCCTTTTAAAGCTTATTACTTCCCTTGGATTGTATTTTTTTACCTTTGACCTTGAAGGATGACCTTGACCTTTCACCACTCAAAATGTGCAGCTCCATGAGATACACATGCATGCCAAATATCAAGTTGCTATCTTCAATATTGCAAAAGTTATGGCCAACTTTAAAGTTATCGGATGGACGGACGGACAGACGGACTGACAGTTCAACTGCTATATGCCACCCTACCGGGGGCATAAAAACTAAAAATGTGTCATTGACACTGATGCCGATACAACAGATGTTTAGACCAAGACACTATAAATTTTATTGTGAAAAACAGATAATGGCCATAATTCTGCCAAAAGTGGTCACTGCCAAAATTCCTTTCTTTAAAATCATCAATACGTTACATGAGCGTTTTAGCGAGATTCACCCAGAAGGTAAAGAGGTTTTGATAACACAAGCTTCAGGGGACTAAATATTCGTAAGTGGAAAAACAGACAAAGGGCCATAATTCTCTTTAACTTGTTGTGGCAAAACTTCCTTTCTAAACAGACATCTACACATTAAGGTTATTCAACTTTGAAAGTTTGAGTGAGATCTACCCAGTAATTAAAGCAATAATCACAGCAAAGTTAGCCCACGTGGCCCTATCAGCCGACTCTTGGGACTTCAAAACACAAGCTTCAGAATGTACATACCGAGGAACAGACCGACAAGTGCAATGATTAATGCCTCCCTCTCTGTGGGGGCAAAATACTACATGCTATGGTTTAATGTTTAACTTAGAATGTGAAGATTTATAAAGCAAATATGGAGTATTTAGAGATATGATGTAAGCTTTGGAAGAAGATTATCTTATCTTAAAAAGCTGAAAAACATGGTAGCAATAAGCTTAGAAATACTTCATAGCACTGGAGTCAACATAGGCATACCTTTGCAATCTCAAGAGTATCCTCCCAGCTTTCCCAATGCTCTCGGCACTCTGACGTGGATGGTCCTCAATCTGAAAGGGAATCAACCTCAATATCAACCCTCAATCTGAATGGCAATCAACCGCAATATCAACCCTCAATCTGAATGGGAATCAACCTCAATATCAACCCTTAATCTGAATGTGAATCAACCTCAATATCAACCCTCAATCTGAATGGTTATCAACTTCAATATCAACCCTCAATCTGAGTGGTAATCAACCTCAATATCAACCCTCAATCTAAATGGTAACAAACCTCAATATCAACCCTCAATCTGAATGGGAATCAACCTCAATATCAACCCTTAATCTGAATAGGAATCAACCTTAATATCAACCCTTAATCTGAATAGGAAATAACCTCAATAGCAACCCACAATCTGAAAGGGAATCAACTTCAATATCAACCCTCAATCTCAATGGGAATCAACCTCAATATCATCCCTGAATCTGAATGGAAATGAACCTCAATATCAACCCTCAATCTACATGGGAATGAACCTCAATATCAACCCTCAATCTGAATGGAAATCAACCTCAATATCAACCCTCAATCTGAATAGGAATGAACCTCAATATCAACCCTCAATCTGAATAGGAATCAACCTCAATATCAACCCAAAATCTGAAAGGGAATCAACCTCAATATCAACCCTCAATCTAAATGGGAATCAACCTCAATATCAACCCTCAGTCTAAATGGGAATCAACCTCAATATCAACCACCAATCTGAAATCTACATGGGAATCAACCTCAATATCAACCCTCAATCTGAATGGGAATCAACCTCAATATCAACCACCAATCTGAATGGTAATCAACCTCAATATCAACCCTCAATCTGAATAGGAATGAACCTCAATATCAACCCTCAATCTAAATGGGATTTAACCTCAATATCAACCCTCAATCTAAATGGGATTTAACCTCAATATCAACCTTCAATCTAAATGGGATTTAACCTCAATATCAACCCTCAATCTACATGGGAATCAACCTCAATATCAACCCTCAATCTACATGGGAAAACGGGGAATTAACCTCAATATCAACCCTCAATCTTAATAGGAATCAACCTCAATATCAACCCTCAATCTGAATGGGAATCAACCTCAATATCAACCCTCAACCTAACATTAAAATGTTCAGTATGGTTGAGCAAGCAAGAATTCCTTTATATTCACTGGACTTGCGAGCAAGATAGTTTCCGTTTTTTAAACCATTATGCCTTATTTTGTCATTTGCCAAATAAACCAATGGGTACAAGTAAGTATAAGTACGCACATTCAACTTGCCAGAAGATAGCAAAAAAGAGTATTTTGGCATAGGTACTAAGTTATATTTGGCTAATTGATCCAGTGGTAGATCTCTTCAGTTTTACCAACAGTTCAATGTATAAGCCGCACTCTGGTTAAAAGGGGCTTAATGCATGTGAGTAAAGTTTCATCCCAGATTAGCCTGTGCAGTCGCACAAGCTTACCAGGGACGACTCTTTCGGCTTTTATGGCTTTTTCGTATAAAGGAAGTTTCTTCTTAGCAAAAATCCGCTTAAGGCAGAAAGTATTGCGGACTGCACAGGCTAATCTGGGACGACACTTAACACACATGCATTAAACCCTGTTTTCCCAGAGCGAGGCTCGTATCAATCTTACATCAGCAACATCAGAGGCTTTCTTGTACAAGTCAGCTGCTCTTGCCGGGTGAGACTGCTCTACCATTCTGAAATCAGAGAGGTTTAATTAACTAACAAGAGGGCCATGGTCACCCTGGTCTCTCACCTAAGTAGTATTAATGTTAGTAAGGGTTGTTAATGTTGTTTTGTGAAAAGAAAGGGTTTGTTGTTTCGGCAGATATATAAATATATGCATCTGACATTAGTAATTTTTTGTGTGTGTTTATGTTGTTTGAAATAGACAAAACTGGAACCTTTTTCAAACTCCTCTAAGATATCATTGGGATACGTGTTCTGACCAAGTTTCATGAAGATTTGACAATAAATGTGGCCTCTTAGAGTGTTCACAAAGTAAATGTTGACAACGCACGATGGACAAAAGCACACCATGAGCATGTTGTGCTCAGGTGAGCTAAAATAAGACAGAGATTGATTGTAAGTGAAAAACTTACTGCTCAGTTCGCTCTAGGCAGGGATATGGTTTCATCAAATTTTCTTTTACACTTTGAGACAGGTTATGGCTCAATCAGCATTGCTTTTACACCTCTGGTAAGGGTTTGTCCCTATCAATATTGCTTTTACACCTCTAGTAAGTGTATGACTTTATCAATATTTCTATTACACCTCTAGTAAGGGTATACCCCTATCAATATTTCTATTATACCTCTAGTAAGGGTATGCCCCTATCAAAATTGCTTTTATACCTCTAGTAAGGGTATGACTTCATCAATATTTCTTTTAGACTTCAAAGCAGTTAACAGTTATATACCAGTAAATATTACTTAGACACTTCTAAGCACGATAGAACCGTATCTATATTTCTTGGAAAACAACATTTCAAACCCATATCCTTTTTGACTGAATGTTATATGGAGCCATGCAGGGCTTTTTTTCTTGATTTCGGGAAAGGGTCTGGCCTTCCATTTTGGGGCAAAAATTCTCAAAGTAAGCTTGAACTTTGGGGAAAATTGCATCATTTTAAAGAAATTCTCTTAGGGGAAGGGGCCTTTCTCTTGGGGGAAGGGGCCTATATAAGGCCCTTGCTAAAGAATAAAAAAAAGCGCTGCCACGATACTCACTTGGCAGCCTTTTCAAGACACAGAGCGGCTGTATCTGGCGTGCCATGCTCCTGGAACATGAGGGCAGCTTGCTCCATCAGCCGTACAGCCAGATCCATCTCTCCACTCTCCTTGCTCAGCAGGCCCGCTTGTTCATACGACCTACAAGAGACCATCTTGTTCATATGACCTACAAGAGACCATCTTGTTCATATGACCTACAAGAGACCATCTTGTTCATATGACCTACAAGAGACCATCTTGTTCATATGACCTACAAGAGACCATCTTGTTCATATGACCTACAAGAGACCATCTTGTTCATATGACCTACAAGAGACCATCTTGTTCATATGACCTACAAGAGACCATCTTGTTCATATGACCTACAAGAGACCATCTTGTTCATATGACCTACAAGAGACCATCTTGTTCATATGACCTACAAGAGACCATCTTGTTCATATGACCTACAAGAGACCATCTTGTTCATATGACCTACAAGAGACCATCTTGTTCATATGACCTACAAGAGACCATCTTGTTCATATGACCTACAAGAGACCATCTTGTTCATATGACCTACAAGAGACCATCTTGTTCATATGACCTACAAGAGACCATCTTGTTCATATGACCTACAAGAGACCATCTTGTTCATATGACCTACAAGAGACCATCTTGTTCATATGACCTACAAGAGACCATCTTGTTCATATGACCTACAAGAGACCATCTTGTTCATATGACCTACAAGAGACCATCTTGTTCATATGACCTACAAGAGACCATCTTGTTCATATGACCTACAAGAGACCATCTTGTTCATATGACCTACAAGAGACCATCTTGTTCATATGACCTACAAGAGACCATCTTGTTCATATGACCTACAAGAGACCATCTTGTTCATATGACCTACAAGAGACCATCTTGTTCATATGACCTACAAGAGACCATCTTGTTCATATGACCTACAAGAGACCATCTTGTTCATATGACCTACAAGAGACCATCTTGTTCATATGACCTACAAGAGACCATCTTGTTCATATGACCTACAAGAGACCATCTTGTTCATATGACCTACAAGAGACCATCTTGTTCATATGACCTACAAGAGACCATCTTGTTCATATGACCTACAAGAGACCATCTTGTTCATATGACCTACAAGAGACCATCTTGTTCATATGACCTACAAGAGACCATCTTGTTCATATGACCTACAAGAGACCATCTTGTTCATATGACCTACAAGAGACCATCTTGTTCATATGACCTACAAGAGACCATCTTGTTCATATGACCTACAAGAGACCATCTTGTTCATATGACCTACAAGAGACCATCTTGTTCATATGACCTACAAGAGACCATCTTGTTCATATGACCTACAAGAGACCATCTTGTTCATATGACCTACAAGAGACCATCTTGTTCATATGACCTACAAGAGACCATCTTGTTCATATGACCTACAAGAGACCATCTTGTTCATATGACCTACAAGAGACCATCTTGTTCATATGACCTACAAGAGACCATCTTGTTCATATGACCTACAAGAGACCATCTTGTTCATATGACCTACAAGAGACCATCTTGTTCATATGACCTACAAGAGACCATCTTGTTCATATGACCTACAAGAGACCATCTTGTTCATATGACCTACAAGAGACCATCTTGTTCATATGACCTACAAGAGACCATCTTGTTCATATGACCTACAAGAGACCATCTTGTTCATATGACCTACAAGAGACCATCTTGTTCATATGACCTACAAGAGACCATCTTGTTCATATGACCTACAAGAGACCATCTTGTTCATATGACCTACAAGAGACCATCTTGTTCATATGACCTACAAGAGACCATCTTGTTCATATGACCTACAAGAGACCATCTTGTTCATATGACCTACAAGAGACCATCTTGTTCATATGACCTACAAGAGACCATCTTGTTCATATGACCTACAAGAGACCATCTTGTTCATATGACCTACAAGAGACCATCTTGTTCATATGACCTACAAGAGACCATCTTGTTCATATGACCTACAAGAGACCATCTTGTTCATATGACCTACAAGAGACCATCTTGTTCATATGACCTACAAGAGACCATCTTGTTCATATGACCTACAAGAGACCATCTTGTTCATATGACCTACAAGAGACCATCTTGTTCATATGACCTACAAGAGACCATCTTGTTCATATGACCTACAAGAGACCATCTTGTTCATATGACCTACAAGAGACCATCTTGTTCATATGACCTACAAGAGACCATCTTGTTCATATGACCTACAAGAGACCATCTTGTTCATATGACCTACAAGAGACCATCTTGTTCATATGACCTACAAGAGACCATCTTGTTCATATGACCTACAAGAGACCATCTTGTTCATATGACCTACAAGAGACCATCTTGTTCATATGACCTACAAGAGACCATCTTGTTCATATGACCTACAAGAGACCATCTTGTTCATATGACCTACAAGAGACCATCTTGTTCATATGACCTACAAGAGACCATCTTGTTCATATGACCTACAAGAGACCATCTTGTTCATATGACCTACAAGAGACCATCTTGTTCATATGACCTACAAGAGACCATCTTGTTCATATGACCTACAAGAGACCATCTTGTTCATATGACCTACAAGAGACCATCTTGTTCATATGACCTACAAGAGACCATCTTGTTCATATGACCTACAAGAGACCATCTTGTTCATATGACCTACAAGAGACCATCTTGTTCATATGACCTACAAGAGACCATCTTGTTCATATGACCTACAAGAGACCATCTTGTTCATATGACCTACAAGAGACCATCTTGTTCATATGACCTACAAGAGACCATCTTGTTCATATGACCTACAAGAGACCATCTTGTTCATATGACCTACAAGAGACCATCTTGTTCATATGACCTACAAGAGACCATCTTGTTCATATGACCTACAAGAGACCATCTTGTTCATATGACCTACAAGAGACCATCTTGTTCATATGACCTACAAGAGACCATCTTGTTCATATGACCTACAAGAGACCATCTTGTTCATATGACCTACAAGAGACCATCTTGTTCATATGACCTACAAGAGACCATCTTGTTCATATGACCTACAAGAGACCATCTTGTTCATATGACCTACAAGAGACCATCTTGTTCATATGACCTACAAGAGACCATCTTGTTCATATGACCTACAAGAGACCATCTTGTTCATATGACCTACAAGAGACCATCTTGTTCATATGACCTACAAGAGACCATCTTGTTCATATGACCTACAAGAGACCATCTTGTTCATATGACCTACAAGAGACCATCTTGTTCATATGACCTACAAGAGACCATCTTGTTCATATGACCTACAAGAGACCATCTTGTTCATATGACCTACAAGAGACCATCTTGTTCATATGACCTACAAGAGACCATCTTGTTCATATGACCTACAAGAGACCATCTTGTTCATATGACCTACAAGAGACCATCTTGTTCATATGACCTACAAGAGACCATCTTGTTCATATGACCTACAAGAGACCATCTTGTTCATATGACCTACAAGAGACCATCTTGTTCATATGACCTACAAGAGACCATCTTGTTCATATGACCTACAAGAGACCATCTTGTTCATATGACCTACAAGAGACCATCTTGTTCATATGACCTACAAGAGACCATCTTGTTCATATGACCTACAAGAGACCATCTTGTTCATATGACCTACAAGAGACCATCTTGTTCATATGACCTACAAGAGACCATCTTGTTCATATGACCTACAAGAGACCATCTTGTTCATATGACCTACAAGAGACCATCTTGTTCATATGACCTACAAGAGACCATCTTGTTCATATGACCTACAAGAGACCATCTTGTTCATATGACCTACAAGAGACCATCTTGTTCATATGACCTACAAGAGACCATCTTGTTCATATGACCTACAAGAGACCATCTTGTTCATATGACCTACAAGAGACCATCTTGTTCATATGACCTACAAGAGACCATCTTGTTCATATGACCTACAAGAGACCATCTTGTTCATATGACCTACAAGAGACCATCTTGTTCATATGACCTACAAGAGACCATCTTGTTCATATGACCTACAAGAGACCATCTTGTTCATATGACCTACAAGAGACCATCTTGTTCATATGACCTACAAGAGACCATCTTGTTCATATGACCTACAAGAGACCATCTTGTTCATATGACCTACAAGAGACCATCTTGTTCATATGACCTACAAGAGACCATCTTGTTCATATGACCTACAAGAGACCATCTTGTTCATATGACCTACAAGAGACCATCTTGTTCATATGACCTACAAGAGACCATCTTGTTCATATGACCTACAAGAGACCATCTTGTTCATATGACCTACAAGAGACCATCTTGTTCATATGACCTACAAGAGACCATCTTGTTCATATGACCTACAAGAGACCATCTTGTTCATATGACCTACAAGAGACCATCTTGTTCATATGACCTACAAGAGACCATCTTGTTCATATGACCTACAAGAGACCATCTTGTTCATATGACCTACAAGAGACCATCTTGTTCATATGACCTACAAGAGACCATCTTGTTCATATGACCTACAAGAGACCATCTTGTTCATATGACCTACAAGAGACCATCTTGTTCATATGACCTACAAGAGACCATCTTGTTCATATGACCTACAAGAGACCATCTTGTTCATATGACCTACAAGAGACCATCTTGTTCATATGACCTACAAGAGACCATCTTGTTCATATGACCTACAAGAGACCATCTTGTTCATATGACCTACAAGAGACCATCTTGTTCATATGACCTACAAGAGACCATCTTGTTCATATGACCTACAAGAGACCATCTTGTTCATATGACCTACAAGAGACCATCTTGTTCATATGACCTACAAGAGACCATCTTGTTCATATGACCTACAAGAGACCATCTTGTTCATATGACCTACAAGAGACCATCTTGTTCATATGACCTACAAGAGACCATCTTGTTCATATGACCTACAAGAGACCATCTTGTTCATATGACCTACAAGAGACCATCTTGTTCATATGACCTACAAGAGACCATCTTGTTCATATGACCTACAAGAGACCATCTTGTTCATATGACCTACAAGAGACCATCTTGTTCATATGACCTACAAGAGACCATCTTGTTCATATGACCTACAAGAGACCATCTTGTTCATATGACCTACAAGAGACCATCTTGTTCATATGACCTACAAGAGACCATCTTGTTCATATGACCTACAAGAGACCATCTTGTTCATATGACCTACAAGAGACCATCTTGTTCATATGACCTACAAGAGACCATCTTGTTCATATGACCTACAAGAGACCATCTTGTTCATATGACCTACAAGAGACCATCTTGTTCATATGACCTACAAGAGACCATCTTGTTCATATGACCTACAAGAGACCATCTTGTTCATATGACCTACAAGAGACCATCTTGTTCATATGACCTACAAGAGACCATCTTGTTCATATGACCTACAAGAGACCATCTTGTTCATATGACCTACAAGAGACCATCTTGTTCATATGACCTACAAGAGACCATCTTGTTCATATGACCTACAAGAGACCATCTTGTTCATATGACCTACAAGAGACCATCTTGTTCATATGACCTACAAGAGACCATCTTGTTCATATGACCTACAAGAGACCATCTTGTTCATATGACCTACAAGAGACCATCTTGTTCATATGACCTACAAGAGACCATCTTGTTCATATGACCTACAAGAGACCATCTTGTTCATATGACCTACAAGAGACCATCTTGTTCATATGACCTACAAGAGACCATCTTGTTCATATGACCTACAAGAGACCATCTTGTTCATATGACCTACAAGAGACCATCTTGTTCATATGACCTACAAGAGACCATCTTGTTCATATGACCTACAAGAGACCATCTTGTTCATATGACCTACAAGAGACCATCTTGTTCATATGACCTACAAGAGACCATCTTGTTCATATGACCTACAAGAGACCATCTTGTTCATATGACCTACAAGAGACCATCTTGTTCATATGACCTACAAGAGACCATCTTGTTCATATGACCTACAAGAGACCATCTTGTTCATATGACCTACAAGAGACCATCTTGTTCATATGACCTACAAGAGACCATCTTGTTCATATGACCTACAAGAGACCATCTTGTTCATATGACCTACAAGAGACCATCTTGTTCATATGACCTACAAGAGACCATCTTGTTCATATGACCTACAAGAGACCATCTTGTTCATATGACCTACAAGAGACCATCTTGTTCATATGACCTACAAGAGACCATCTTGTTCATATGACCTACAAGAGACCATCTTGTTCATATGACCTACAAGAGACCATCTTGTTCATATGACCTACAAGAGACCATCTTGTTCATATGACCTACAAGAGACCATCTTGTTCATATGACCTACAAGAGACCATCTTGTTCATATGACCTACAAGAGACCATCTTGTTCATATGACCTACAAGAGACCATCTTGTTCATATGACCTACAAGAGACCATCTTGTTCATATGACCTACAAGAGACCATCTTGTTCATATGACCTACAAGAGACCATCTTGTTCATATGACCTACAAGAGACCATCTTGTTCATATGACCTACAAGAGACCATCTTGTTCATATGACCTACAAGAGACCATCTTGTTCATATGACCTACAAGAGACCATCTTGTTCATATGACCTACAAGAGACCATCTTGTTCATATGACCTACAAGAGACCATCTTGTTCATATGACCTACAAGAGACCATCTTGTTCATATGACCTACAAGAGACCATCTTGTTCATATGACCTACAAGAGACCATCTTGTTCATATGACCTACAAGAGACCATCTTGTTCATATGACCTACAAGAGACCATCTTGTTCATATGACCTACAAGAGACCATCTTGTTCATATGACCTACAAGAGACCATCTTGTTCATATGACCTACAAGAGACCATCTTGTTCATATGACCTACAAGAGACCATCTTGTTCATATGACCTACAAGAGACCATCTTGTTCATATGACCTACAAGAGACCATCTTGTTCATATGACCTACAAGAGACCATCTTGTTCATATGACCTACAAGAGACCATCTTGTTCATATGACCTACAAGAGACCATCTTGTTCATATGACCTACAAGAGACCATCTTGTTCATATGACCTACAAGAGACCATCTTGTTCATATGACCTACAAGAGACCATCTTGTTCATATGACCTACAAGAGACCATCTTGTTCATATGACCTACAAGAGACCATCTTGTTCATATGACCTACAAGAGACCATCTTGTTCATATGACCTACAAGAGACCATCTTGTTCATATGACCTACAAGAGACCATCTTGTTCATATGACCTACAAGAGACCATCTTGTTCATATGACCTACAAGAGACCATCTTGTTCATATGACCTACAAGAGACCATCTTGTTCATATGACCTACAAGAGACCATCTTGTTCATATGACCTACAAGAGACCATCTTGTTCATATGACCTACAAGAGACCATCTTGTTCATATGACCTACAAGAGACCATCTTGTTCATATGACCTACAAGAGACCATCTTGTTCATATGACCTACAAGAGACCATCTTGTTCATATGACCTACAAGAGACCATCTTGTTCATATGACCTACAAGAGACCATCTTGTTCATATGACCTACAAGAGACCATCTTGTTCATATGACCTACAAGAGACCATCTTGTTCATATGACCTACAAGAGACCATCTTGTTCATATGACCTACAAGAGACCATCTTGTTCATATGACCTACAAGAGACCATCTTGTTCATATGACCTACAAGAGACCATCTTGTTCATATGACCTACAAGAGACCATCTTGTTCATATGACCTACAAGAGACCATCTTGTTCATATGACCTACAAGAGACCATCTTGTTCATATGACCTACAAGAGACCATCTTGTTCATATGACCTACAAGAGACCATCTTGTTCATATGACCTACAAGAGACCATCTTGTTCATATGACCTACAAGAGACCATCTTGTTCATATGACCTACAAGAGACCATCTTGTTCATATGACCTACAAGAGACCATCTTGTTCATATGACCTACAAGAGACCATCTTGTTCATATGACCTACAAGAGACCATCTTGTTCATATGACCTACAAGAGACCATCTTGTTCATATGACCTACAAGAGACCATCTTGTTCATATGACCTACAAGAGACCATCTTGTTCATATGACCTACAAGAGACCATCTTGTTCATATGACCTACAAGAGACCATCTTGTTCATATGACCTACAAGAGACCATCTTGTTCATATGACCTACAAGAGACCATCTTGTTCATATGACCTACAAGAGACCATCTTGTTCATATGACCTACAAGAGACCATCTTGTTCATATGACCTACAAGAGACCATCTTGTTCATATGACCTACAAGAGACCATCTTGTTCATATGACCTACAAGAGACCATCTTGTTCATATGACCTACAAGAGACCATCTTGTTCATATGACCTACAAGAGACCATCTTGTTCATATGACCTACAAGAGACCATCTTGTTCATATGACCTACAAGAGACCATCTTGTTCATATGACCTACAAGAGACCATCTTGTTCATATGACCTACAAGAGACCATCTTGTTCATANTTAATCGTCAGGGGAAGAAGGAATTACTATCAATAAACGCCTTATGTTGATAACAGTATTGCTTTCAAGATATCAAATTACACGAATTTTAGGGAAAGAAACAAATGAAAATGGTAAATGCTTTGTCTTGCATTGTGAGACAAATCTACCGAAATAGTATAGTGTCCATGATCGATGGGAAATCATTTAATTATCTAACCACACAAGTGTGACGTACGCAGTCAGTCTGTCTGAAAATCTTTCCTGCAAGCCAGAATAGGCTACCGACATTTGCCAGTTTGTTATAAATAACGCAGTGTGACTTCAATTTTCTATCGGAAAGTATTTAGGTTTGATGTTCCATTTTTACAAGGCAACAAGATTTGTAAAGACCCGCGTCATGCAAAATATGGGACTTATGCAATATGTTGCCAACGTAGCTACAGTCCAGCCTGCTTGTACACACAGTCTGGTCAGGAAATGCATACTGAGGAGGATACTCAGGAGATGCCATGAAACCTTGCGTGCTTTTTTTTATAGCGGAAAGCATAGCCCCTGAACAGACTGCGCATGCTGGCCTTGAGTTACACTGGCCGCATATGCCATAAGACCAATTTTCGCATGACACAGATGTAACAATGTTTTTTGAATGTGTGGAAAGAAAACTGTGTCTTAAACAATTATCAAATGGTGATATTTTCAAATGCTCTCTATCAGGTCCGCGCGGCATAGCACCTAAGTTTTACGCTACGTTCGGTTTATAGAAACGCACTTAAGCATTTAGGAAAACGTACGTAACTTTATACGTATGTAAATTTTCGTCCGTAAAGTTACGCATTGTACCAGAAACGGTCCCCTGATGTTTATTCTTGCACACTGCGCTAAAATTAGTCCTGTTCCCCTTACGCACCAATACCGGTATGTTCCCTGAATGTATCCTATACAGTACCGTATACAGTCTTTTAATAATGCTAAAAAATTCGTCTTAATTCTTTACATCTTTAGATTTAAAGTTATTGGCAAGTTTTAATGGACGAAAATTACAAAGAGAAAACTGCCTTTTGTACACACAGAGGCTTGTTTGAGTTTAACAAAATGCCTTTCGGACTCTCCAATGCTTCTAAAGTGTAATCATAATGATTGTGACAATAAGGACAAAATGAAAAACAAACAAGTTAAAAGTGTGTTAAAACAGTTTATTAATTTTATTGCAGTTCATGAGTTAACAGTTCTATATGATAACCAATAGAAAATCACAATAAAACATATTAGTTACTGATTTATTGCATATTTTCAATAATTTGCAGGGCAAGTACATATTTCAATAAGGCAAGTGAATATTCTTAGCTACTCGCCCTGCAGGGCAGGTTGCTGAAAAAAAATGTGTCGACCCCTGAGGAGTTGGACACACAACACATTTTAGGTACCATGAGCTAGCTGCGCCAGGCTCCTGCTAATTAATATCACTGCATTTCATCAAATAAGCAGCACTTTAGGAGCTTAACACATATGCGTAATGTGTCGTCCCAGATTAGCCTGTGCAGTCAGCACAGGTTTATAAGGAACGACACTTTACGCTTTTATGGATTTTTTTGTGTATTGAAAGGTTGGAAGGATGGAATGGAAAGCAAGGGGCTGAGGGTCAATATAAAGAAGACAAAGCTCATGATCACCAGCCCTGGACTGAATCTTCTGCGTGACAAGGGAGCATATCCCTATGCGGTATGTAGGAGTGGAGTGAACTCGATTGAGTGTACCCAGTGCGAACTGTGGGTGCACAAAAAGTACAGTGGCATCAAGGGAAGAATTACCAGCATCCCGGACTATGTATGTCCGAGATGCCTGGACCAGGCACGTCCAATTGATGAGAGACCAGTTACCCAGGTGGTAGTTGTTGGCTCACAGCTTGATGTTGAGGTCAGCTTCTTCTATCTGGATGATACCTATGTGCTGGGGGAGGCTGCGAACTTGCCATCATCACCAGATGCTGCACTGCCTGGGGAAAGTTTTAGAAGCTCCTACCAATACTGACTTCGAAGCATGTTTCCCTTAAAATCTGTGGAAAAGTGTTCAATGCTTGTGTCCGTTCTGCCATGTAACATGGTAGTGAAGCTTGAGCACCATCCGCTTCTGATCTACAACGACTTAGTAGAAACAACACAGCAATGGCCCGCTTGATCTGCGGCGTCAAACCTGACGACGGAGTTGACACTGACACACTGTATGGTAAACTAGGGATACAAGAAGTCATGGCATCACTGAGAGCCAGACGTCTGAGGTGGTATGGGCATGTCGAGCTTGCCACTTCTTTCATCAACTCAATCACGGAGATGGCCATCCCTGATGGTAGAGGTAGAGGAAGACCAACAAAATCGTGGTGTGATGTGTTAAGGATGACCTGCACACTTGTGGCATGGGAGACCCACAGAACAGAGGAGCGTGTAAATCAGGGGTTAGACGCTCTAGCCGCCTGCTGCCTACCCCAGCTTGGCAGCTACTGGGACTAATCCCGCAGCAGATGACAAATAAGCTCAGGATCAAGTCAAGTAAAAGTCTACTGCAAACAAAAATTCAGATTAGGTGGAAAGTGTGGACCCTGATAGGCCTGTGCGGACTGCTTAGGCTAATCTGGGACGACACTTTACTCACCTGCATTAAGCGCGGCTCATACACATTTTGTACATGTTTTTCAGCATGAATATGGTGAAGAGTCATCTGTTGAGCCGGAACACGTTGAGCAGTACAATAATTGGCGTGATCCCCAGAGAGCCGTCGGATGAGGGCCATGTAAGAATCAGGCCTTTTTAACCCTTTAAATACTTAGATACGCATTTTGACACATGGGTAGTTCATAAGAAAATCAAATTAAATTGAAGGCCTTTCTTACTAGATTCAAGTTTTAAAGGCTTCATTTTTCAACCATAAGATACTGATGAGCAGCAAACAGCATAAAACCTGAACAGACTGCGAGGTACTCGCAGGCTGTTCTTGTTTTATGCTGATTGCAAAAGCAATTTTCACTTAACTTCTGAGCAGGAAAGGGTTTATGAAAATGTCATAAAGAAATCATCAGCTGACATAATTTCTTTAAGTACCACAGGGCTCAACATTTATATTTCAATCCATTTGTCCAGTCGGACAAAATTTATATAGTTATATTTGCACAGAAGTTTTATTTTTAAAATCATTAGCCGGATTTTTTTCTAAAAAATCTCGGCTTATAGATTGATGTTGTCGGGCGGGCGGGGTGGCGGGGTGGCGGCGTGCTCGAAAATGTTAAAGTTCTTATTTCATGGTATAACTTTGGTATGCTTGGACCTAGAGTCTTCAAACTTGACATGAAGGTTGGCCAGGATTAACAGATGACCACTGGTCATTTCAAGGTCATTCATTTGAAGGTGAAGGTCACTGTGACCTTCAATATAAAAAATGTTAAAGTTGTTATAACTTTGGTATGCTTGGACCTAGAGTCTTGAAACTTGACATGAAGGTTGGCCATAACTAGTTAGTAACCACTGGTCATTTCAAGGTCATTCATTTGAAGGTCAAGGTCACTGTGACCTTGAATGTAAAAATGTTAAAGTTCTTATTTCATGGTATAACTTTGGTATGCTTGGACCTAGAGTCTTCAAACTTGACATGAAGGTTGGCCAGGATTAACAGATGACCACTGGTCATTTCAAGGTCATTCATTTGAAGGTGAAGGTCACTGTGACCTTCAATATAAAAANAGCTCTGACCTTGTAAAACTTCAGAAGTTCATGTCTTTGAGTGGACTGAAGGCTACCCCGCCAAGTGAAACCACAGACTATCATTCAAGCTTGGATCATATTTATGTGTCCAATCTATCTGCTAGAACTGGTGTGATAGAAACCTTTTGGAGTGATCATAAGGCTGTCTGGATTTCTGTGTAGGTATGTGAAAGCAAAACAATAAATAGTATTATTTCATCTAAGTTTATTTTCTTACATTTGATAATGAAATTGATGGAAACTTCAAACAATATGTTACTAATTTGCTAATAAAAAAATTGAGATCAAACTTTCCTAATTGTCAATTCAAGTTCATATTTGTGACCTTAAATGTTATTGTTGTTCATGTATATGCATGCATTCAAAACATAACACAAGGTTTGCTCATGCCTTGAAAAGTACTTACATTTCATTTTGACCTTTGAACAATATTTCAGTAATTTAAGTATTGCATTGACAAAAACACGAAAGGTACTTTCCTGTCATTTAAATCAAAAATCCGGCTTCAATGCGGTCATCTCCGACCGCGGAACTCTTGTTTATAAACATAGCATGATTAGAAATTAAGAGTGTCCTCTAATGTTGTGTCTAAATTTGTCAATTTAATTACCAATATCCTATGATGTATAATTACTGATTGTAAATTATCAATTTACTATGATATAACTCATCCCAAGGTATAAAAACATATTTATTTATAAACAAATAAAACTAACTAGAACTTCAAAAAGATTGTAAATTGTTATCAATGAATGAGTAAAAAAAACAAGTAACATTCATAAACCACAAGTAAGAATTGTGTCTTTGAACATAATATAAGGGAGCTATCAATGACAGTGTTGTGCATTTAACTACCGGTATACAATTCACGTTAACTCTTTCAGTGCTGGAATCGAATTTTTAAGGCCTTTGCAAACACGTGGCGTCTCATCTGGATCCAAACTGTTTGCTATTCTGATAGTATTCTTTGAAAAAAAATCAAAGAAAATGCTAATTTTAGAAATTCAGCAGACGACATTTTAGCAGACGACAAATTTCCCAGCATGCAAAGGGTTAAATTTACAGTACCCAAGTGCATTGTGTTCACAGGTGTCTTAGACTGTTACTCTTTATGCATCAATTTAAATCAATTTTAAAATGCTTATCCATTGGGTTTTGATAGAATGTAATGATGAATTTATGTAGAAACTACACAACAACATATTTTTTTTTCACATACATTTATAAACAAACTGTCTTGAGTTTTTGAAGTTAATACAATGTAAACGATATCATGTTAAAACATGACTTATTATGAAATGCAAGAAATTATGCTAGTGTAGATATGATTTCATTGTATGATTGACTATAAATTATCTTAGTGCATGCACAAGTTGCCCAAGAATGGGATGCGTGCTTACAAATCTGACCAAGGCAGTATTGTCAAATATTGTTTACAGTACAGTTTCTTAGTAGCGGAATGCCTCATGCATTATAGTTTAAATGTCAACATTTAGTTTTAAAAGGCAATTCAAGCCATATTACTTGACTTATGAACAGATTTTCTCTCTTGTTTATTAGTGGAAAGAAGACCTTGACTTTTTTTACTTTTCCTGTTAGACTAGCAGATTCTTTTTTGACATGTCTTGATCTATATTTTATATTTCCCGCACATCAGACTAACGTTAATGTCCAGCCCTTTACCATTTAATACATTCACAAAAGTTGACTTTCCTTTTTTCTTTTAAACCAACATTTGTTTAATTTTGCTAAAAAACCTAAAAAATGATTGAATTATGCCTGATGAACACCGTAACCCAGTTATATTTATCACAATAAATATAATAGGAATTGCTATTTGAAACTTAATTGGGCTTTTATAACTGGTTTACTGCCTTGTTTTCTCTGCGTCTGTGTATTGATCACCTCTGATAAGGGTAGGTACACTTTGACCACAGCTGAGTGCCAGTATACAGGGATATAATACCTGGGATTGGTTTGGGGGAGGGGACGGGGGTATAAATAAAGATAGCTTAAACTAGACCTTTAGTTTACCTAACCTACTTACTCGTCTTTCGCATGAGACGTTAAACCGAGGTGCAGTGTACTAGGTGCTATACACCGGGCACTAAAAGACCCAGGGTCACCTCTGGAACGGGGTGTCTCCTGTATCTTGCACTATCCCTGTAACCAACTAACACGTCTTTCTGGGGGCGATGGCCATATGGGAGACAATCCGGGTGCACTCGCTAAAAATAATAAATAAAAAAATAGACCTTTAGTTTGGCTGTCCGGTTAGCACAGTGGTTGGTACATGCGCTTCTCACCTAGGGGCCCCAGGTTCAATTCCCGTTCCTGGAAGCATGTGAATTTGGTTGGTGGTCACCATACCAGACAGGTGGGGTTTCCTCCGAGAACTCTAGTTTCCCCCCACAGCACAAGACCACACCAAATTAAAAAATATCTTTCATTAAAAAAAAAAAAGCTGACAATTGAAGCTATATTCCAAAATTTGTACCAACCTTTGTGAGTCTAAGTTGATCAGGTGGGATTGCTGGGACACGCTCCGGTCCACACATAATGCAGCCTCAGGCCGGGAAGGACCTCACAAACTTTGAAATACACTCACACACACACACACACAGCTGACTTATCACTGGTATACTACACTGTTTCATCTTCATCTGTTTGTTGACCACCACTGATCTGATAAGGGTTGCTGCACTTTTTACCACAGCAGGGATGTAATACCTGGGACTGGTTTTTATGCTCCCCATATATATATATATGGGGAGCATATAGTTGCCAGTTTGAAGTTCTGTTATTCCTTCCTTCCTTCTTTCCTTCCGCCACACTTCTATTACAGTTTCTCAAAGCGCATTCAATACCTTACCGATCTCTTTCATATTTGGCATGTAGGTACCTTGCATGGACCTCTACCTTTTGATGAGGTTTAAGGTCACTGGGGTCAAGGTCACTGAGGCTAATAATAGATTTTCTCAAGGTCACATTTATTTATTATTTTTTTCCACAAAATTAACCCATATATCGACAAAGCATCATTGGGGAGCATCCATCAGTTTTACTGATATCCTTGTTGGGAGGGGGGAGTATGACTAAAGAAGGCTTAATTACACAAGACCTTTCTTATTTTTTTACAGACAGATGAGTTGTCTACCCTTCATTCGATTGGCACAGCAGCTGTTGTGGTCCAGGTGACAGGAACTAACTGGCCGAAGCCTTCATACACGCTGCTTGTCACTGGGCTGTGTCGCTTCAAAATGGAACAGCTTCTGCAGGAAACACCGTATCCCATAGCAACCGTCACCCAGCTAGACAAGCTAGAGGAGGCAGGTGGGTGGCAGTTTACACGATTTTGCAGGAATTTTGGTGCACAATTCAGGGCTTGATTAAAAGTGACATGTACACAGATTGGCAAAATGACAGCCTTCATTTCAAATCACATTCATGCTTGTGAAGTGCAACAAACAAAAAACCCACTTGCCCAACATCAAAGACTGTAGATACAGCATCAATGACTTGCTTGTAATTTAGAAAAAAAGTTTCCCCATTAAAAAAAATGCACTTACATTTTTTAAACAAAAGTGAAGATCTCAGGGTAAGTTGTCTTTCCTCACTACAAAGTTTTTATTCTGCAATCAAATTATAAAGCCCATGCTTTAGCGAGGAAGATAATGTTTGCATGCTTTTAATCAGAACAAAGGATTTACGCCAAATGCATGAGAATTGTTTATTTGTGGTTAGAATTAGTTAATTTTACATGAACAATAACACTTGTCAATGCTTTTGGGATTACAAATATACTTATATGCATTTGAAAATACTTATATGGAATAATGTTTAGGGCAAATAATTCCTTGAATGAATGGTTTGTAAATATCTTTGTGCAAACTATTAATTTAGGATAGGAGAAAAAATTAAAACGCATTTTAGGTACAACATTGTTTTATTCATTTTATTAACCAGGTTTTCCTAAGGAAAAAAATGGTTATTATATTGCTGAATGTCGGCGGGCGGGCAGAACAATTCTTGTCCGGGCCATAACTATGTTGTTCATTGTTAGATTTTAAAATCATTTGGCACATTTTTTCACCATCATTGGACGATGTGTCGCGCAAAAGAATTACCTTAATATCTCAAAGGTCAAGGTCACACTTTAAGATCAAAGGTCAAAAATGGCCATAAATGAGCTTGTCGGGGCCATAACTATGTCATTCATTGTGAGATTTAATAATTATTTGGCACATTTGTTCACCATAATTGGACAGTGTGTCATGCGAAAGAGTGACGTCGATATCTCCAAGGTCAAGGTCACACTTTGAGAAAATAGATTGAATTTGACACAAGGGGGGTAACTAAGGAACAATCAGTAACAATCCACATTTTGAATTGTCTCCCTTTATCAGACTTTTTTTTTCAAATTGAAAACCTGGTTTTGTGACAATTTTGTCCCTTGTTTATATTTAGATTCATTTGATTACAAAAGCTTAAATCATTGTGGCAAAAGGAGACAATCCTACATGGATTTAAAATGGAAGGTCCGCAGTCTTCCTGAACAGTCTTTTTTTTAAATACCATTTTATTAAGAGACCACTTTTGGTTACTCCCTTGAATGGTATCTTTATACAAGAGCGAAAATCTTTAAACAAGTACCTTTAAGAAAAGTTTATCCCTAATAAAATTTCCCGTTATTTTTTATGTCTGCTAATGTCGTATTGATTGTCGAGACTATTCGAGTGAATATGCTACAGGGTTCCCTCTGTCTCAAAATTTTCTTAAGCCAAATTTACGGTAGAACACATACATTCTTCACAATCTACCAGTTTTATGGGGTTTTATGAAAAAAAAGTTATAGCAAAATGGAAATTTATTGAGCCAAATTTTCTAATTTGTAGCCATTTGCTATTTTGGCGAATGGCAGAGTAGCCCTGCGGATACATTCAGCACCAGCCATGTATTCTCTATGTCTTTATTATGTTTATAGACGATGATTATGGTAACAAGCCAGAGCTAGGCCAGCTGGCAGAAAACTTCCGGGATCAAGCTGCAAAACTGGTCGACATGCTTGACATCTCTATACCCATAGTCTCCAAACTCAAGGTGAGCTGTTTTCAGAGAGACATCTCTATACCCATAGTCTCCAAACTCAAGGTAAGCTTGACATCTCTATACCCATAGTTCTAAACTCAAGGTGAGCTTGACATCTCTATACCCATAGTCTCCAAGCTCAAGGTGAGCTTGACATCTCTATACCCATAGCCTCCAAACTCAATGTGAGCTTGACATCTCTATACTTATAGTCTCCAAACTCAAGGTGAGCTTGACCTCTCTATACCCATAATCTCCAAACTCAATATGAGCTTGACATCTCTATACTTATAGTCTCCAAGCTCAAGGTGAGCTTGACATCTCTATACCCATAGTCTCCAAACTCAAGATGAGCTTGACATCTCTATACTTATAGTCTCCAAACTCAAGGTGAGCTGGTTTGAGAGTGAAATGTCTCTATAAGATTGTATACACATATGATCCGCGCTCTGGGAAAACTGGGCTTTATGCATGTGTGTTAAATGTCGTCCCAGACTAGCCTGTGCAGTCAGCAGAGGCTAATCAGGGATGACACTTTGCGCGTTAATGGTATTTTTCATTTTAAGGTAGTCTCTTCTTAGCAAAATTCCAGTTTAGGGAGAAATTGTGGTCCCTTATTAGGGGGGATACATTCCGCTTAAACTGGAAAGTTTCGTCCCTGGTGAGTTTGTGCGGATTGCAAAGGCTTATCTTGGACGACACTTTATGCACATGCATTATACCCAGTTTTCCCATAACGAAGCTCATATATAAAAAGCATTAGTAATTGTTTGTTCCCCAGCCATTGATGGGAAATTAAGTGTTAACCCTATCATTACATCCGTCCGAATAATGATGTCTGTGACATGTGGGAATTACTTACTTTGGTTCCAATTTACATGTTAAAGATGCTTCACTGGGTAAGAATTCATTGAAAGATATTTATTCAGAAACTAATAGTTGTTAAAGGCGTGCATTGAACAGGCTATTCTGTTGTTAAGTAAAAGCAAGTATGTGAACCTTACTAACAGATTAAACAGAACACGCAATAATCCAGCAATGGATCACTGTGGCGTAATGGATATGGTGTCCACCTAGCGATCGGGAGGTCACATGTTTGATCCGCACTGTGGGAGCGTTCTTTGAATCTCCCCCAAGTACTGGTTCTACCCATGTCCCAAGGCTCCTTGTATAGTGAAAGTGCGTCGATGCTCCAGAGGAGCCCTGCACTTTATTGGAAGAAGAAGAATGTTTATGATTGTGACATTTCAGCGTATGTTGGAGAGCGTTCCTAGTCAGCACCTGCCTGACATCTGTGCGGCCCTGGTCAAGGCCTCGTTCACAGAGAAGATACAAGTACTGGATGCAGTGGACCTCACCGATCGCTTCCGCAAGACCCTGCCCCTACTCATGAGGCAGATTGAGGTAGCCAGTGGGAGGTAGCATTATCAGGGTGCAGGATAACAGGGTTGACATGGGGTTTACACTCAGGCTGGACAGAATGTACACACTTTATTGTTGCAAATATCCTAGTTATTGAAATACTTTTGCAAAAATCTTTAGTTCGTTAAAGACAGTTTGTCTTGCAGCCAATATCTTAAGATTCACAAATAAATCCTTGAAGACGTCTGAAATCGGTGACAAAATGTCACGTTGGGTGCAGCATAAAAGTGTACATGAATGTTGCACACATCAAATGTTTGCCTAAGAACACAGGCTTATTAAATGAACTATTTCTGATCTATTTAACATTGCCATAAGCAGCATAAAAAACTGTCTTTCATGCACTTATTGAAAATTCTTAAGGAAAATTGTTTAAAAAAAGTTATATGAAAAAAAAAGCCCCACTTACCTGTGTGTTAACATCCCTTAATGTTTAATTGTGAACCCCAAAAAGTCACAGATCCTGCACCCTGATTATTAGACCTCCGCCAATAAATTTTGAGAGGAGTTGAGGGGTTATCAGTGTTTTATTGGTCACATTGGGGCTTAAATTCGGCCCCATTCCCAATTTCAAAAAGTATATATATATATTTCCTAAATGACTGCCTAAAATTCCCAATTGAAGGTTTGCATTTTTTTATTTTTTTTTGTAAATAAATTGCTACATTTAGTTAATGCCCCTATCCAGCTCTATGGGTTGAATATTAGAAAATATAATTATAAATAATTAATCTAATATTGAAAACACTCATTCTCAATAAAAACTTACCAATTTCCCAATATCTATCAAATTCTATGTGATTTTTCCCAATCCAAAGGGCCAGAGCCCCATTCCCAAAAAGGGTTATAAAAACACTGGTTATAATTGAGTGGCTTTGTTGGTCATATGGTCAGTCAGTCAATCAGGCATTCCATATACAGTGTTTTTGGAGCTTCAACATTTTTTAGGCAGTTAAATTGAAACTTTAAAGTTGTCATCACCATTTAGTGACAGAGATTTTTTGATGGAAATTGAGTATGGTCAATTTTTGGTGAACGTCTAATCTATGTAAGCCTTTTGGTTATTTCAACATGAATGCTTTCAGAAAAATAAATATGCAATGTTATATTGAATAAATGTGTTGACCCAGACATAACTCCAGAAATCTAAATATAAACAAGTATGATTGAACTATTTTGTCTATTGCAAACAAATTACTTAAATATGGTTTGCCTTATATAGTTATATTGAATATTAAAATAGCTTGTGAACATGTGAGCATTCTCACACCCAAGTGTTCAAAGATAAACTCTATTAACAACTTTGCACTTAATTGAGCCTCTTTGTGGGAAAAGCGAGCTTAATGCTTTTGCGTAAAGTGTCATCCTAGATTTGCCTGTGCGGTTTACACGTGCTAATCAGGGACAGCACTTTCGGCTTTATGGAATTTTTGGTTTAAAGAAAGTCTCTTCTAAACAAAAATCCAGTTTAGGTGGAAAGTGTCTTCCCTGATTAGCCCGCGTGGACTGCACAGGCTAATCTGGGACAACACTACGCACCTTCATTAAGCCCAGTATTCCCAGAACGCAGATCAGTTAATGTGACATGAAGACAAACGCTAAGATGTTTTTTTACTGTATGAAAAACTTTGAACTTAATAAATTAAAGTTTGATGAAGACAAACCTGAGATGCTTTTTTACCATGGCCCCAGGGTTTGAAGCTGCTACAAAAGGCGAGGAAGGACAAGGCGTTGGAGATCAAGATTTCTCCGCGGGACGGAGGCAGGCCGGCCAACATGAACCGACTGTTCCGTGGAAAGATGAAGACAGATGTGGAGGACGAGGATAACGAGGATATCGACGAAATGTCGGATCTGGAAAATAAAATAAAGTATGAGCATGATCGAGAGAATAAAACTGAGAGTGAGCCTCGCTCTGGGAAAATGTGATTTAATGCATGATGTGCGTTAAGTGTCGTCCCAGATTAGCCTTTGCAGTCCTTCCAGTCTAATCAGGGACGACACTTTCCGCCTTGACTGGATTTTTTTAGTTAACAGACTTCCCTTGAACGAAAAAAATCTATTAATGTAGAAAGTATTGTCCCTGATTAGCTTTCAGACATTCCCAAAAGTATTTGAAGTCCACAGGACATCCCGTCCTGTAGACTTAGATAACTTGCAGGACCAGAATGGGATTCATAGGACCGAAACATCAATTTAAAAATGTATATATCACAATACAGGGCAACAGATAAGATTTTGGGTCTATTTGTTTTCACTGCAAGCTTTTTGTAACGATTAGTTTTTTCCCTCAAAACTATTTGTCACTGAAAATATAACGTCGCACTAATGGTTACAATACACTAATCATAATTAAACGTGGTACGCCAGAAACGGGAAAACTAAAATGACGAAGACTCGATTTCAATTCGTTTTCCTTTTTTATTATCGTTTTCTGTATGATTGATTTTTAATTTCAATTCGTTTTCTGTCAAATACAAATCGTAAACTATAAAACGAACCTTATCTGTTGCCCTGCAAATACATTTGCGAAGACAAGTTAAGTGTTATGTCGTTCGCTAACAACTTCAAGTACAGTAGAATCCGCTTAATTGAATAGCCCATTTGTCACGTCAGAATATTCAATTAACCGGAGTATTCAATTATACGAAATCAGTTATATATCCAATGTTATGAAGGTAAAAAAAGTCCGGAAAAAACGCATCGTACCGAAGAATGAGCTTCCTAGAACTTGGTCCGTATTCCGTGTTTTGTTGAATTCTCAAATGCGCATGATTAAATTTTTAATCCGAAACACTCTTCCCAATTTAATTTTTACTCGACGTTATCACAGTCTTCAAATAAAGTGCAAATGTACAGTGTGTTTTAATCCTTTCTCTCGAGAAAAGCGTGCGCAAATTCTATGCGGCAATGTACAACGTCACGCCATACGCATGTAAAGCGTGCGTGTAATGATTTTTCCAATTTTATTGCTTACCCAACGCTTACGCTAGCAACATCTGTTGTGCATGTATTGTCCTGGTAAAAAGCGCGCGAAAATTAGCGTGGGTGTATACACTGTCGAAGTTAGTTTAGTATTGAAACAGATAAAGTACGTACTGTGTATTTTTTACCGGAAAATCTGGTCAAGACTGGATTTAATTTTGGTTATTGTGAAAACATGATCAACAGTGTTAGACTGCAATGTTTTGACAAATGTGCGCGTTTTCGTTTGTTCGACATCATGTTTAGATATGATTTACTGTGACGCAGTTGTGTAGGTTTATATACACGAACTGAGAATATAGTGTCACATTCCATCACCTTTTGCAAACTGTCGAGCAAGACACGTCAACAGTTTGTTTTCGGCAACACACTCTTTAATTGTTTCTAAGCGACAACAAACTGTTGAAATGTGTTACTCGACAGTTTGCATTCGAAAGTTCACGCCTGACTGCACACCGGATACTCCAGTGTTTGCATTGTACAAGCTCGCATACTACACCTGTTAATCACGTGACGCTTAACAGACGCTGCATACATGCATGGTGTGAAATGAAAACAAAGGCTGTCAATTGAGCGTGTCTGTCAAAATCGTCGTGGAGATTTATGACATTTTTACTGGATTATAGAACAGAACAGACATTTTATTTAGACTTATACGTAAGAACATCGTCTTAATACAAACAGTATAAAATAAATATGTCAGGTTTTCATTACATTTAAGTTGAAAACAAATATATACATGTATATAAAACATAAAAAAAAAATGTTTATAATGTACACTCGAAAATTGGCTATTCAATTAACCGAATTACGCCATATTTTCTATCAGAATATGTGGAATATTTACAACGGGAAGAGATGCAAATGGTTTGGTGTTTTCAATTTCTATTCAATTAACCGAATTATTCAATTATCCGATATTCAATTAAGTGGAATCTACTGTAATACTTAGTGTTGGCTGTTTTCCTAAGCTGATAAGTTGTATGGTTTCATATTTGTTTTGTTTATTCCAAGTGTGGCATTGACCCAAATTTGAAATCCGGAAAATTAAGCCAGAGGTAGGGGCCGCAACAGGGATAAAAGGCAGAGCCACTATTGGGGGGAAAACCCCCAAGTCCTAGCTTTTTGTACTTTTTTAGAGTCTTTCTAGTTGCAATTTCTGATGAGTACAATGCGAAATGTTATAAACGAGGCCATCCGTATCACCGCATGTGTATTGTAATTCTATAAAAATGTTATAAAGAACGTTGAAAATAAATTAAAATCGAGGAATCAAACTGTTTCCGAATATACGACGGTCCGAAAACATGTTCATGGTTTGCACATGAAATAAAATGTTCTTTATGCATATCGTTAGACTGTAGAAAATGAAAACCAGTAACCAGTAACCAGCAAATACGTAATCAATATATAATTTGGTTAACATATTGCTTTACAATATGCTATTTCAGTACTTTACTTTGCTAATCGATCACTTAAAATTTCAAGATGGCGGACATTAAGATTTTAGGAAAGTAGCGAAGAGGCTTCGTCAGTTTTGTTCATGTCCGTGCCTGCCGAAAACCAATCAGAAATCAACAAATAAAAGACCGGATGAAATCGGTAGCGAGCACAAATTTCCGGAATGCCGAGAAAGCTATAACAATTCTCAAATGATCATGCACTTGAACAAATTTTATTGAATAAATCAACTTTTCCTCTTGAATTATTTCCCGGACATTCGGTCCGGCAACACGGCATTTTCAATTGGACCGGTCTATAAAACGACGGGTCCGAAGGTCCGACACTTTTGGGAATGTCTGGCCTGTGCAGAATGCACTGGCTAATCTGGGATGACAGTATGCACAGGCATTAAGCCCTGCTTTCCCAGAGCGCATCTTGTATGTTTTTACGTATTAAAATTAAATTAAAATTTATAAGCTAACCTGAGCACAACATGCTTGTGGTGATCTTTTGTGATGGCCTTATGTCTGTCTTTTGTTGTGCGTCGTCTGTCCTTCATTGTGTGTCATCAACATATATCTTGTGAACACACTGTAGAAGCCAAATTTATTACCAAATTGTCATGAGACTTGGTAATAACATTTGTCCCAATGATATTTCAGCCAAGTTTGAAACTGGTTTAAGTAAGATAAAAAAACTAGGTTTCAAGATCGAATTAAGAAAGTTCAAAATAGTTCTGATCTGTTGAAGACTAAGGCCATCAAGAGGCTGGACAGCTTTCCTTGTATGGCTATAGTTAAACAATTGGAGCACTTCATAAGTCTAATTGTTTTGTCCAAGCATAATAAAACTTGCTTAGAACATTTGTTCTATTGATTCATCCAGTCGATTCAATTGAAAAACATCTTGGCTGAGTTTGAAAATGGTTTTGATTCTTTTAAAAACATAGCCACAAGTTGACATGACAGTTTTCCATGTATGTCTATAGTAAAACCTTTATATCAATCTAGAATTTAAATTATTATCCCCTGACAAAGGCGGAGGGATATAGAATTGGTGTTGTTCATCTGTCATCTGTCAGTCCATCTGTCACAAACTTTTCAGGGCTATATCTCAGATTCTATATAAGATATCAACATGAA
The DNA here is from genome assembly GCA_007657795.1 of Dreissena rostriformis. Lineage (NCBI taxonomy): Eukaryota > Metazoa > Mollusca > Bivalvia > Myida > Dreissenidae > Dreissena > Dreissena rostriformis. The sequence goes on along the minus strand of VMBQ01018464.1, from coordinate 134,635 downwards.
ACTTCATGGGTGTATAGATATCAATGAGAAGAATTGCCATGCTTAAGAACCATAACCCTTCACATTCTTAAATAAGATTTATTGCCCTTTGTTGTTTTTGTATGATGTATCTTTTCAGGGCTATATCTCAGATATGATAAATATTTCAACATGAAACTTCATGGGTGTATAGATATCAATGAAAAGAATTGCCTTGCACAGGAACCATAACCCTACAAGTTCTTAAATAAGATTTATTGCCCTTTGTTGTTTTTGTATGATGTATCATTTCAGGGCTTTATCTCAGATATGATAAATATTTCAACATGAAACTTCATGGGTGTATAGATATCAATGAAAAGAATTGCCATGCACAAGAACCTTGAAGACACTTTCTTAAATAAAAGTTATTGCCCTTTGTTGTTTTTGTATGTTGTAACTCTTCAAGGCTAGATACACTACAAGATTTCAACATGAAACTTCATGGTTGTATATTGATCAATGAGGAGAATTGCACTGCATACAAACAATTGCCCTACTCTTAATTATTTTTCTTAGGATTATACCGTTTATCAAGGGATTTGAACCTATCCATAAACAAAATGTATTGATATCAATTCAACAAAATTACAAAGATCCACAAACTCATGTAAGTGGTCATCATCCGGGCCTTCTTGTGTGTGTTAATCCTTTAACATCTTGTCCAGGAGTGCGGAGATGCCTGAGCACGCTCACAAGGCGGCCATAAAGGAACTGAAGAGACTCAAGAAGATGCCTCAACATATGCCTGAACAGGCCATGCTCAGGTACAGAAATAGTTGAAAACTTAAGTCTTGATCCTGCGAGTACTCAAAAAGAACTTAAGCTATATTGATGGAACTCGGAATGTTTGTGTATATAGTCTATATGGTAAATTTGCACATTATTTCATAATGAAAACTAAAATCTGCATCCTGCCATAACTAAAAAGTACTTAAGCTAAAACCTATGGAGATTCTGTTCTTACTCTGACAACATTATTAAAATATTAGGAAACTGCCTTTTGTCTGTTACAAAGCTCTTGTATTTACTATTTCAGTCTTACAGTTTTCAAGTGATTTTTAACTAGATTTGTGGAAAAAAAATTGGGCATAATATCTCGACTTAGTTTGATACCAGACATTAGCCAAATCATAACTAGAATTGTAGAGTTATGGTCCATTTTCTAAAACATGCATCTCCAAACTTGTAAAACATTGATGTCAACATGTATCTCAAAACTTGCAATACAGTTAAATATCTCCACACTCGTAAAACATGTATCTCAAAACTTGTAATACATATGTCTCCGAACTTGTAATACATATGTCTCCAAACTTGTAATGCATATGTCTGCAAACTTGTAATATATGTATCTCCAAAATTGTTATACATGTACATGTGTATCTCAATACTTGAAATACATGTATGTGTATGAGGGTGCTATAAATCCTCATACCGATATGTTACCTCTATTAAAATTAACTTATTTACTTATAAGCTAGTGAAGCAATAGAGGATATTTGTTGGATTCAATGGAATATCAATTTTAATTCATGAGTGATCATAGCTTTTTTTTTCTCTATGATTTCTCATGAATTAAAATCGATATTCCACCAAATTTAACACAATTTCTTTTTATTTTATGCTTTTTTCACAGTTTATTCACACTGTAAAAGAGTTTAACTGGAGAATTTCCCTGTATTAATGACGTTATTTTGTAAAAAATGACGTCATTTCACAGTAAAACAGTAAAAATTATCAATTATTTTCACTGTTATTTTTCACTTTTTGAAACAGTGAATTATCAGTTTTAATTACTGATATTTCTCTATAAATCACCGGACAACATAAAATAAAAGCTGTCTACAAGATTGCTTGTTTCTAGGAGCTACCTGGAGCTTATGGTGGAGCTGCCTTGGTCAAAGACTACCAAAGACTCGTTGGACCTCGCGCAGGCTCGTAAAGATTTAGATGTCGACCATTTTGGGCTCGAGAAGCTGAAAAAGCGTGTGCTCGAGTATCTGGCAGTACGGCAACTGCGTAAGACGTTAAAAGGGCCGATATTGTGCTTTGTTGGGCCACCAGGAGTTGGGAAGACCAGTGTTGGGAAGTCCATCGCCCATACGCTGGGCCGTGAGTTTCACAGGTATCTATTGGGAGGAAGTCTACATTTTCTACTAAATGAAGAATAATTGGATACATAATTGAATATTCAGCACTCTTGATAACGATTCACGAAATGAGTAACAGTACTGCTCAAAACTGAAGAAAAAGGAGTAACGAAGAAAAAGAAGGATTATTAGTACCTTATAGGCAAAATCTATAGTGAGGTTTGTGAAACAAAAATGATTATAATTTTTTATCCATACTTGTATTGACCCCTGTTTACATTTAACTTAAATTTTAAGTTTAACTACTCTTTGAGTTTTTTTCTTAGCTTAATGTCAGCCATCAGTCTTTTTTTAAGCCCCTTAAGGTGGGCATATAGGGATCACACTGTCCTTCCATCTGTCTGTCCGTCTGAAATTCCATAACACTTTGCGTTTAGGTTTCGAAAAATATGGAAAAACACTTTGCGTTTAGGTTTAGAAAAATGTGGAAAAAGGGGGCATGTGTCATCCTTTAGTGACAAGCCTTGTTTCTTCTTTTTTTTGCATTTGCTGCCACACATGTATTGCCCTGGTTGGATCAAAGCTCTGGCCGTTTGCAGTCGTCAGATGTTGAAGTACAAAGCCATGGAAACAGTGTTTCCATTCGCATAACGTTTTGTCCATTACTTTTTCGCCGTCATGTTTCTTTTTGGATCCATGTTTTTTAGTTACATCTTCCAAAATAGATTCAAATTTTGGAACAACACAATGTTTTCGTACATGGAGCTGTGCCGCACTGTCCTTGCTGAAGTACTCATAAATGTTGTTGTTTTGCGTCAATATCTTTTTGAACGGTCGCCCAACACGAGCAGACGCTTCCAGCACCAATACTTTTAACAGATTGTGCGATAAGCAAATACTACAATTGTGGCGATATTATAGCGAACCAGTCTAAATTCAAACAAGTAACAGTTCTCTCCCTTGCTAAGCGGTTAAAATACACTCACTTTTTGGAAATTTGGTACGGGACCAAAAAGAAAAAAATGCATAATCAACATTTTTGTAGCGTTCTTGATATGAACATAAAATATTTTTAATGTGTATTTTCATAATTGAATTTGCGTATGAACAAAAATACACCCTTTATCAAGAGTGCTGATGATTTAATAAATTAGTTTAGTTTAAACCTATTTATTTAAGCTCGATTGCATTTGAGTACTTATTTGAAACTCTTTCAAATCAGTTTCCTGGGACTTTCCAGTACTTGTTGTCTATGGGAGAGATCCAAAGAATGCCTCCACAGTGGCGATCCAACCTGTGACCTCCCGGTCACTAGGAGGACACCATATTCATTCCGCCACGGTGACCTTTAATTAATTATGCCCCCCTTCGAAGAAGAGGGGGTATATTGCTTTGCACATGTCGGTCTGTCGGTCTGACTGTCGGTATGTCGGTCCGTCCACCAGATGGTTTCCGGATGATAACTCAAGAACGCTTTTGCCTAGGATCATGAAACTTCATAGGAACATTGATCATGATTTGCAGATGACCCCTATTTATTTTGAGGTCACTAGGTCAAAGGTCACAGGTCAAGGTCACAGTTACTGGAAATAGGAAAATGGTTTCCGGATGATAACTCAAGAACGCTTACGCCTGGGATCATGAAATTTCATAGGGACATTGGTCATGACCGGCAGATGACCCCTATTGATATTCAGG